>JAWNPD010000038.1:6600000-7073335 GCA_035045305.1 Drosophila maculinotata | reverse complement strand
GCGAGATGGAAATATCTGTGTTCTCGCTCGTGTTTTCTGTTTTTTTTTGTATAAATAGAAGCGCTTGTTGCACAGCAAGCATTAGTGTCTTTCTGACAATTGTGCAGTGTAAAGCTAAATATAAAAAGTGAAAAATGACTGGTCGTGGTAAAGGTGGCAAAGGCTTGGGTAAAGGCGGCGCTAAACGTCATCGTAAAGTGTTGCGTGATAACATCCAGGGCATCACGAAGCCAGCTATCCGCCGTTTAGCTCGTCGTGGTGGCGTCAAACGTATCTCTGGTCTCATTTATGAAGAAACTCGTGGTGTTCTAAAGGTGTTTTTGGAAAATGTTATCCGTGATGCGGTCACATACACTGAGCATGCCAAGAGGAAGACAGTCACTGCCATGGATGTTGTCTACGCGCTGAAGAGACAAGGCCGCACCCTGTACGGCTTTGGCGGCTAAAAATATGTGTACATTTACATTTTGTATACAAAAACAGACTATATATCTATACCAATCGGTCCTTTTCAGGACCACCAAACACTGCTTAAAAGAGATAAGAAAAACATTCGATTCAAACCCAAAAAATGTTGTCCTTATCGTATATTTTATTATATATAATTAGATAATACATTTAAAACAAGTAAGAGTGCTCTAGTCAAGAGTGCCCGACTAGGATCTACCCTGATCCAAGGTCTTACATTCATTGAAGTTATTTATCTGCATTCATACATAGAAACACACACACATATACAAACACAAGCTGGCTACGCGCGTCATACATTTGCATTAATTCTTCTTCCTTTGGCTTTAAACTATGGTACATTGAATCGTTAATAACTTCTTTGTTTATTGTCTGATCAAAATGAAATTTGTAGGACACAAAGATGGCATATAAATGTGAGACTATGTAAAATCCGAAGGTCATACCTTTAAAATAACGTATTTTTCAATTTCTGTGAGATTGGGGAGGGGTATGCAAAAAGTGAAATGTATCGCTATAGGAGAATATATGTACCAAATTTGGTGACTCTACATCTTATAACTTTTAAGCTATACCCGAAAAACACTTGGCTGGAATCTTAATTTATCGATAACTTTTGAAAGGATTGAGATATCGAAAAAAATGATAAACTGGTCTTGTCCCGGCACCACGAGAACTTATATTTCAAATATGAAGTCTCTAGCTTTTGTAGTCTCTGAGAAACGTGCGTTCATACAGACGGACGAACAGACGGACAGGGCTAAATCGACTCGTCTATTGATAGTGATCAAGAATATATATACTTTATGGGGTCGGAGATGTTTCCTTATGCCTGTTACATGCTTTTGCACAAAACCATAATACCCCTTTTTCCCATTTTTAATGGGATCAGGGTATAAAAAGATTCTGAGGTGTTTCATTTTTCTGTCAAAAATCATGAACTTTGAACTCCCATAACTTGGTCAAAACTGAACCGATTGTCAAGTTTGAGGCCAATTTGTTCATGGTTTGTCCTATATATCAATTCTACATTTCAAATTTATTCATTATTGAAAGTTAAATTTTTTCAAATATTTTTGCGAAAAAAGCATAAGGGGGGACCCTTACAAAAATTGATTTTTCAAAAAATAGATTTTTGAAATTCTTTTATTAATCGATTGTGGGTGTCAAATATAGTATAAAAAACTGTAAGAAAAAAGATTCTGAGGTGTTTCATTTTTCTGTCAAAAATCATGCCAAAATGACAAAAAAAATTTACTTGTAAACGCAAAAAGTCCATATAAATGCCCTTCCTAGACTTTGAACTCCCATAACTTGGTCAAAACTGAACCGATTGTCAAGTTTGAGGCCAATTTGTTCATGGTTTGTCCTATATATCAATTCTACATTTCAAATTTATTCATTATTGAAAGTTAAATTTTTTCAAATATTTTTGCGAAAAAAGCATAAGGGGGGACCCTTACAAAAATTGATTTTTCAAAAAATAGATTTTTGAAATTCTTTTATTAATCGATTGTGGGTGTCAAATATAGTATAAAAAACTGTAAGAAAAAAAGATTCTGAGGTGTTTCATTTTTCTGTCAAAAATCATGCCAAAATGACAAAAAAAATTGACTTGTAAACGCAAAAAGTCCATATAAATGCCCTTCCTAGAATTTGAACTCCCATAACTTGGTCAAAACTGAACCGATTGTCAAGTTTGAGCCCATTTTGTTCATGGTTTGTCCTATATATCAATTCTACATTTCAAATTTATTTATTATTGAAAGTTACATTTTTTCAAATATTTTTGCGAAAAAAGCATAAGGGGGGACCCTTACAAAAATTGATTTTTCAAAAAATCGATTTTTGAAATTCTTTTCTTAATCGATTGTGGGTGTCAAATATAGTATAAAAAAAAAAAAAAAAAAAAAAAAACAAAAAAAAACTGTAAGAAAAAAGATTCTGAGGTGTTTCATTTTTCTGTCAAAAATCATGCCAAAATGACAAAAAAAATTGACTTGTAAACGCAAAAAGTCCATATAAATGCCCTTCCTAGACTTTGAACTCCCATAACTTGGTCAAAACTGAACCGATTGTCAAGTTTGAGCCCATTTTGTTCATGGTTTGTCCTATATATCAATTCTACATTTCAAATTTATTCATTATTGAAAGTTAAATTTTTTCAAATATTTTTGCGAAAAAAGCATAAGGGGGGACCCTTACAAAAATTGATTTTTCAAAAAATAGATTTTTGAAATTCTTTTATTAATCGATTGTGGGTGTCAAATATAGTATAAAAAACTGTAAGAAAAAAGATTCTGAGGTGTTTCATTTTTCTGTCAAAAATCATGCCAAAATGACAAAAAAAATTGACTTGTAAACGCAAAAAGTCCATATAAATGCCCTTCCTAGACTTTGAACTCCCATAACTTGGTCAAAACTGAACCGATTGTCAAGTTTGAGCCCATTTTGTTCATGGTTTGTCCTAAATATCAATTCTACATTTCAAATTTATTCATTATTGAAAGTTAAATTTTTTCAAATATTTTTGCGAAAAAAGCATAAGGGGGGACCCTTACAAAAATTGATTTTTCAAAAAAAAGATTTTTGAAATTCTTTTATTAATCGATTGTGGGTGTCAAATATAGTATAAACTAGTCGAGAGTGCCCGACTAGGATATACCCTGATCCAAGGTCTTACATTCATTTAAGTTATTTATCTGCATTCATACATAGAAACACACACACATATACAAACACAAGCTGGCTACGCGCGTCATACATTTGCATTAATTCTTCTTCCTTTGGCTTTAAACTATGGTACATTGAATCGTTAATAACTTCTTTGTTTATTGTCTGATCAAAATTAAATTTGTAGGACACAAAGCTGGCATATAAATGTGCAACTTTGTAAAATCCGAAGGTCATACCTTTAAAATTCAATTTCTGTGAGATTGGAGAGGGGTATCCTAAAAGTGAAATGTATTTTACCTTTGTTTGCTATAGGAGAATATATGTACCAAATTTGGTGACTCTACCTCTTATAACTTCTAAGCTATACCTTAAAAACACTGTTCTGGAATCATAATTTATCGATAACTTTTGAAAGGATTGAGATATCGAACAAAAAATGATAAGTTTGTGTTGAACCGGCAATACAATAACTTGAAAATAAATATAAAGTTTCTAGCTTTTATGACTTTCAAGTTATGCCTTAAAAACACTGGTCTGGAATCGAAATTTATCGATAACTTTTGAACGGGTTGAGATATCGAAAAAAAAGTTGAACTTGTATTGACCCGGCACTAGGAGAGCCAATATTTCAAATATGAAGTCTCTAGCCTTTGTAGTCTCCGAGAACAGCGCGTTCATACAGACGGACAGACGGTCAGACGGACAGACGGACAGCCAGACGGACATGGCTAGATCGACTCGACTATTGATAGCGATCAATAATATATATACTTTATGGGGTCGGAGATGCTTCCTTATGCCTGTTACATACTTTTGCACAAAACCATAATACCCTTTTTCCCATTTTTAATGGGATCAGGGTATAAAAATAAAGATCACGGATGCCAACACGCTTTGTTCCCAAACGGTCCCACATCTAAGTAATAACCGGGCCCGACGCTGCTTAATTTCGGTGATCGGACGAGAAACGATGTATTCAGCGGCAAACTCCGCTCATAAGACCCAATCATCACTAGCGCTGAACTTGTGTTGTTTGGTTGCTACCTACCCTTGCGCTTCAGGTAACAAAATATAGTTTCACCATCCCTTTTATTGCATTTTGCTCCAACTGTACTTTTTTGTTTATTTGTGTTGTTTATAAAAATAACTATGGCATGAAACATTAATCTCTTTTGTACATTTTTTGGTCGTCCTGAAAAGGACGTTTGGTTTGAGTTTTTACATATGCATGTAATCGGTTAGTTGAGTAGACAGACTGGTAATTTATGCCTTCTTTTCGGTCTTCTTGGGCAAAAGAACGGCCTGGATGTTGGGTAAAACACCGCCCTGGGCAATGGTAACGCCCGAAAGTAGTTTATTTAACTCCTCGTCGTTGCGGATGGCCAATTGCAGATGGCGAGGGATAATTCTAGTCTTCTTGTTATCGCGTGCAGCGTTGCCAGCCAACTCCAAGACTTCAGCGGCCAAGTATTCCATAACGGCAGCCAAGTACACAGGAGCACCGGCACCAACACGCTCGGCATAGTTGCCCTTGCGGAGAAGACGATGAATACGACCAACAGGGAACTGAAGACCTGCGCGGTTGGAACGCGACTTTGCCTTTCCCTTAACTTTTCCACCTTTACCACGACCAGACATTTTTATTTAATTCACCTTTACACTGTTGACACACAAGTATAGATTGTTGGATATAGCCTGTCATATTTATACTTTTTGGCTGCCTACTTTTTCAGGTAAGGGAGGGACAGCTCTCAACATTTGAACATGAAAGCGTTGCTCAAAAAAAAATATAAATAGAATCGTTTTCACTGTGCTATTTTATTGTGTGTATACTTGTGAAGTGAATTCAAGTGAATATTAATAATTATGCCGCCGAAAACTAGTGGAAAGGCAGCCAAGAAGGCTGGCAAGGCTCAAAAGAACATCACCAAGACCGACAAAAAGAAGAAGCGCAAGAGGAAGGAAAGCTATGCCATCTACATTTACAAAGTGCTGAAGCAGGTCCATCCTGACACTGGCGTTTCGTCGAAGGCAATGAGCATCATGAACAGCTTTGTCAACGATATTTTTGAGCGCATTGCTGCCGAGGCATCTCGTTTGGCCCACTACAACAAGCGGTCTACCATCACCAGTCGGGAAATCCAAACCGCTGTCCGTCTTTTGCTGCCCGGAGAGTTGGCTAAGCACGCCGTCAGTGAGGGAACAAAAGCAGTAACCAAGTACACTAGCTCAAAATAAATTCTATCTTAATGTACGAATGACAACCAAACACTAAAGGCTCTTTTCAGGGCCACAAATCGATTTTTCAAAGAATCTAAATATTTACAATGCTTATAAAGTAAAATTTATGCAAAAAAATAAAAAAATTTAATTTTCTAAAATGCATAAATTTATAAAAATTACAAGCCACATACAAAATTGCGCCAATCTTGAAGATCGGTTCAGTTTTGACAAAGTTATGGGAGTTTGAAGTCGTAAAAGGTCATCTAAATGGATTTGGGCATTTTTATACCCTGATCCCAATAAAAATGGGAAAAAGGGGTATAATGGTTTTGTGCAAAAGTATGTAACAGGCATAAAGAATCATCTCCGACCACATAAAGTATATATATTCTTGATCAGTATCAATAGCCGAGTCGATATAGCCATGGCTGTCCGTCTGACCGTCTGTATGAACGCGCTGTTCTCAGAGACTACAAAAGCTAGAGACTTCATATTTGGAATATAAGTTCTCGTAGTGCCAGGTCAACACAAGTTTATCATTTTTTTTCGATATCTCATCCCGTTCAAAAGTTATCGATAAATTTCGATTCCAGACCAGTGTTTTTTGGGTATAACTTGAAAGCCATAAGAGCTAGAGGCACCATATTCACAATATATATTCTCGTATAGCATACAAAAGTACAAAATGTTTTGTTTTTTTGATACTTTTCTCCAATACTCCGTAAATCGAAAAATACGTATTTTAAGAAGTATGACCTTCGGATTCAGCATACTCACATATTTATACGACATCTTTATGCCCTTCAAATTTCATAACGATCGGACAACAAACAATGAAACAAAGAAGTTATTTACGATTAAATGTAACATAGTTTTTGGCCAATGGAAGAAGAAGCACAGCAATTGCATGACGTTCGTAGTAGCAGCGTGTGTTTGTATGTGTGTTTATATGTATGAATGCGGATAAAGAATTATGAATGTAAGAACTGGGTTCAGGGTATATCCTAGTCGGGCACTCTCCACTAGAGCACTCTTACTTGTTTTTGTTATTTTTGGCATGATTTTTGACAGAAAAATTAAGCACCTCAGAATAACAAATAGTGACACCCACAAAGGACAATTTTTTTAAAAAATGCTGTTGAAAATATGACTCTCTTTAAAAATACATATAATTGTAGCCCTGAAAAGGGCTTTGATAAATTTCAGCAAATTTCATATCTCAGAAACTCGCGCCTACTCTAAAGAGTGAAATTATTTCTTCGCAGATGCAGTTTTTGCCTTCGGCTTCTTGGCAGCAGCTTTTTTCGGGGTGGCTGCCGACACTGCATTTTTAGGTTTAGCACTAGCGGTCTTAGGCTTTGGTGCCTTTGGCTTTACTGCGCTTGCCTTGGCCTTTGCTGTGGTGGCTTTAGCCTTCACGGTCCCCGTTTTCTTTGCATCCTTAGCCTTTGCCTTCTCTGCCTTCTTTTTCTCAACGCTCTTCTTGGTTGCTACCGCCTTCGATGGCTTCTTAGCGGCACCAGCTGATTTCTTTGTGGGGGACGCAGTTTTGTTCTTCTTTGCGGCTGCAGCCGATGGAGCCACCTTAGTTTTCTTCTCGACAGCGGCTGCCTTTGGCTTGGGATCTTTTTTAGTGGATGCAGATAGTTTAAACGAACCAGACGCGCCCTTTCCCTTTGTTTGGATCAGCTTTCCATTTGCTACTGAAGTCTTCAAGTACTTCTTAATGAACGGAGCTAGTTTCTGGGCATCGCACTTGTATGTGGCACTGATGTATTTCTTGATTGCGAGAAGCGATGAGCCACCACGCTCCTTTAAGCTTTTTATCGACGCATCTACCATTTGCTGAGTTGGCGGATGTGATGGTGGAGATGTTGTCTTCTTTGCCTTCAATGCTGGAGTTGCCTTCTTAGTGGCCACCTTCTTCTCGGCTGCGGCTGGTGTGGCAACCACAGGAGACGCGGACGTTGCAACTGCTGAATCAGACATGATACGAGTATATGTTTTACTTCACTTTCACAACTTTTATACACTTTTATAATCAGAAATTGCAACAACCAGCATGCTCGTTTGGTCACTCGATTGAGTGAGAATCGAGGAGGAGGGCTGTACGAGAATGTTTGCCGCATTGAACGTTTGTTGCGCGAAAGTTTGCCAGAATCTTATTGCTAATTTGCAAATTAAAATAGTTTCTAATTGAAAATCGAAAGAAATATAAATGGCAATGATTTCTTAAATATTTGAACAACCCAACAAAATATATTCGGCTTTGTTATTGTGAATAACCGATTTTTTACAGCCGCCTAAAGTTTAACTTTGCACCATCACGAACCAATTGTTAGTGAAAAACATTGTTTTTTAATATAAATATAATAAATATAGCAGTTTTTCAATGTTAACTATAATATTTAAACAATTATTTATCGAATTACAACTGTTAATATCCATACAACTGAAATAATCGATTTTTAAATACATTTTAAGCTTGTCCATTAGCTGATACAAATGGGCGCACTTGGAGTACAAGCAACAGAAGAATATTGTCTCGGAAAAGTATAAATTCGTGTTAAATATAAAATATTTATTAAGAATATATTCATGTATTCATATAACAACTCAGTAGCATATATTTTATAATTATTTCACACTTAAATATAAGCCTACTACGGTTTGAATGTGCCGCACGCCATACAACATCCAAATGACCATCGGTAGCCAGCGATAAACATATTAATCGTGCAACTTAAAATCATCTTTTGTGTACATATTAGTCAGCAAGAAATCAACTAGTTTTTCTAATTTAAGCAGTTTTCCAAATATTTAATGCTAATTGCCACAAACATTTTTAGCATATATCTGATAAAGTGCAAACAGAAGTCAAAATTTACAAAGTATATTTTTAAAGTACAAAAAACAAATTTGTTTTTATTTTGTGTATTGGTTTATATAGGATGAATTATTGTATGTAGCTATATTATTTATACAAGTTCAATCACGAGTGGCTGTCAAGTTATGCTAAAGCACATTTCATCTCAAATATTGGTACTTGAACTGGTACGATGTGCCGATTCTAGGCCGTCAATACTGCATTGTAAAATGTACAGTCGCCAATAAAATATTAGTTACGAAAACATAAATCGCTTTGGTACGATGTACAGTTTCCTATGCCTCCAATGCTACATTGTAACATGTACAGTCAACAATAAAATACTAGTTACGAAAACATAAATCTCCTTGTGGAAAATATATGGTGGTCCTGAAAAGGACCGATTGTTTATAGTTGTCATAGTTTATGCTTTATGATGAAAGCACAACGCCAATACAATTTAAGCACGCTCGCCACGAATGCGTCTGGCCAGTTGGATGTCCTTGGGCATGATGGTGACACGCTTAGCATGGATAGCACACAAGTTTGTGTCTTCAAATAGGCCAACCAGGTAGGCTTCGCTAGCTTCCTGCAGAGCCATCACGGCCGAGCTCTGGAAACGTAAATCGGTCTTGAAGTCCTGAGCAATTTCGCGGACTAAACGCTGGAACGGCAGCTTGCGAATAAGCAACTCTGTGCTCTTCTGGTAGCGACGAATTTCACGCAGTGCAACAGTACCGGGACGATAGCGATGAGGCTTCTTCACACCACCGGTTGCTGGAGCACTTTTGCGTGCTGCCTTAGTAGCCAACTGTTTACGAGGAGCCTTGCCTCCCGTCGATTTACGAGCAGTCTGCTTAGTACGCGCCATTTCTTTCTTACTTCACACTGTCACTGTTGAAAACACAATGGTCGTGGCAGACGATAAACGCTACTTATATAGAAAACTGGTGGTAGGTTAGAAAGAGACCGATACAGTCGCTAAACACGAGGGTAGCATGTGGCATGTATCATGAGCGAGATGGAAATATCTGTGTTCTCGCTCGTGTTTTCTGTTTTTTTTTGTATAAATAGAAGCGCTTGTTGCACAGCAAGCATTAGTGTCTTTCTGACAATTGTGCAGTGTAAAGCTAAATATAAAAAGTGAAAAATGACTGGTCGTGGTAAAGGTGGCAAAGGCTTGGGTAAAGGCGGCGCTAAACGTCATCGTAAAGTGTTGCGTGATAACATCCAGGGCATCACGAAGCCAGCTATCCGCCGTTTAGCTCGTCGTGGTGGCGTCAAACGTATCTCTGGTCTCATTTATGAAGAAACTCGTGGTGTTCTAAAGGTGTTTTTGGAAAATGTTATCCGTGATGCGGTCACATACACCGAGCATGCCAAGAGGAAGACAGTCACTGCCATGGATGTTGTCTACGCGCTGAAGAGACAAGGCCGCACCCTGTACGGCTTTGGCGGCTAAAAATATGTGTACATTTACATTTTGTATACAAAAACAGACTATATATCTATACCAATCGGTCCTTTTCAGGACCACCAAACACTGCTTAAAAGAGATAAGAAAAACATTCGATTCAAACCCAAAAAATGTTGTCCTTATCGTATATTTTATTATATATAATTAGATAATACATTTAAAACAAGTAAGAGTGCTCTAGTCAAGAGTGCCCGACTAGGATCTACCCTGATCCAAGGTCTTACATTCATTGAAGTTATTTATCTGCATTCATACATAGAAACACACACACATATACAAACACAAGCTGGCTACGCGCGTCATACATTTGCATTATCTTCTCCTTTGGCTTTAAACTATGGTACATTGAATCGTTAATAACTTCTTTGTTTATTGTCTGATCAAAATGAAATTTGTAGGACACAAAGATGGCATATAAATGTGAGACTATGTAAAATCCGAAGGTCATACCTTTAAAATAACGTATTTTTCAATTTCTGTGAGATTGGGGAGGGGTATGCAAAAAGTGAAATGTATGCTATAGGAGAATATATGTACCAAATTTGGTGACTCTACATCTTATAACTTTTAAGCTATACCCGAAAAACACTTGGCTGGAATCTTAATTTATCGATAACTTTTGAAAGGATTGAGATATCGAAAAAAATGATAAACTGGTCTTGTCCCGGCACCACGAGAACTTATATTTCAAATATGAAGTCTCTAGCTTTTGTAGTCTCTGAGAAACGTGCGTTCATACAGACGGACGAACAGACGGACAGGGCTAAATCGACTCGTCTATTGATAGTGATCAAGAATATATATACTTTATGGGGTCGGAGATGTTTCCTTATGCCTGTTACATGCTTTTGCACAAAACCATAATACCCCTTTTTCCCATTTTTAATGGGATCAGGGTATAAAAAGATTCTGAGGTGTTTCATTTTTCTGTCAAAAATCATGAACTTTGAACTCCCATAACTTGGTCAAAACTGAACCGATTGTCAAGTTTGAGGCCAATTTGTTCATGGTTTGTCCTATATATCAATTCTACATTTCAAATTTATTCATTATTGAAAGTTAAATTTTTTCAAATATTTTTGCGAAAAAAGCATAAGGGGGGACCCTTACAAAAATTGATTTTTCAAAAAATAGATTTTTGAAATTCTTTTATTAATCGATTGTGGGTGTCAAATATAGTATAAAAAACTGTAAGAAAAAAGATTCTGAGGTGTTTCATTTTTCTGTCAAAAATCATGCCAAAATGACAAAAAAAATTTACTTGTAAACGCAAAAAGTCCATATAAATGCCCTTCCTAGACTTTGAACTCCCATAACTTGGTCAAAACTGAACCGATTGTCAAGTTTGAGGCCAATTTGTTCATGGTTTGTCCTATATATCAATTCTACATTTCAAATTTATTCATTATTGAAAGTTAAATTTTTTCAAATATTTTTGCGAAAAAAGCATAAGGGGGGACCCTTACAAAAATTGATTTTTCAAAAAATAGATTTTTGAAATTCTTTTATTAATCGATTGTGGGTGTCAAATATAGTATAAAAAACTGTAAGAAAAAAGATTCTGAGGTGTTTCATTTTTCTGTCAAAAATCATGCCAAAATGACAAAAAAAATTGACTTGTAAACGCAAAAAGTCCATATAAATGCCCTTCCTAGAATTTGAACTCCCATAACTTGGTCAAAACTGAACCGATTGTCAAGTTTGAGCCCATTTTGTTCATGGTTTGTCCTATATATCAATTCTACATTTCAAATTTATTTATTATTGAAAGTTACATTTTTTCAAATATTTTTGCGAAAAAAGCATAAGGGGGGACCCTTACAAAAATTGATTTTTCAAAAAATCGATTTTTGAAATTTTTTTCTTAATCGATTGTGGGTGTCAAATATAGTATAAAAAACTGTAAGAAAAAAGATTCTGAGGTGTTTCATTTTTCTGTCAAAAATCATGCCAAAATGACAAAAAAAATTTACTTGTAAACGCAAAAAGTCCATATAAATGCCCTTCCTAGACTTTGAACTCCCATAACTTGGTCAAAACTGAACCGATTGTCAAGTTTGAGCCCATTTTGTTCATGGTTTGTCCTATATATCAATTCTACATTTCAAATTTATTCATTATTGAAAGTTAAATT
Organism: Drosophila maculinotata; assembly: GCA_035045305.1. Taxonomy (NCBI): domain Eukaryota; kingdom Metazoa; phylum Arthropoda; class Insecta; order Diptera; family Drosophilidae; genus Drosophila; species Drosophila maculinotata. Next base: position 7,061,491 of record JAWNPD010000038.1, on the reverse strand, counting down.
TTTTCAAATATTTTTGCGAAAAAAGCATAAGGGGGGACCCTTACAAAAATTGATTTTTCAAAAAATAGATTTTTGAAATTCTTTTATTAATCGATTGTGGGTGTCAAATATAGTACAAAAAACTGTAAGAAAAAAGATTCTGAGGTGTTTCATTTTTCTGTCAAAAATCATGCCAAAATGACAAAAAAAATTGACTTGTAAACGCAAAAAGTCCATATAAATGCCCTTCCTAGACTTTGAACTACCATAACTTGGTCAAAACTGAACCGATTGTCAAGTTTGAGCCCATTTTGTTCATGGTTTGTCCTATATATCAATTCTACATTTCAAATTTATTCATTATTGAAAGTTAAATTTTTTCAAATATTTTTGCGAAAAAAGCATAAGGGGGGACCCTTACAAAAATTGATTTTTCAAAAAATAGATTTTTGAAATTCTTTTATTAATCGATTGTGGGTGTCAAATATAGTATAAACTAGTCGAGAGTGCCCGACTAGGATATACCCTGATCCAAGGTCTTACATTCATTTAAGTTATTTATCTGCATTCATACATAGAAACACACACACATATACAAACACAAGCTGGCTACGCGCGTCATACATTTGCATTAATTCTTCTTCCTTTGGCTTTAAACTATGGTACATTGAATCGTTAATAACTTCTTTGTTTATTGTCTGATCAAAATTAAATTTGTAGGACACAAAGCTGGCATATAAATGTGCAACTTTGTAAAATCCGAAGGTCATACCTTTAAAATTCAATTTCTGTGAGATTGGAGAGGGGTATCCTAAAAGTGAAATGTATTTTACCTTTGTTTGCTATAGGAGAATATATGTACCAAATTTGGTGACTCTACCTCTTATAACTTCTAAGCTATACCTTAAAAACACTGTTCTGGAATCATAATTTATCGATAACTTTTGAAAGGATTGAGATATCGAACAAAAAATGATAAGTTTGTGTTGAACCGGCAATACAATAACTTGAAAATAAATATAAAGTTTCTAGCTTTTATGACTTTCAAGTTATGCCTTAAAAACACTGGTCTGGAATCGAAATTTATCGATAACTTTTGAACGGGTTGAGATATCGAAAAAAAAGTTGAACTTGTATTGACCCGGCACTAGGAGAGCCAATATTTCAAATATGAAGTCTCTAGCCTTTGTAGTCTCCGAGAACAGCGCGTTCATACAGACGGACAGACGGACAGACGGACAGCCAGACGGACATGGCTAGATCGACTCGACTATTGATAGCGATCAATAATATATATACTTTATGGGGTCGGAGATGCTTCCTTATGCCTGTTACATACTTTTGCACAAAACCATAATACCCTTTTTCCCATTTTTAATGGGATCAGGGTATAAAAATAAAGATCACGGATGCCAACACGCTTTGTTCCCAAACGGTCCCACATCTAAGTAATAACCGGGCCCGACGCTGCTTAATTTCGGTGATCGGACGAGAAACGATGTATTCAGCGGCAAACTCCGCTCATAAGACCCAATCATCACTAGCGCTGAACTTGTGTTGTTTGGTTGCTACCTACCCTTGCGCTTCAGGTAACAAAATATAGTTTCACCATCCCTTTTATTGCATTTTGCTCCAACTGTACTTTTTTGTTTATTTGTGTTGTTTATAAAAATAACTATGGCATGAAACATTAATCTCTTTTGTACATTTTTTGGTCGTCCTGAAAAGGACGTTTGGTTTGAGTTTTTACATATGCATGTAATCGGTTAGTTGAGTAGACAGACTGGTAATTTATGCCTTCTTTTCGGTCTTCTTGGGCAAAAGAACGGCCTGGATGTTGGGTAAAACACCGCCCTGGGCAATGGTAACGCCCGAAAGTAGTTTATTTAACTCCTCGTCGTTGCGGATGGCCAATTGCAGATGGCGAGGGATAATTCTAGTCTTCTTGTTATCGCGTGCAGCGTTGCCAGCCAACTCCAAGACTTCAGCGGCCAAGTATTCCATAACGGCAGCCAAGTACACAGGAGCACCGGCACCAACACGCTCGGCATAGTTGCCCTTGCGGAGAAGACGATGAATACGACCAACAGGGAACTGAAGACCTGCGCGGTTGGAACGCGACTTTGCCTTTCCCTTAACTTTTCCACCTTTACCACGACCAGACATTTTTATTTAATTCACCTTTACACTGTTGACACACAAGTATAGATTGTTGGATATAGCCTGTCATATTTATACTTTTTGGCTGCCTACTTTTTCAGGTAAGGGAGGGACAGCTCTCAACATTTGAACATGAAAGCGTTGCTCAAAAAAAAATATAAATAGAATCGTTTTCACTGTGCTATTTTATTGTGTGTATACTTGTGAAGTGAATTCAAGTGAATATTAATAATTATGCCGCCGAAAACTAGTGGAAAGGCAGCCAAGAAGGCTGGCAAGGCTCAAAAGAACATCACCAAGACCGACAAAAAGAAGAAGCGCAAGAGGAAGGAAAGCTATGCCATCTACATTTACAAAGTGCTGAAGCAGGTCCATCCTGACACTGGCGTTTCGTCGAAGGCAATGAGCATCATGAACAGCTTTGTCAACGATATTTTTGAGCGCATTGCTGCCGAGGCATCTCGTTTGGCCCACTACAACAAGCGGTCTACCATCACCAGTCGGGAAATCCAAACCGCTGTCCGTCTTTTGCTGCCCGGAGAGTTGGCTAAGCACGCCGTCAGTGAGGGAACAAAAGCAGTAACCAAGTACACTAGCTCAAAATAAATTCTATCTTAATGTACGAATGACAACCAAACACTAAAGGCTCTTTTCAGGGCCACAAATCGATTTTTCAAAGAATCCAAATATTTACAATGCTTATAAAGTAAAATTTATGCAAAAAAATAAAAAAATTTAATTTTCTAAAATGCATAAATTTATAAAAATTACAAGCCACATACAAAATTGCCCCAATCTTGAAGATCGGTTCAGTTTTGACAAAGTTATGGGAGTTTGAAGTCGTAAAAGGTCATCTAAATGGATTTGGGCATTTTTATACCCTGATCCCAATAAAAATGGGAAAAAGGGGTATAATGGTTTTGTGCAAAAGTATGTAACAGGCATAAAAAATCATCTCCGACCCCATAAAGTATATATATTCTTGATCAGTATCAATAGCCGAGTCGATATAGCCATGTCTGTCTGGCTGTCCGTCTGACCGTCTGTATGAACGCGCTGTTCTCAGAGACTACAAAAGCTAGAGACTTCATATTTGGAATATAAGTTCTCGTAGTGCCAGGTCAACACAAGTTTATCATTTTTTTTCGATATCTCATCCCGTTCAAAAGTTATCGATAAATTTCGATTCCAGACCAGTGTTTTTTGGGTATAACTTGAAAGCCATAAGAGCTAGAGGCACCATATTCACAATATATATTCTCGTATAGCATACAAAAGTACAAAATGTTTTGTTTTTTTGATACTTTTCTCCAATACTCCATAAATCGAAAAATACGTTTTTTTGGAAGTATGACCTTCGGATTCAGCATTCTCACATATTTATACGCAATTATAAAAAAACAATAAACAAAGAAGTTACTTACGATTAAATGTTACATAGTTTTTGGCCAATGGAAGAAGAAGCAAAGCAATTGCATGACGTTCGTAGTAGCAGCGTGTGTTTGTATGTGTGTTTATATGTATGAATGCGGATAAAGAATTATGAATGTAAGAACTGGGTTCAGGGTATATCCTAGTCGGGCACTCTCCACTAGAGCACTCTTACTTGTTTTTGTTATTTTTGGCATGATTTTTGACAGAAAAATTAAGCACCTCAGAATAACAAATAGTGACACCCACAAAGGACAATTTTTTTAAAAAATGCTGTTGAAAATATGACTCTCTTTAAAAATACATATAATTGTAGCCCTGAAAAGGGCTTTGATAAATTTCAGCAAATTTCATATCTCAGAAACTCGCGCCTACTCTAAAGAGTGAAATTATTTCTTCGCAGATGCAGTTTTTGCCTTCGGCTTCTTGGCAGCAGCTTTTTTCGGGGTGGCTGCCGACACTGCATTTTTAGGTTTAGCACTAGCGGTCTTAGGCTTTGGTGCCTTTGGCTTTACTGCGCTTGCCTTGGCCTTTGCTGTGGTGGCTTTAGCCTTCACGGTCCCCGTTTTCTTTGCATCCTTAGCCTTTGCCTTCTCTGCCTTCTTTTTCTCAACGCTCTTCTTGGTTGCTACCGCCTTCGATGGCTTCTTAGCGGCACCAGCTGATTTCTTTGTGGGGGACGCAGTTTTGTTCTTCTTTGCGGCTGCAGCCGATGGAGCCACCTTAGTTTTCTTCTCGACAGCGGCTGCCTTTGGCTTGGGATCTTTTTTAGTGGATGCAGATAGTTTAAACGAACCAGACGCGCCCTTTCCCTTTGTTTGGATCAGCTTTCCATTTGCTACTGAAGTCTTCAAGTACTTCTTAATGAACGGAGCTAGTTTCTGGGCATCGCACTTGTATGTGGCACTGATGTATTTCTTGATTGCGAGAAGCGATGAGCCACCACGCTCCTTTAAGCTTTTTATCGACGCATCTACCATTTGCTGAGTTGGCGGATGTGATGGTGGAGATGTTGTCTTCTTTGCCTTCAATGCTGGAGTTGCCTTCTTAGTGGCCACCTTCTTCTCGGCTGCGGCTGGTGTGGCAACCACAGGAGACGCGGACGTTGCAACTGCTGAATCAGACATGATACGAGTATATGTTTTACTTCACTTTCACAACTTTTATACACTTTTATAATCAGAAATTGCAACAACCAGCATGCTCGTTTGGTCACTCGATTGAGTGAGAATCGAGGAGGAGGGCTGTACGAGAATGTTTGCCGCATTGAACGTTTGTTGCGCGAAAGTTTGCCAGAATCTTATTGCTAATTTGCAAATTAAAATAGTTTCTAATTGAAAATCGAAAGAAATATAAATGGCAATGATTTCTTAAATATTTGAACAACCCAACAAAATATATTCGGCTTTGTTATTGTGAATAACCGATTTTTTACAGCCGCCTAAAGTTTAACTTTGCACCATCACGAACCAATTGTTAGTGAAAAACATTGTTTTTTAATATAAATATAATAAATATAGCAGTTTTTCAATGTTAACTATAATATTTAAACAATTATTTATCGAATTACAACTGTTAATATCCATACAACTGAAATAATCGATTTTTAAATACATTTTAAGCTTGTCCATTAGCTGATACAAATGGGCGCACTTGGAGTACAAGCAACAGAAGAATATTGTCTCGGAAAAGTATAAATTCGTGTTAAATATAAAATATTTATTAAGAATATATTCATGTATTCATATAACAACTCAGTAGCATATATTTTATAATTATTTCACACTTAAATATAAGCCTACTACGGTTTGAATGTGCCGCACGCCATACAACATCCAAATGACCATCGGTAGCCAGCGATAAACATATTAATCGTGCAACTTAAAATCATCTTTTGTGTACATATTAGTCAGCAAGAAATCAACTAGTTTTTCTAATTTAAGCAGTTTTCCAAATATTTAATGCTAATTGCCACAAACATTTTTAGCATATATCTGATAAAGTGCAAACAGAAGTCAAAATTTACAAAGTATATTTTTAAAGTACAAAAAACAAATTTGTTTTTATTTTGTGTATTGGTTTATATAGGATGAATTATTGTATGTAGCTATATTATTTATACAAGTTCAATCACGAGTGGCTGTCAAGTTATGCTAAAGCACATTTCATCTCAAATATTGGTACTTGAACTGGTACGATGTGCCGATTCTAGGCCGTCAATACTGCATTGTAAAATGTACAGTCGCCAATAAAATATTAGTTACGAAAACATAAATCGCTTTGGTACGATGTACAGTTTCCTATGCCTCCAATGCTACATTGTAACATGTACAGTCAACAATAAAATACTAGTTACGAAAACATAAATCTCCTTGTGGAAAATATATGGTGGTCCTGAAAAGGACCGATTGTTTATAGTTGTCATAGTTTATGCTTTATGATGAAAGCACAACGCCAATACAATTTAAGCACGCTCGCCACGAATGCGTCTGGCCAGTTGGATGTCCTTGGGCATGATGGTGACACGCTTAGCATGGATAGCACACAAGTTTGTGTCTTCAAATAGGCCAACCAGGTAGGCTTCGCTAGCTTCCTGCAGAGCCATCACGGCCGAGCTCTGGAAACGTAAATCGGTCTTGAAGTCCTGAGCAATTTCGCGGACTAAACGCTGGAACGGCAGCTTGCGAATAAGCAACTCTGTGCTCTTCTGGTAGCGACGAATTTCACGCAGTGCAACAGTACCGGGACGATAGCGATGAGGCTTCTTCACACCACCGGTTGCTGGAGCACTTTTGCGTGCTGCCTTAGTAGCCAACTGTTTACGAGGAGCCTTGCCTCCCGTCGATTTACGAGCAGTCTGCTTAGTACGCGCCATTTCTTTCTTACTTCACACTGTCACTGTTGAAAACACAATGGTCGTGGCAGACGATAAACGCTACTTATATAGAAAACTGGTGGTAGGTTAGAAAGAGACCGATACAGTCGCTAAACACGAGGGTAGCATGTGGCATGTATCATGAGCGAGATGGAAATATCTGTGTTCTCGCTCGTGTTTTCTGTTTTTTTTGTATAAATAGAAGCGCTTGTTGCACAGCAAGCATTAGTGTCTTTCTGACAATTGTGCAGTGTAAAGCTAAATATAAAAAGTGAAAAATGACTGGTCGTGGTAAAGGTGGCAAAGGCTTGGGTAAAGGCGGCGCTAAACGTCATCGTAAAGTGTTGCGTGATAACATCCAGGGCATCACGAAGCCAGCTATCCGCCGTTTAGCTCGTCGTGGTGGCGTCAAACGTATCTCTGGTCTCATTTATGAAGAAACTCGTGGTGTTCTAAAGGTGTTTTTGGAAAATGTTATCCGTGATGCGGTCACATACACCGAGCATGCCAAGAGGAAGACAGTCACTGCCATGGATGTTGTCTACGCGCTGAAGAGACAAGGCCGCACCCTGTACGGCTTTGGCGGCTAAAAATATGTGTACATTTACATTTTGTATACAAAAACAGACTATATATCTATACCAATCGGTCCTTTTCAGGACCACCAAACACTGCTTAAAAGAGATAAGAAAAACATTCGATTCAAACCCAAAAAATGTTGTCCTTATCGTATATTTTATTATATATAATTAGATAATACATTTAAAACAAGTAAGAGTGCTCTAGTCAAGAGTGCCCGACTAGGATCTACCCTGATCCAAGGTCTTACATTCATTGAAGTTATTTATCTGCATTCATACATAGAAACACACACACATATACAAACACAAGCTGGCTACGCGCGTCATACATTTGCATTCTTCCTTTGGCTTTAAACTATGGTACATTGAATCGTTAATAACTTCTTTGTTTATTGTCTGATCAAAATGAAATTTGTAGGACACAAAGATGGCATATAAATGTGAGACTATGTAAAATCCGAAGGTCATACCTTTAAAATAACGTATTTTTCAATTTCTGTGAGATTGGGGAGGGGTATGCAAAAAGTGAAATGTATGCTATAGGAGAATATATGTACCAAATTTGGTGACTCTACATCTTATAACTTTTAAGCTATACCCGAAAAACACTTGGCTGGAATCTTAATTTATCGATAACTTTTGAAAGGATTGAGATATCGAAAAAAATGATAAACTGGTCTTGTCCCGGCACCACGAGAACTTATATTTCAAATATGAAGTCTCTAGCTTTTGTAGTCTCTGAGAAACGTGCGTTCATACAGACGGACGAACAGACGGACAGGGCTAAATCGACTCGTCTATTGATAGTGATCAAGAATATATATACTTTATGGGGTCGGAGATGTTTCCTTATGCCTGTTACATGCTTTTGCACAAAACCATAATACCCCTTTTTCCCATTTTTAATGGGATCAGGGTATAAAAAGATTCTGAGGTGTTTCATTTTTCTGTCAAAAATCATGAACTTTGAACTCCCATAACTTGGTCAAAACTGAACCGATTGTCAAGTTTGAGGCCAATTTGTTCATGGTTTGTCCTATATATCAATTCTACATTTCAAATTTATTCATTATTGAAAGTTAAATTTTTTCAAATATTTTTGCGAAAAAAGCATAAGGGGGGACCCTTACAAAAATTGATTTTTCAAAAAATAGATTTTTGAAATTCTTTTATTAATCGATTGTGGGTGTCAAATATAGTATAAAAAACTGTAAGAAAAAAGATTCTGAGGTGTTTCATTTTTCTGTCAAAAATCATGCCAAAATGACAAAAAAAATTTACTTGTAAACGCAAAAAGTCCATATAAATGCCCTTCCTAGACTTTGAACTCCCATAACTTGGTCAAAACTGAACCGATTGTCAAGTTTGAGCCCAGTTTGTTCATGGTTTGTCCTATATATCAATTCTACATTTCAAATTTATTCATTATTGAAAGTTCAATTTTTATACCCTGATCCCATTAAAAATGGGAAAAAGGGGTATTATGGTTTTGTGCAAAAGTATGTAACAGGCATAAGGAAACATCTCCGACCCCATAAAGTATATATATTCTTGATCACTATCAATAGCCGAGTCGATTTAGCCCTGTCCGTCTGTCCGTCCGTCTGTCCGTCTGTCCGTCTGTCCGTCTGTCCGTCTGTCCGTCTGTCCGTCTGTCCGTCTGTATGAACGCACGTTTCTCAGAGACTACAAAAGCTAGAGACTTCATATTTGAAATATAAGTTCTCGTGGTGCCGGGACAAGACCAGTTTATCATTTTTTTTCGATATCTCGTCCCGTTCAAAAGTTATCGATAAATTTCGATTTCAGCCAAGTGTTTTTTGGGCATAACTTGAAAGTTATAAAAGCTATCAACTTTATATTTAAGTTTAAGTTACTGTTCTGCCGGCTCGATACAAACTCATCATTTTTTTTTCGATATCTCAATCCTTTCAAAAGTTATCGATAAATTAATATTCCAGAACAGTGTTTTTAAGGTATAGCTTAAAAGTTATAAGATGTAGAGACACCAAATTTGGTACATATATTCTCCTATAGCATACAAAGGTAAAATACATTTCACTTTTTGGATACCCCTCCCCAATCTCACAGAAATTGAAAAATACGTAATTTTAAAGGTATGACCTTCGGATTTGACATAGTTGCACATTTATATGCCATCTTTGTGTCCTACAAATTTCATTTTGATCAGACATAAACAAAGAAGTTATTTACGATTCAATGTACCATAGTTTAAAGCCAAAGGAAGAAGAAGAATCAAAGCAAATGTATGACGCGCGTAGCAAACAGCTTTTGTATGTATATGTGTGTGTGTTTCTATATATGAATGCAGATACATAACTTCAATGAATGTGAGACCTTGGATCAGGGTATATCCTAGTCGGGCACTCTCGACTAGAGCACTCTTACTTGTTTCAAATATTTTTGCGAAAAAAGCATAAGGGGGGACCCTTACAAAAATTGATTTTTCAAAAAATCGATTTTTGAAATTCTTTTCTTAATCGATTGTGGGTGTCAAATATAGTATAAAAAACTGTAAGAAAAAAGATTCTGAGGTGTTTCATTTTTCTGTCAAAAATCATGCCAAAATGACAAAAAAAATTGACTTGTAAACGCAAAAAGTCCATATAAATGCCCTTCCTAGACTTTGAACTCCCATAACTTGGTCAAAACTGAACCGATTGTCAAGTTTGAGCCCATTTTGTTCATGGTTTGTCCTATATATCAATTCTACATTTCAAATTTATTCATTATTGAAAGTTAAATTTTTTCAAATATTTTTGCGAAAAAAGCATAAGGGGGGACCCTTACAAAAATTGATTTTTCAAAAAATAGATTTTTGAAATTCTTTTATTAATCGATTGTGGGTGTCAAATATAGTATAAAAAACTGTAAGAAAAAAGATTCTGAGGTGTTTCATTTTTCTGTCAAAAATCATGCCAAAATGACAAAAAAAATTGACTTGTAAACGCAAAAAGTCCATATAAATGCCCTTCCTAGACTTTGAACTCCCATAACTTGGTCAAAACTGAACCGATTGTCAAGTTTGAGGCCAATTTGTTCATGGTTTGTCCTAAATATCAATTCTACATTTCAAATTTATTCATTATTGAAAGTTAAATTTTTTCAAATATTTTTGCGAAAAAAGCATAAGGGGGGACCCTTACAAAAATTGATTTTTCAAAAAATAGATTTTTGAAATTCTTTTATTAATCGATTGTGGGTGTCAAATATAGTATAAAAAACTGTAAGAAAAAAGATTCTGAGGTGTTTCATTTTTCTGTCAAAAATCATGCCAAAATGACAAAAAAAATTGACTTGTAAACGCAAAAAGTCCATATAAATGCCCTTCCTAGACTTTGAACTACCATAACTTGGTCAAAACTGAACCGATTGTCAAGTTTGAGCCCATTTTGTTCATGGTTTGTCCTATATATCAATTCTACATTTCAAATTTATTCATTATTGAAAGTTAAATTTTTTCAAATATTTTTGCGAAAAAAGCATAAGGGGGGACCCTTACAAAAATTGATTTTTCAAAAAATAGATTTTTGAAATTCTTTTATTAATCGATTGTGGGTGTCAAATATAGTATAAACTAGTCGAGAGTGCCCGACTAGGATATACCCTGATCCAAGGTCTTACATTCATTTAAGTTATTTATCTGCATTCATACATAGAAACACACACACATATACAAACACAAGCTGGCTACGCGCGTCATACATTTGCATTAATTCTTCTTCCTTTGGCTTTAAACTATGGTACATTGAATCGTTAATAACTTCTTTGTTTATTGTCTGATCAAAATTAAATTTGTAGGACACAAAGCTGGCATATAAATGTGCAACTTTGTAAAATCCGAAGGTCATACCTTTAAAATTCAATTTCTGTGAGATTGGAGAGGGGTATCCTAAAAGTGAAATGTATTTTACCTTTGTTTGCTATAGGAGAATATATGTACCAAATTTGGTGACTCTACCTCTTATAACTTCTAAGCTATACCTTAAAAACACTGTTCTGGAATCATAATTTATCGATAACTTTTGAAAGGATTGAGATATCGAACAAAAAATGATAAGTTTGTGTTGAACCGGCAATACAATAACTTGAAAATAAATATAAAGTTTCTAGCTTTTATGACTTTCAAGTTATGCCTTAAAAACACTGGTCTGGAATCGAAATTTATCGATAACTTTTGAACGGGTTGAGATATCGAAAAAAAAAGTTGAACTTGTATTGACCCGGCACTAGGAGAGCCAATATTTCAAATATGAAGTCTCTAGCCTTTGTAGTCTCCGAGAACAGCGCGTTCATACAGACGGACAGACGGTCAGACGGACAGACGGACAGCCAGACGGACATGGCTAGATCGACTCGACTATTGATAGCGATCAATAATATATATACTTTATGGGGTCGGAGATGCTTCCTTATGCCTGTTACATACTTTTGCACAAAACCATAATACCCTTTTTCCCATTTTTAATGGGATCAGGGTATAAAAATAAAGATCACGGATGCCAACACGCTTTGTTCCCAAACGGTCCCACATCTAAGTAATAACCGGGCCCGACGCTGCTTAATTTCGGTGATCGGACGAGAAACGATGTATTCAGCGGCAAACTCCGCTCATAAGACCCAATCATCACTAGCGCTGAACTTGTGTTGTTTGGTTGCTACCTACCCTTGCGCTTCAGGTAACAAAATATAGTTTCACCATCCCTTTTATTGCATTTTGCTCCAACTGTACTTTTTTGTTTATTTGTGTTGTTTATAAAAATAACTATGGCATGAAACATTAATCTCTTTTGTACATTTTTTGGTCGTCCTGAAAAGGACGTTTGGTTTGAGTTTTTACATATGCATGTAATCGGTTAGTTGAGTAGACAGACTGGTAATTTATGCCTTCTTTTCGGTCTTCTTGGGCAAAAGAACGGCCTGGATGTTGGGTAAAACACCGCCCTGGGCAATGGTAACGCCCGAAAGTAGTTTATTTAACTCCTCGTCGTTGCGGATGGCCAATTGCAGATGGCGAGGGATAATTCTAGTCTTCTTGTTATCGCGTGCAGCGTTGCCAGCCAACTCCAAGACTTCAGCGGCCAAGTATTCCATAACGGCAGCCAAGTACACAGGAGCACCGGCACCAACACGCTCGGCATAGTTGCCCTTGCGGAGAAGACGATGAATACGACCAACAGGGAACTGAAGACCTGCGCGGTTGGAACGCGACTTTGCCTTTCCCTTAACTTTTCCACCTTTACCACGACCAGACATTTTTATTTAATTCACCTTTACACTGTTGACACACAAGTATAGATTGTTGGATATAGCCTGTCATATTTATACTTTTTGGCTGCCTACTTTTTCAGGTAAGGGAGGGACAGCTCTCAACATTTGAACATGAAAGCGTTGCTCAAAAAAAAATATAAATAGAATCGTTTTCACTGTGCTATTTTATTGTGTGTATACTTGTGAAGTGAATTCAAGTGAATATTAATAATTATGCCGCCGAAAACTAGTGGAAAGGCAGCCAAGAAGGCTGGCAAGGCTCAAAAGAACATCACCAAGACCGACAAAAAGAAGAAGCGCAAGAGGAAGGAAAGCTATGCCATCTACATTTACAAAGTGCTGAAGCAGGTCCATCCTGACACTGGCGTTTCGTCGAAGGCAATGAGCATCATGAACAGCTTTGTCAACGATATTTTTGAGCGCATTGCTGCCGAGGCATCTCGTTTGGCCCACTACAACAAGCGGTCTACCATCACCAGTCGGGAAATCCAAACCGCTGTCCGTCTTTTGCTGCCCGGAGAGTTGGCTAAGCACGCCGTCAGTGAGGGAACAAAAGCAGTAACCAAGTACACTAGCTCAAAATAAATTCTATCTTAATGTACGAATGACAACCAAACACTAAAGGCTCTTTTCAGGGCCACAAATCGATTTTTCAAAGAATCCAAATATTTACAATGCTTATAAAGTAAAATTTATGCAAAAAAATAAAAAAATTTAATTTTCTAAAATGCATAAATTTATAAAAATTACAAGCCACATACAAAATTGCCCCAATCTTGAAGATCGGTTCAGTTTTGACAAATCTAAATGGATTTGGGCATTTTTATACCCTGATCCCAATAAAAATGGGAAAAAGGGGTATAATGGTTTTGTGCAAAAGTATGTAACAGGCATAAAAAATCATCTCCGACCCCATAAAGTATATATATTCTTGATCAGTATCAATAGCCGAGTCGATATAGCCATGTCTGTCTGGCTGTCCGTCTGACCGTCTGTATGAACGCGCTGTTCTCAGAGACTACAAAAGCTAGAGACTTCATATTTGGAATATAAGTTCTCGTAGTGCCAGGTCAACACAAGTTTATCATTTTTTTTCGATATCTCATCCCGTTCAAAAGTTATCGATAAATTTCGATTCCAGACCAGTGTTTTTTGGGTATAACTTGAAAGCCATAAGAGCTAGAGGCACCATATTCACAATATATATTCTCGTATAGCATACAAAAGTACAAAATGTTTTGTTTTTTTGATACTTTTCTCCAATACTCCATAAATCGAAAAATACGTTTTTTTGGAAGTATGACCTTCGGATTCAGCATTCTCACATATTTATACGACAATAAACAAAGAAGTTATTTACGATTAAATGTTACATAGTTTTTGGCCAATGGAAGAAGAAGCAAAGCAATTGCATGACGTTCGTAGTAGCAGCGTGTGTTTGTATGTGTGTTTATATGTATGAATGCGGATAAAGAATTATGAATGTAAGAACTGGGTTCAGGGTATATCCTAGTCGGGCACTCTCCACTAGAGCACTCTTACTTGTTTTTGTTATTTTTGGCATGATTTTTGACAGAAAAATTAAGCACCTCAGAATAACAAATAGTGACACCCACAAAGGACAATTTTTTTAAAAAATGCTGTTGAAAATATGACTCTCTTTAAAAATACATATAATTGTAGCCCTGAAAAGGGCTTTGATAAATTTCAGCAAATTTCATATCTCAGAAACTCGCGCCTACTCTAAAGAGTGAAATTATTTCTTCGCAGATGCAGTTTTTGCCTTCGGCTTCTTGGCAGCAGCTTTTTTCGGGGTGGCTGCCGACACTGCATTTTTAGGTTTAGCACTAGCGGTCTTAGGCTTTGGTGCCTTTGGCTTTACTGCGCTTGCCTTGGCCTTTGCTGTGGTGGCTTTAGCCTTCACGGTCCCCGTTTTCTTTGCATCCTTAGCCTTTGCCTTCTCTGCCTTCTTTTTCTCAACGCTCTTCTTGGTTGCTACCGCCTTCGATGGCTTCTTAGCGGCACCAGCTGATTTCTTTGTGGGGGACGCAGTTTTGTTCTTTGCGGCTGCAGCCGATGGAGCCACCTTAGTTTTCTTCTCGACAGCGGCTGCCTTTGGCTTGGGATCTTTTTTAGTGGATGCAGATAGTTTAAACGAACCAGACGCGCCCTTTCCCTTTGTTTGGATCAGCTTTCCATTTGCTACTGAAGTCTTCAAGTACTTCTTAATGAACGGAGCTAGTTTCTGGGCATCGCACTTGTATGTGGCACTGATATATTTCTTGATTGCGAGAAGCGATGAGCCACCACGCTCCTTTAAGCTTTTTATCGACGCATCTACCATTTGCTGAGTTGGCGGATGTGATGGTGGAGATGTTGTCTTCTTTGCCTTCAATGCTGGAGTTGCCTTCTTAGTGGCCACCTTCTTCTCGGCTGCGGCTGGTGTGGCAACCACAGGAGACGCGGACGTTGCAACTGCTGAATCAGACATGATACGAGTATATGTTTTACTTCACTTTCACAACTTTTATACACTTTTATAATCAGAAATTGCAACAACCAGCATGCTCGTTTGGTCACTCGATTGAGTGAGAATCGAGGAGGAGGGCTGTACGAGAATGTTTGCCGCATTGAACGTTTGTTGCGCGAAAGTTTGCCAGAATCTTATTGCTAATTTGCAAATTAAAATAGTTTCTAATTGAAAATCGAAAGAAATATAAATGGCAATGATTTCTTAAATATTTGAACAACCCAACAAAATATATTCGGCTTTGTTATTGTGAATAACCGATTTTTTACAGCCGCCTAAAGTTTAACTTTGCACCATCACGAACCAATTGTTAGTGAAAAACATTGTTTTTTAATATAAATATAATAAATATAGCAGTTTTTCAATGTTAACTATAATATTTAAACAATTATTTATCGAATTACAACTGTTAATATCCATACAACTGAAATAATCGATTTTTAAATACATTTTAAGCTTGTCCATTAGCTGATACAAATGGGCGCACTTGGAGTACAAGCAACAGAAGAATATTGTCTCGGAAAAGTATAAATTCGTGTTAAATATAAAATATTTATTAAGAATATATTCATGTATTCATATAACAACTCAGTAGCATATATTTTATAATTATTTCACACTTAAATATAAGCCTACTACGGTTTGAATGTGCCGCACGCCATACAACATCCAAATGACCATCGGTAGCCAGCGATAAACATATTAATCGTGCAACTTAAAATCATCTTTTGTGTACATATTAGTCAGCAAGAAATCAACTAGTTTTTCTAATTTAAGCAGTTTTCCAAATATTTAATGCTAATTGCCACAAACATTTTTAGCATATATCTGATAAAGTGCAAACAGAAGTCAAAATTTACAAAGTATATTTTTAAAGTACAAAAAACAAATTTGTTTTTATTTTGTGTATTGGTTTATATAGGATGAATTATTGTATGTAGCTATATTATTTATACAAGTTCAATCACGAGTGGCTGTCAAGTTATGCTAAAGCACATTTCATCTCAAATATTGGTACTTGAACTGGTACGATGTGCCGATTCTAGGCCGTCAATACTGCATTGTAAAATGTACAGTCGCCAATAAAATATTAGTTACGAAAACATAAATCGCTTTGGTACGATGTACAGTTTCCTATGCCTCCAATGCTACATTGTAACATGTACAGTCAACAATAAAATACTAGTTACGAAAACATAAATCTCCTTGTGGAAAATATATGGTGGTCCTGAAAAGGACCGATTGTTTATAGTTGTCATAGTTTATGCTTTATGATGAAAGCACAACGCCAATACAATTTAAGCACGCTCGCCACGAATGCGTCTGGCCAGTTGGATGTCCTTGGGCATGATGGTGACACGCTTAGCATGGATAGCACACAAGTTTGTGTCTTCAAATAGGCCAACCAGGTAGGCTTCGCTAGCTTCCTGCAGAGCCATCACGGCCGAGCTCTGGAAACGTAAATCGGTCTTGAAGTCCTGAGCAATTTCGCGGACTAAACGCTGGAACGGCAGCTTGCGAATAAGCAACTCTGTGCTCTTCTGGTAGCGACGAATTTCACGCAGTGCAACAGTACCGGGACGATAGCGATGAGGCTTCTTCACACCACCGGTTGCTGGAGCACTTTTGCGTGCTGCCTTAGTAGCCAACTGTTTACGAGGAGCCTTGCCTCCCGTCGATTTACGAGCAGTCTGCTTAGTACGCGCCATTTCTTTCTTACTTCACACTGTCACTGTTGAAAACACAATGGTCGTGGCAGACGATAAACGCTACTTATATAGAAAACTGGTGGTAGGTTAGAAAGAGACCGATACAGTCGCTAAACACGAGGGTAGCATGTGGCATGTATCATGAGCGAGATGGAAATATCTGTGTTCTCGCTCGTGTTTTCTGTTTTTTTTTGTATAAATAGAAGCGCTTGTTGCACAGCAAGCATTAGTGTCTTTCTGACAATTGTGCAGTGTAAAGCTAAATATAAAAAGTGAAAAATGACTGGTCGTGGTAAAGGTGGCAAAGGCTTGGGTAAAGGCGGCGCTAAACGTCATCGTAAAGTGTTGCGTGATAACATCCAGGGCATCACGAAGCCAGCTATCCGCCGTTTAGCTCGTCGTGGTGGCGTCAAACGTATCTCTGGTCTCATTTATGAAGAAACTCGTGGTGTTCTAAAGGTGTTTTTGGAAAATGTTATCCGTGATGCGGTCACATACACCGAGCATGCCAAGAGGAAGACAGTCACTGCCATGGATGTTGTCTACGCGCTGAAGAGACAAGGCCGCACCCTGTACGGCTTTGGCGGCTAAAAATATGTGTACATTTACATTTTGTATACAAAAACAGACTATATATCTATACCAATCGGTCCTTTTCAGGACCACCAAACACTGCTTAAAAGAGATAAGAAAAACATTCGATTCAAACCCAAAAAATGTTGTCTATCGTATATTTTATTATATATATAAATTAGATATTAAATTCAATAAAGTATAGATCACACGCTTTGTTTTTAAGCGGATCTAAGTAATAACCTGCATCTGCGTAAAAGCCGGGCCCGACGCTGCCTAATTTCAGTGATCAGACGAGAAATATATTCAGCGGCAAATTCCGCTCATAACACCCCATGAGCACTAGCGCTGACTGTACTTTTTAGTTTTTTCAATTTGCATTTTTATTTATCAAAGACTGGAGCATGGTGGAATTATATTATATAATATATTACAATTTCACCATGGACTGGAGTATTCGATTTATATCATTTTGTTATCGATAGCGCAAAATTGTATGCTCATCGCGAACTGTGGTCAATAGTCAACAGCTATCAAATACTCATTTCGAAGTGGTATCGATACTTGAAAGCATCGATACTCATCCGTCCATTTGAGTCACATTTAACTTGTACCCTCTTTTCCCTTTTAGCTATGAATGCTTTCAAAACTATCAATTATTATGATAAAACAGCTGTTGTCTGCTCTGGTAATGTTAAAGTTAGCTGTTAAATTTGAAACTTTCCTTCAAACTAGCTGCCGGCCAACCAACATTTGCTTAACAAGCCGTGCTTCAGCCATTTCAAAATTTAATAAATATACATTTTTCATACTTTGTCAATAGAAAACTTATGTTCGAGCGCTGTTAATAACAGATTGGCGGAAATGTTAAATTTGCAAAGCTGTTAACGCTGTATGTGTGTGTAGGTATTATTTATAAAGTTTATTTATACAGCTGTCCTATTATGATTACTATGAAATCTTTACAATAAATACAGAGTGAGCTAACAACAAAATTGCACTGCTATTTTTAATAAATCAATGCATTTTCTTTAATTTTCCGTTGCATGTGTGTGTGTGTGTTGTGTTTGTGTATACCCTACGTTTAGGCTGTATTGAAATGTTGCTTCGTCTGCCGATATTGTTAGGGCGTTTTCTGCACAATGGACGGTTGCGGTTGCTGTTTCTGGCGCTTTGTGTGCTCCTGTTGGGCGGCATACTGCTCACATACAGATGGCAAACGGATGTGCAGCTCTGTTTCATGGATAGGGAGCAAACGGAGTCCGCATCCATATCTCCAGCGATGGGCCCCTTACCACGAATTCTGGCAGATGTGCTGTTGACGGATCCGAAGCCAATACCGGGACGCAGCATATTCTTCCACGAGACCAGTTGCCACAGGCCCAAACGTAAACGGCAGCGTCCCGGCCAAAATCCTGACTCCCAGTACAATATGCTGCAGTTGACGGCGAGACAGGCTTGCGCCATTGAGTCGGCAGCATTGCATAATCCGAATTTTCAAGTGTTCGTTCTGTTCGCCGGTCCCACCTATCGCCACTACGGCAACAGCAGCAGCAGCCAACGGCCGCAGCCAATCATCGATGCCATTTTAAGCTACAAGAATGTACAGCTACGTCAGCTAAATCTTTGGAGCTATGCAGCCGGCACGCCCATTGAGGAGTGGTTTAAGGACGGTAGTTTGTTTCGTTCGAGGTAGGGCAACAACTGAGTTACCAACTTCAACTAACTTGCATCTAACTTGATTTATCTATTTCAGCTATCTGTTCTCGCACATATCAGACTTTCTTCGATTTCTAACGCTGTATCGCTATGGTGGCATCTATCTAGACATGGATGTGGTAATGCTGCGCACCATGGAGGATGTACCGCCCAACTTCACGGGCGCCGAGTCAAATACGCATTTGGCCGCAGGTGTCATGAGCCTAGCTCCCACTGGCTTTGGTCACGAGATCGCCGAGTCCTGTCTGCGCGATTTTCAGCAGCATTTCGATGGCAGTGACTGGGGCAACAATGGACCCGGTGTCATCACCCGGGTGGCACAAAAGATATGTGCTACAAAGGACATCTCAGTGATGCTGGAGGATCGCAAACGTTGCCTGGGCTTCAAGGTGTTCGAGCGCAATGCATTTTATGCTGTGCCATGGAAGCATTGGCGACACTTCTTTGAGCCACAACTGCTAGAGCAGACGCTGGCACACACAAAGGACTCGTATTTGGTACATGTGTGGAACAAGCACTCGAAGCAGCTGGCCATCAAGGTCGGTTCGAGCACCGCATATGGCAAGTATGCGGAACAGCATTGTCCAAGGTCGTATGCGGCAGCGGGTGAATATTTTTAGGGAGTAATTGAAACTCTGTTCAACATACCAAAGAGTTAGAGCAAGCATAGGGAGAATTAATTCAGCTATATTCCATTGTTATTGTTTGTTAGCAACGCGCATTCCATAATCTACATGAAATACGCACATTTAGCACAAAACTGAGGGATTAGTAAATTCAGTATTTTTATATATTTTAACGAACAAAATACAACACAGGCTTTTTACGGTTTTTTTTTTTGTAATCTTACACTTTAAAGAAATTTTATTAATTTGCCTATGATTGTCAAATGTATCTAATGAACGTATACAATGAGAAAGTAACGTACGAAAAAGTTATACCTAAATGTGTGTTATGTACGTAACATAATAAGTGTAAGAATAATTAATCTCTATCGGCTTACCAAAGATTCAATACCTTTGCAAATCAATTCGACCTTAATTAATTTATTATAGACTAGAAGCTACCACCCGGCTTTGCCTAGACAAATGTATTATTATTTGCATTAAATTTTTTATTAGTATCAATTTTGTACAAAAGATAAACTTTATAAAATCATTGCTTTAAAAATATGAATGTTTAAAACAAGTTCCCGTATAGTATATTCAAAATATAATCATTTTTGCAAGGGTATTTTAATTAAACATGTTTGTGACTGTCCCATTAAATGGAATTTTAATAAATTATATATTAAAATTGCACTAAAAGAGTACAAGAATAATCTTAAATGTATAATATTCGAATCTCAGTACTTAATGGTCAGCACACATCTTAAGCCAGATGTTAAGTTTTTTCTGTACCCCAATCTAAATAGTTTTTCTATGGATGTATACAAACCTTTATATATGTACAACATTGCAAATATATCATTGTAAATCTGTGAAAATGCAACTTCTCCCAATCTTTCTTATGTAAAATAGTATTGGGTTAAGCGAGACTAACGGCGATGTTGTCCTGAATTACGCATATTACAAATATAATTATACACAGCTTCGATACGGATCACATCAAGAAAATGCTACCATTAGTAGCATAGTATTTCTGGCTGCATCAACATGGGAGTGCGTCTGTCGCCGTTTATATCTCAGATTTTGGCAACCAGATGTTTCAAATTATTTCTCCTAGTAAATATTGTCCTGCTTGGAGGCGGCATAATCTTGATTGACAAATATCACACGGTTGTGCAACCGTCAATGCAATGCTTCATGAACTGGGAACTACAATCCACTACAAATATGCTAAGACCTCTAGACGATGTTCTGCTAACGGATCCTCAGCCAATACTTGGACGCAACATATTCTTTCTCGAGACCAGCTGCAACATTGGCCAACAACCAGAGCAGAAACCCAACATGCTGCAGTTGACAGCGCGACAGGCCTGCGCCATTGAGTCAGCAGCTCGGCATAATCCCAATTTTCAGGTATTCGTTCTTTTTGCCAGACCCACGTATCATCACTACGGCAACCAAAGCAAGGACCAGCCGCCCTTGATCGATGCCATCCTAAGCTACGAGAATGTGCAACTGCGTCAATTTAACATTTGGCGCTTTGCGGCTGGCACGCCAATTGAGGATTGGCTTAAGGAGGGCCACTTGTTTCGTTCCAGGTGAGACGAATCCGAACTCCTAGCTTCTAACATATTAATTGTATTAACCCCATCTAGCTATCTGATCAATCACATGTCTGACCTACTACGCTTATTGAGCCTATATCGCTTTGGCGGCATCTACCTGGACTTGGACGTGGTGGTGTTGCGCAGCATGGAGGATATCCCGCTGAACTATGCAGGTGCCGAGTCTAAAACCCACGTAGCCAATGGAGTAATGAGTATGGCGCCCAGTGGCTTTGGACATGAGTTTGCCGAGTCTTGTCTGCGTGACTTTCAGCAGAATTTCAATGGCAGTGACTGGGGCAACAATGGACCTGGTGTCATCACCCGCGTGGCACAAAATGTTTGTAGCACAAAAAACTTGTCACTGATGCTGGAAGATTGCAAGCGCTGCGAGGGCTTCAATGTCTTCAATACGGATGCATTTTATGCTGTGCCTTTTGCGGACTGGAATCACTTCTTCCAACCTCAATATCTGAAGCAGACGCTGGAACGCGCAAAGGATTCGTATTTGGTGCATGTGTGGAATAAGCGTTCCAAGGTGCTAAGTGTCAAAGTTGGCTCTCAAACCGCTTATGGCAAATATGCGGAACAGCATTGTCCCAAAACATACGAGGCAGCGGGTAGATTTTTCTAGGTGGAAATAAAATCTCAGCTAGGGGTAATTTGTTTTTCATCAACGTCAATGCGGAACCATAAATAATCCATTTCCATCCATCCATAACTAAGATAATGAATAACTAACATTAATGAACAACGAAATAATATATGAACAGTTAAGTTACTATTCCAAAAAAAACTTCAAATCAAAATATGATATAATTATTTGTATTATTATGATTGAGTACAGCGTATAATGCAATAGGACGTTCAAGGACGGCTCTAAGGCATTTTAATTATATAGATGAAAGATAAATTCGATTGCTGTTGCTGTATTGAGAATGTTTCCTTCTGTCCATTGCATACCAATCCATAGCTTCAGAACGCTCCACTTGGCCCTTTTTCTGGGTAGAGGGTATCAAAACAAATGTTCAATATTTCAATACGTGTATCGCTTCACAAATACTTTCAGTATTTGCACACATCTGGCGGCCTCAATATGGTATTACGTCTGTCCCCATTTCCAGCCAAGTTTCTGGCCAACATACGTATAAGATTGCTGTTCGTTGCGCTCTTTACGCTGCTAGTGGTTGGATTAATTCTAATTTTCAAATATCAGAAGGATGTGCGAATTTGCATGGACTGTCCGCATGTGGAGCTACAGTCCACAGTCTCAGCGGTGCCCAGGCCTCTAGAGGATGTGCTAGTGATGGAACCCATGCCACGGCCTGGACGCAGCATATTCTTTCTCGAGACCAGCCGCATCTCCAGGCCAAGATCAGAGATTAAACACAACATGCTGCAGTTGACGGCGCGACAGGCCTGCGCCATTGAGTCAGCAGCGCTGCATAATCCCAATCTTGAGGTGTTCGTTATATTTGCCACGCCCACTTATCGTCACTATGGCAACTACAGCCAGGGCCAGCCGCCGATCATCAATGCAATTCTGAGCTACAAAAATGTACAGCTTCGTCAATTGAATATTAAACGCTATGCATCCGGTACACCTATTGATGAGTGGGTTAGATATGGGGAGCTGTTTAGTTCGAGGTGAGACGACGCAGTTTTTCACTTACTAACTTACTAATACATATGTATATATATCGGACTATTCGGATAAGTTTTCTTGTCAGTCACATATCCGATCTGCTTCGTTATATAACTCTGTATCGCTATGGCGGCATCTACCTGGACTTGGACGTGGTGGTGTTGCGCAGCCTGGAGGATGTGCCGCCAAACTATGCTGGCGTCGAGTCGGCTTTCCATTTGGCCGCTGGTGTTATGAGCATGGCGCCCACTGGCTTTGGTCACGAGGTTGCCAAGTCTTGTCTGCTTGACTTTCAGCAGCATTTCGATGGCAGTGACTGGGGCAACAATGGGCCTGGTGTCATCACACGTGTGGCTATGAAGATTTGTGGCACTACAAACATCACACTGATGCTGGACGATCGCAAGCGTTGCAAGGGCTTCAATGTGTTCAATCACAACGCGTTTTATGCCGTGCTATGGGATAATTGGCGACACTTTTTTCAGCCGGAATACTTGCAGCAGACGCTGGCACTCACAAACGACTCGTATGTGGTGCATGTGTGGAACAAGAGCTCCAAGGATTTGGCCATCAAGGTGGGTACGAGTACCGCCTATGGCAAGTATGCGGAACAGCATTGTCCAAGATCGTATGCGGCAGCGGGTGATTATTTTTAGTATGTAGTCAAGTCTCTGTTTAAGGAATTATTTAACTATAGTTAACGTATGATCCTAAGTGTCACCACCAGCGGTTCTGATAGCTAATTTAATTATATGGGAATATCAAGTAAAATAAGTCATCGTGCGATTTTTGTTTAATAGAAAATGAAAACTGGGCTACATTTAGATGCACTGCACCTGGGAGTATCGCAGGCAGGCGCCAATGTTATCCTCGGCACTGCCTTTGTCAGCGGTGCCTCCATCGCCGAAATGCACTCCTATGTAGAAGGGAGTCACAGTGCTCTCGATGCGGCAGGGCCAGACGCCGGACGAGCAAAACTGATCGCCACAGTGGACCGGCTCACAGCCTGGCAGGGGGCCGAGGCCGGTGCCAATGAAGTCCTCAATGATGCAAGGCATCGTAATGCGATCCGTGCAGGTGCTGAAGAATTGACGCCCCTGTCGGCGAAGTCGTCGGTGCCTGAGGCGCAAGTCGAAGGCGCTACGCAAAAAGCCAAACAGATCGAAGCCACCCGAGGGACTGCCTCCGCCCACTGGACGTGGACGCCTTGAAACACCTGGTTGCGCTGTGGTCGCACCATTGCTACCGCCGCCAAAGAAGTTAAAGATTTGGTTGTCAC
Organism: Drosophila maculinotata; assembly: GCA_035045305.1. Classification (NCBI taxonomy): domain Eukaryota; kingdom Metazoa; phylum Arthropoda; class Insecta; order Diptera; family Drosophilidae; genus Drosophila; species Drosophila maculinotata. The sequence goes on along the minus strand of JAWNPD010000038.1, from coordinate 7,037,506 downwards.
CTTCCCAGCCCGAGCCCTCCACATCGTCGCTAGCGGGTGGCGATGCTGTCGATGATGAGGGATCGTCGGCAGCCGTGCTCTCCTGGGCCTGGGCAGCCACAGTGCTGGAACGCAATGGTGTTGGTGTTGTCATTGCTGCCGTGCTGCTGCTGCTGCTGCTGCCACCGGTTGTCGCACTAGCGGCTGTTGTTGCAGCGGTGCTTGCAATGCTGCTCATCGGTTGTGTAGCCGCTGATGTTGTTGTTGTTGTTGTTGTGCTATTGTTGAGGATTTGCACGAGTCTGCGAGTCGTCATGGTAGAGGTAGGTGTGACATTCATAATTGTAGACGTCGATGGCTGTGCCTGCCCAGCATTCGATGAGTCACTGCTGCCGCTGCTGCTGCTTGCTCCCGAGTTTATGGCAGACATGAAGGAGGCAGCGCCGCCACCAATGCGAAAGGATTGCTCATCGCAGGGCTGATACATGATGGAGCACATGTCTGTCTCCTGCCGCATACAGATGCGATAATGCTGATTGGCCAAGTGTCGTCCATTGTCCGCAAAGTTAAACGTCTGCATAATGCCTTCCACTCCAGTGTGATACTGCAAGCAACCCGCCGGTGCACGTTGACTGAAGGGTATCTGCGCCACCCGAATCTCCCACAGTCGTATGGGCAAAAAGCGTGTCGATAGATTTAAACTGATCTCAATTAGCTGCTCAATGCCATTGTTGCCACTAAAAGTGCTCTTGTTGCCGCCAACTGGCGGTCGCAGACTCCCATACAAAGTCTGACGCGGCAGCGATCGTACTCCCACATCATAGTATACTAAAGAGAGAAAAATATTAGTACTTGGGATTTACAAAATTATCGGATGGAAGCAACAATTAAGGAATATACTCGAAAATGGAACAGCGGAATATTTACTAAACTTGGAGCAAGCCAAAAACTAGATGACTTATGTCATCATTATAATCGGAGAACTTAATTCAGAATTCCTTCGATTCTCAAACATCAAGGGGAGTACTAGCTACTATGTGTACTTACAGTGCTGTCTGTTGTTTTGGCCACAGAGCGTAAAGGGTCCACTGGGACCGCCATTGATAGTGAAGACATCTCCATCGCAAACGCCCGTACGCCGATTGGGCTGACCCAGTGAGAAGTGATATAGATCGAGACGCAGCTGACTTATGTCCTCGCTCATCATCTTCACCTTGAGCTGGCAGCCAGTGAAGTTGCTGGGCATGAAACTGGGAAACTCCGGCGACACAATGTACGTAAGGTTGTTGCTAATGGTTCCATTGCAGGTGGCCACAAAGACGCAGCATACGCCAAAGCCCATCGCACACTCACCTTTGGCCTGACCACCCTTCTGACGGCACTCGTATGCATTGAAGCAGTTGCCCAAACGGCGACCATCATCTGATAAGCACTCCCCATCAACGGGCACCGGAAATAGATGTATCACTGGAATCACAGATACAGAGAGATACAGAGTGAAGTGTTTCTGAAATCGGTTGCAATCAAATAATACTTTGCGGCACAGAAAGGGTGAGGGCTTGCTATGTAATATGATTTCCAGGCATAAAATGCTTACGTATGCACATAGAAAACTATAGGGGGGTCCATCGAGTTAAGATAAGACTGCGATAGTCAAGAGCGCTTGACTGGCAGATACCCAATTTCAAACCCATTATAAATAATGTATTTAAACAAAATATGTCGATTGATGGATTTGACAATCAAGAGTTTGTTGCTAATCAAGACTAAATGTATGGATATACTTTATGTTTGGCGATGTCTCCTTCTGCCCATTGCATATCAGTACATAACTTCGTCACGCCCCATTAAGCCTTCTTTCAGCGTAGAGGGTATCAAAGCAAATGTTCAATATTTTAATACGCGTATCGCTAGCCAAATACTCCCAGTATTTGCATACATCTGGCGGCATCAACATGGCATTACGTCTGTCGTCGTGTTCAGCAAAGTTACTGGCAAATAGACGTTGCAAATCGCTGTTCCTTGGCCTAATTGTGGGCGGCATTGTGGGCGGCATAATCTTAAGTTACAAATATCACAAGAATGTGCGCCCAGAAACGGAATGTGTCATGGAATGGAAGCAAACCGAGCTACAATCCACTGTCTCGTCCTTGGCTACTGCTATAATAAGTCCTCTAGAGGATGTCCTACTGACGGATGCCCAACCGAAGCCTGGTCGCAACATATTCTTCCTTGAGACGAGCTGCAAAATAGGCCAACAACCCAACATGCTGCAGTTGACAGCGCGACAGGCCTGCGCCATTGAGTCAGCAGCGCGGCATAATCCCAATTTTCAGGTATTCGTTCTTTTTGCCAGACCCACGTATCATCACTACGGCAACCAAAGCAAGGACCAGCCGCCCTTGATCGATGCCATCCTAAGCTACGAGAATGTGCAACTGCGTCAATTTAACATTTGGCGCTTTGCGGCTGGCACGCCAATTGAGGATTGGCTTAAGGAGGGCCACTTGTTTCGTTCCAGGTGAGACGAATCCGAACTCCTAGCTTCTAACATATTAATTGTATTAACCCCATCTAGCTATCTGATCAATCACATGTCTGACCTACTACGCTTATTGAGCCTATATCGCTTTGGCGGCATCTACCTGGACTTGGACGTGGTGGTGTTGCGCAGCATGGAGGATATCCCGCTGAACTATGCAGGTGCCGAGTCTGATAACCTCATCGCTAATGGGGTAATAAGCATGGAGCCCACAGGATTTGGTCACGTGATTGCCGAGACTTGTCTGCGTAACTATCAGCAGAATTTTGATGGCAGTGGCTGGAGCAATAATGGACCTGGTGTTATTACCCGTGTGGCTAGAATGATTTGTGACACAGAGAATATATCACTGATGCTGGAGGATCGCAAACGTTGCAAGGGTTTCCTGGTGCTCGAAAGAAATGCATTTTATTCGGTGCAGTGGAGTGATTGGCGTCACTTCTTTGATCCGAAATTTCTGATGCAGACGCTGGTACGCACAAAGGATTCGTATTTGGTGCATGTGTGGAACAAGCTTTCCAAGGAGACTACTATAAAGGTCGGCTCCAGCACCGCTTATGGGAAGTTTGCTGAACAGCATTGTCCCAGATCGTATGCTGCATCGGGTGATTACTTCTGAGGTGTAATAAAGCTATGGTCAAATCGGAAATATCTGCCAAACACTCGTTTTTTATTTTGTAAATTAGTTCTTCACTCAATAATATAATGGTTTTAGATGTATATTGTATACAAAGAAACCCACACATTTAACATTTTGTTTTAGGCACACTTCTGGTAATTCTAGTAATGCTGGCAATTTATAGTTTTGTGAAATAAAAGATATAATGAAAATTCGAAACATATTTTCGACTTACCTTTGGGATTTCGACTGCCGCTAACGCTGCTCGTTTTACTGACATTCCAATCGCTGCTCTCCGCCAGCTTGGAGCTATAGCTATCGCTGTTGGCGTCCTGCAGCAGCAATTGCTCATGCGCTGGCAGCTCCTCTTCCTCGATCAGGTCGAGCTCCATTTGCATCTGCTGCTCAGCCGTTGGCGCTTTTAAATCTGCGCTCCAGATATCATAATGATGCATGGGTGGCCAGGCGGTTTCATTTGCTGCGTCTGCTGCTGCTGATGATGATGATGATTGTGCTGATGGCGCTGCCTGGCACAGCTGAGCGTTGAGCCACAATGCGAGTATGCAAACAGCCATCAGCAGGTTCCAAAAACGGGCAGCAATAGCAGAACAACCGGCTGGGCCACCAAAGGCAATAACTTTCTTTTTTGTTGCGCATCGCAATAAGCTCACGATTTGATTGCACTTGCTAAGCGAAGGCAGAGGCAACACATTAATGCCCACCATGTCCAGGTCTACTACAATGCCAATGCCAATGCCATGTGCAACTGCTGCCACTCCTGCTCTCTGCTCCTTTATGCAGCGTTTCGCTTTTGCGCGTGCGCTCCGCTGCGTTGTTAAACGATAAGTGTGCACCAGTCGCCAGTCACCAGTCATCAGTCGCCAGCTCCAACTCCAGCTACAGCTCCAAGCGTCGTTTGGATGCTGTGCGTGGCTGGCTTGATCAGCTTTTCTCTCTCAGCATACTTATTTGTTGCAGCTGCCTGCTGTCGCTGTGGCTTGACTTTAATCTGTGCTTATTTATTTGCTATTCTCAGCGGCCTGCTCCATTTTTGTTGAGTGCTGTTTGTGCTTCGATGTCATTTACTCCACACACACACACACAGATGAATCGTGGTTAAGGGAAGTTTACTCAAGAGAGCTGAAAATCCGTTCACAAGTGAGCAACCGTTAATTGTCTGCTATCTGAGATTCAACTAAGGTTTCTCCCTCAAATAGTCGGCACTTTGTTGTACTCAGGGTGTTAGAATGGGGAAATCTCTGGTAAAACCTGATAGCACTGTAGGATCTATAGTTAAAACTCCAGTGAATATAAATGTGCTACTAAACGTACCCAAAATATACTATAAATGAAGATCTAACGTAGCAGCTGTGCTTGGTAAATATAAAGACAAGTTTGTGCCACATGTGGCAACCGTGATTTTACTGTTACCCGTTACGACCGGTCGTAGTTAGGGCTTCACTGTTGCCTCTTTTATCTGCTCATTCTTTTCACACGCCGCCTGGCTGATGCTTATCCAAAAAGCTTGCATATATAATGACAGTAAATTAGCTCATATGTTCACACTTAGGAGCTCACTGCCCGAGCCTGTGACTGGACAATACGTGAATTAGCTGAAATTGGGTTGGCTTCGGATTGCATTTGTGCTGCATCATGGCGGCCAGCGTTGTTGTTGTTGCTGCTGTTACTGTTGCCAGTTTTGTGAATGAATGCGATACGGAGGCCTCCAATTGGCAAAGAAAATCAGGTTAAACAGCTCTGTTGTAATTTACGTTTGTCTCTCAACAACATCAACAACAACAAGAGCAACACGAACCACAAACAAGTCTGTAAGTAGTGGCCAGCAAAGCGTAGAAAGCGGCCAGCAAAACGATGTAAATGCGATAAATTGTATGCCAGTGGTAAGACTAGAACATTTGTTAACATGTCCAAAAAAGGGTAGTATGCTAAGTATGTAGTATGCGCAATGCTTAGACAACCTACGTTTATCATTGAGATAGCTGCAATTTCGATTAGAGATATGTACATTTCATTTGGGCATATATAATATATAGGCCAGAAATAATAATAACGATAATCATTATACAAATATTTGTTGCATTGTATTTTAAGGACAGCTCATATGGTACTTAATAGCTAATGTTAACTAACGTTTACATTAGCAGTGCATTCAAATTAAAAAAAATAACAGTCAAGGATTAAAAAAAAAAATATAATAGTTATTTTGAGTATTTTTTCGTGTTTTTTTGTTGTTGTTTAAATTAAGCGCTTAAGCTTAGGTCATAGTTTGAACTTTGTACAATGTGTTTTAGTAAGTGTGTTAGCCAGGTTTAGTTGAAGTATGTTTCATGTGGTAGTTTAAATGCTTAGAGCGGCTCTAGGGCAGTGGGACCGTGGGGACTACCTTCCAGCTTGCGCCAGACAACGTTGCACATTTCGCGCACCAGCGCCTTCTCTCCGTCGTCCATTTGGTCGAGGGCACTGCCCGCCAGATTGCCGAGGCGATCTCGCTCCAGCTGCTCTCTCACCTCCAGAACTTGCAGAGCTCGAACAACCGCTTCCGGACGCCCGGCAATTGGTTCGGGCAAAGCAGCAGCAGCCGCCGCAGCGGCGGCCACCGCCTGACTGATGTCCTGCTGTGTGTGCTGAGTGTGTGGCGAGGGCGCTGATTTGGGTGATGCTGCTACTGATGGTTGCGCCAGTGGCTGCGGCAGCTGCTGCTGCGGTTGCTGCTGTTGCAGATTGGCCGTTGGCGTGGTGCGCTCCTCTTCCAGCTGCTGTATGCGCCGCTCGAGCGATCGCACATATTGCAGCGTCTGATCGTTGAGCGTGTGGGCGTTGCGCAAGTCCTGTACAGAATTTAGCAAAGCATTAGATTGAAATGCCTGCAGTCTGGTATTTATAAGTATTATTTGCCACTTACCGGCAATTGTCTTTGTTCCGCATAGTTGCGCAGCGCTGTGATTGTCTCGTCCGCGTTGGTGCTTGAACTGGAGCCGTCTCCATCATCGCGAAGCGCGTTCCGCGTGGCCGCACCGCAGCCAGCACAGAGCGCATTTGCCGCCATATGTGCGCGCTCCTCATCCAAATATAGGCATAGCTCCTTCAGCTCCAGATTATCGGTGATTAGCTCCTGCTGCTTGTCGTCCAGTTGGCGTAGTTTATTCTAACATAGATAAAGTTGGAGTGTCAACAAGAATAGCATTTGCAATTTTAAGAAAAGATATCGCAGGACAGGAGCGATCAGGCTTACCTGATAGGCTGCCACCTCCTGACGCATTACACTGGCCGTGTATCGTCCAAAGCGCTGCCATTCGCGTGCCAGCTTTCGTCCCTTTTGGCGATCATCGTCCAGAAAGCAACACAGATCGCGCAGTTCCTGGTTGTCATCCAGCAGACGCTGATTTTGTTCCTTCAGCGCGCGGAGCTCATTTACCAGAGACTATTAAATAGTTAACATATAAACATATAAGTTCTTGAAGAGTTTCGGAGTCAACATTACCTGCAATTGGCGATTCTGTTCGACGGTTAAACGTCCGCCATTGGCTGTTGGTATGCCCGTGGCCACGCTGGACGTGACCGATGCACTGGGCGACGGATGTTCCTGTTCCGGTTTGCGCACAAACTTCAGCATATCCTGTTGTGCCTTGCTGGACTGCTGATGCTGCTGCTGCTGCTGCTGATGATGCTGCAGATAGCGCGCCTGCTGCTGTTGCTGCCGCTGCTGTTGTTGCTGTTGTTTAACAGAATCGGGTATATAAATGCTGGTTAGCTGTGGTATATCCGGCGGATATTTGAGCGGCAAGTGTGGCTTTAGTATGCCGCTGCCTGGTCCCGGCTGCGGCGGTGGCTGATACCGAGGTGGTATTGAGTGTGCGGGCGCTTTTAAATGTGCAGCCTTGAGCGTTGCCGCCTGCTGCTGCTGCTGCTGCTGTTGATGCTGCAGTTGGTAGAAGCTGCGACGCGTGTGCGGTAGGTGTGAGTGGGCGGCCAGTTCCTTGGAATTATTGGCAAGCAGATGTTGTTGCTGTTGTTGGTGCTGCTGCGGCTGTTGCTGCTGTTGTATGGGCAGACGCGATGCTGTTGCTTGCGTCTGTTGCTGCTGCTGTTGCGTTGAGTGTTGCTGATGTATTGTTGCCACCGTTTGCAGCTGATGCGACTGCGCTGCTGCTAATGCCGTTGCTGTCACGCTTTGTTGCGCCGCTGCTGCTGTTGTTGTTGCTGCTGTTGCTGCTGTTGCTGGCAGCAATGAGCGTCTTTGCTGAAATTGGTGTAGTTGTTGCTGCTTGCTAATTGCTGCCGTTGTTGTCGTTGTCGTTGCTGCTGCTGCTGCTGCTGTTGTCGTTTTGTGTACAATTTTGTCAACGCTATTAATTTGTATTAAATTATTGCCTAAAATGTTCGCTGCTGCTGTTGTTAGTGTTTTTTGCTGCTTGTTATGTGTCTGTTGTAGTTGTTGCTGTTGCTGTTGTTGTTGTTGGTGCTGCTGCTGCTGTTGATTGCCGGACATTTTTGTGTTGATTCCTTGTTTGCTCTTTTTGTTGTTGTAGTTGTTCGTTTCTTCAAGTGTCTATAACCTCGGCGCCATGTTGCGTACTCACTGGAAAATGTAAAGATAAACAACATGAGCAACAACAAAAATGTAGTTGGGTAATGGGCAAAGAGAAAGAAATAAGAAAGCAATGTTTCAATAAATCAGCGCATGGTAAAATGTAATTTATGTGACAGTTGAGGGCTAGACAATAATTAAACTGCCATTAGGCAGCGGCGGCGGCGGCGGCTGATAAAAAGTGAAATGCGCATTTATGTCACATGCAACAAGAGTTTCCTAGACGATTTTGTCTGTGCAACGAAGCGTCGTAAACTTGGATGACTCCCAACTGATGACAACGTCACTGTCATTGTTACTATTACTGTCACTAAACGACGCGTCGTTCAATGCATTAGCCTCGCTGCTGCTGGGTGTTGGTGTTGACTATATGTCTTGGCTTCCGTTTCTAGTTTCACAACTGAAAGCCAAACAAGCAGCTCCCTCCATATAGCCAACTGGATCTCGAAAGTGAAAATATACTGTACGGTTTGATGCATAACAGTTGAATTGTACTACTATCTGGGAGAAATGCGTGACATGAGCATGTCGATTGAGAGCAGCTATAACAGATCTGCAAGATTCTTTTCGCAATTCTCTTTTTCTTCGTGTTTCTGTAATTGCTTGACTTTTTATTTTCGTTTAGAATGTATACTATATAGAACAAGAATCTTTACATCTGCATATATTCACAATATATTGTAACCCTTTTGACTTCAATCAGAATTCAAGGCTTTATCCACAAACATATTCATATTCCGATGATACTTAACTTAGACAGCTGCATATCTCAAATTATAGTCTAATAGCACGTCAAACTTTTTGCCACAGTTAGTTTATTACTCCATTGTAAGAGATGAGTGCTGCATAGAAGTAGCAGAATTCCCACAGCATTGACTGTGAAGCCACCCACTAAGCATGGGAAACTACCTCTGGCCATTTTACAGCTCAACACGTTCCTATATTAGGGACTAGTATCGCTTTAGATTCAGATAGTTTCTAACTATAGCTTGTTGACTTGTTATTATAACCTGAACCTTGCATACCACTAATTACGACAATTAAATTTTTTATTTTTGGAAAAAACAAAACCGACTGACACCTTATAAGTAGTTAAGACCCAGCTCCATAGTAATAGACAATGGCAACCATTAGCAAGTTCAAGTGTTGCCTGTCCCCCCCCATGTTTCACAATTGGGTGCGAACAATAAAAAAGAATTAAGAATGGACGTTACCGTCACCGACTTCGTAATACTCTGATCCAAGTGGAAGGACCAGCTGAAAATAGGAGGAGAAAACTTTGTCAAAATTGTTCAAGGCTTGAATACTACAATATATCAAAATCTATAAACAACATTTGTCTGCAAATAGTTATGCGATGGATGCTACAACACACAGATGTGCATATGTGTATACAAATACACCAACACATATGTACATAAGTAGATGTATTCAAAATGAGATTTACTTATAAGTAGTTGTGAGACAGCGACAGAGTAGCTCTGAAGGCTGAAGGGGGGGCCAGCAATGATCGCATCATATACATATTGGCATTTCCGTCCGTAGACCCCAGTGTCGCCTTAATTGAAATCGACCCCAAGCTGGTGCCCAGGCCTAAGCAGAAAGCAGAGGGCCCAGCCTCTGGCTCGGATTCCGACTCACGGCAAGGCAATCAAAAGCAACAAATCTACAAAAAGAGCAACAACAATGAGAGCAATATTTGTGCTCATTAAGCGTAACTGACACACAAAGTTTTTGTTTTTTGAGGGTTTCTTAATTTCGCAAGTCGACAAAAACTACTTATGTATGTATGTGTGTACCGGAGTCTGTGTCTGTGTGACTTAAGTACATATGTATGTGCATGTAGATGTATATGTATATGTACATCTGCCGCTGCCGCCCCCTCCTTGTGGCTTTTGCGAGTGAGAAGTTGAAGTTGTTGGCTTCTCGCATTGTGTTTTTGCGCGCTTTGGCTTTAAGCAATTTAGTTTTCGTCAGTCTGTAGCCAAAAAGGTAACAGCCAACAACAACAAAAAACAACGTCTGACTCTCTTTGCTGTCGTTGTCGTTGTTGTCGTTGTTTTTGCGATTGCTATTACTTTGAGGTAATTCGATGATTTACAACTGTTGCTTTGTGTTTTGTAAGTTTTCTTTTAGAATGCTTTGACTCTGCCTCTCGAATCGTTGTGTGGGGCAATAACACAACAGCAACAACAATAATTTTTCAAACCAAAAACAAAGGGCTAGTCAGTCAGCCAGCAAGTTAGCCTGTCCAGGCCCTGTCTACCGCATTCCTTTGTTACTTTAATGTATTTGTGCATACCCTAGCAAATCATCAAAAGGGGAAGTGGTTAGCACTGGTTACCCCACGCTAGTTGCATTGCCTGACTTTGACTCGTTCTCTCTCTCTCTCTATCGCACACTCTCTCTCTCGCACACTCTCTCTCTCTCTCTTTCGTCCGTTGCGAGTGCGCTGTAAGTTCTTGTATATTTTATTTCACACCTGTTGCTATTTTAGGCGGGCACGCTCTCACTTATCGCAGCTGTTGCCGGCAAGGGTATCGGTTTTTTCGCTTTTATATTCAGCTGACAAGTTGACAGCTTAAATAGCATCGTGTAAAGGGTATAGGGTGTAGGGTTTAGGAGCCCTATGTCTATGATATGGCAGATGCTGTACAATTTACAACATGTGTGCATTTACTTTCCTTCGTGTGAAAACCGACAGAAATGAGCAGCACTTTCATGAACATTCTCTCCGGTAAAACAATATGTTAAGTCAAAAATTAGGTACAGCAGTCGAACAACAGGCGAAACCTTTCACCTTTCTAATGCTATCAATCACTTGCACAATTGCTGAGCGCATGCCACACAATTCGCATCACTAGTTTTACAAGAAAGAGAGTAGAAAGCGTCTTTATCTCCTCTACCCACACCCCAACCCGAAATAACGCTCATTTATTAATTTTTTCTTAAGATGTTCTGTAATAAATTCAACTAAAAGTAAGATCTGCATTTTTCTGTTTTTCTTCATCTTCTCTATCTCTAGTAAGTACGGCTGACACGTGCGTAGCCATAAAAATGCAATACGAAGTACTACATTTAATTTTTATTAGTTGCACCGGCTGTTACGCATGACCAAGGTATCATGTACGTGTTAAGCCTCAATGATACCCTTTTTGACCCACTGGCACAGGGTATGGAAGTAGTATAGAAGCGTACGTGCTTTTTTGCTGATTTTCGCAATACATAATTCCATTTATGTTTAGTCTTGAGATTTTCAACAGTCGGCAATATTTGCTGAGGTTTTGTTTTCTTTTGTAGCATTGCTCAACGAAGCTTGAAACAAGTGTTTAATTAAGGAAATGAACGTAGACCCAAAATAAATAAACACACACATGAGCAAATAATCATTTAATATACCAACAAGAAAGAACAATTAACCTGGTGGGTGCCGAATAATAAATACCCTTGCAGACTTATTGTAGAAGTGCAATATATTTTGCATAATATCATAAGGTTAAAACCTGTTTATTATGTTGTAAGGATCATTATTAAAATACTTATTAATTCGACAGAAATATTAGCTTAGATTGTCGTAATGATCAATAATATTATGATACATAATATTATAATAAGGTGTGTCGTATAAATAAACATACTTTCACATTGTACAAGTTAATCATAAAGGAAACAAAACAGACCCTCAATAAATAGATATGTATTTAAAATACATAGGGTATACAAATAATAAGCAAAAAATTGGTTAATAAAATAACACGAAAAGAAAATATGCGTATGCTTGTATGTACATATGTGTGTGTACGTGTATACGAACATATGTATGTATGTATGTTGAAAAGGTACTCAAGGTTAAGAAATCGTTTTAACAGTACACGCACTGGCCGCAAGACCGACAGCTTTTTGGAAGTGATGACAGGCAGCAACAACAACAAAACAACAAAGACTACGGGCCACAACGACGAGAAAACCACAAGTCATGTGGGTTAAGTACACTTACTTAACAACACAATTCAAAACTGACCGCGCGCACAGACAATGAAATTTGTAATGAAAGGTAAAGCTCAGCTCACGACAGAGACAGAGACAGAGACAGCGACGGCGACGACAGTGACAGTGACAAGAAAGACGATTGCAAGAGTATGTGTGAATAGGATCGACCAGGGATGGCAATTACAATACTTGTATTATATAAAAGTTTGCATATACATATGTATGTATGTGTACACTTTTAAAACAAAACTCGAACATTTTAAAAAACGCATTTTGCATTACAAATTTAAATTTAGAGTAGTTTATCAGGCAATGCTATTTTGATCATGGTTTGTCATTCAGATTAACACTGCCTTTTAGCTTTATCATTCTTCGACTACATAGCTAGTTTATTCTATAAGTATACTATGCTTAAAATTTAAAAGATATGGTTAGGCTAGCTTTTTTGTAAATTAAATATGAATTTTAAACGTCCGTACAAGGCATTTGGTCTAATGCATAGCAATTTAAATTGACTTAAATTTCTTAAAGCTTTTTTTGAATACTCTAAATAACAGTGTCTTTTGAGCAGCCCTGATCTAAGCGGACTAACAGCAGCCACCCACAGCACCAGGCAAACGCATGAAAATGTATGGACACAAAACCCGCACAAAAAGCAAAGTCAAGACATACGAAACACCCACACATTCCCCACTCAGACATACAGACAGACTGAGAGACAGACAGGCAGTCAGACAGTCAGACAGTCACATCGATGCCGACTACTCTCCCAATCTGCACGCTCCATTGCATTTGCATTGCACGCACCAAAAACGCAAGCATGTGTGTGTGTGTGTGTGTGCATATATCGTTTTTCAAATGTTGCTTGAAAAACGCCTTCACATCGCTTGTATCGAATGACAAACGACAACAACAGTCGCAGTCGCTGTCGCTGTCACCATGGTGCAGAGAGAGAGAGAGATGACCTGAGGCACAGGCAGAGACAGACAACGAAATTTTCATGAATGAACTCTGCAAACACAAAAGGAAGTAAAAGAGAGACTCGCGGGCCAAAAAACACCTCAGCGAGAGGCTCATTTATCAACTGTGATGGGGGGGGGGGAGGGGTGAAGACTATTGAATCGTAAGACGATTAAATTGCACGTGACACCGTGACTGGAAAAGCCGCTAAATTTATCAATCACTGAGCCGTAAGCATTCGGTATTAGGTCCACAAATTCTAAGAAGGAAAAATGATAGTCTTGAAATGGATGCCCACGATTGTAACCCAAATCAAATATGTATATCATTCGCTTAATTACAAATTAAAAGCATCAGTCAAAAGCCCACCCACGACTGCAGGGCATTCAATTTTGTCTGTTGTTAGTTTTTCTTTTCTTTTATGTAAAACCATAAATGCGAGCATGGTTATAAAAGGCGTTTGTGTAGCACAGTAAGCAAAGCACAAAATTTATAAATAGCGCAAAAAGCGAGCGCTGCCAAGAATATTAAAAGCTCTTGCGTCAGGCCATTGAAGTAATGGCGTCGAATAAAATAAAATGGAGCAAAGCGCAGAAGCTTAAGGAGAAAGAGAGCACACAGCTTATAGTTATGACTGTGGGGTGGTTGAAGTGAACAAATAATTTGAGTAAAGGCAATGTAGAGTCTGAGTTAATTTCAATCATTATCACCACTGATAATTAATATGTTAAAACTACATTCTTTAATTCCAAGATCTCTCTTTTTACATTGAAAACATACACACAGAATGTTACTCGAAGCATATCCACCCACGAGAAGTGGGTATATATTATACCAACTCCAACAGCATACGACGGTTCCAATAATCCCATAGATCTCACCATACAAATCAGGCGCTTCAATACCCAAGTGCTGCCCACGTCAGCGCCAGTTCAAATGCCGTCCAATTCTCAACCACCGCAGCGCCGCAATTAATCACGGGTTGTGCTGAGGTTTGTGTGTGGGGGAATAGACTTTATAAAGCTATAAACAGAAATCGAAAAAATCGAAAGTAGCCGGCAAAGTTAGAAAAGAAATTCAACGGCAGCAAATTAATGAAACGCCTGACCAAACAATAGCAAGTTGAAGCCGGCTGAACCCCAACATCATCAACATTAGCATAAACCAATTTGTATTTGGTTGCTAGAAATTTCTCCAAAATACTTATGAGCTAGATCGTATAAAATAAAAAGAGACCCGAAGAATTCCAATTTACATCTTAAGAAGAACGTACATCTATTTTTGGCATGCCGAATATGAAATACGCTTCCAAACAAATATCTTTACCACGGAAGTTCAAGTTTCACAGCTAGGGACATTCAATTTAGAGCGGGATTAATAAGATTACTCATTTCACACACTTCCGGAGACACTAAAAACAGAGTATTTCGCAATCGGTTTGTTATTGTTCTATGTGTTGTTTCCTCCGGCAAGAATTTGTTTACAAGTTCTTGATGTTGGCTTCAAGATTAATGCTATGTTGTGTATTACAGCCTCATTTTTTTAGATGCTCGTTCTATTTGCATATTTCGACAATTTGTATGGCAAAGTGACGGTTCCACCCAACGTTGAGGGCGTGGTAATGAGTTTTGCTTAACACATTTTCACTTAGCGATTTATTCGTAAGTTACAAAAATCATTTATTTATTTCTTTGTTTTGTTGTAACTAAAATGTTTTACATGTTTATAAATCTGTTTATTTTTTATTTATTTTTTTTTGCCCATTGTGGTTGGTCTATGTTGTGATTTTCGATGTGGCAATTTTTTCGGCATGAAATCGAGATGTTTATTGTCAGTCGTTAAATTCAAATGATGCCATAAACCATGAACATCGGTTAGAAATGGAGATTTGTGATATTTATAATGCGCAGCACAAATAGGCTTCCAGTTGGGGGATTGGTTCCTTGTAATGATATGCAGCTTGGAGAACTGCGCGTTATTGGACCACATGGTATTGAAATTTGGGGAGTGTCTCCCATAGCCATTCACATTATGCCAAGCGATAAATTGTTGGCTCTATATGCGCAAAATCACATAAATGTTAACTGGACTAGAAACAGATATGATTGATCGAAAACTCATGATCCGTAAGCAGAAAATTGGATGTTTTGTTGATGTTGTTTTATTTGCAAACTTAATAGCTTATAAGCTAGCTGACTTTGCTACACATTTAAGATTTATGTTATTACAAAATTCTTGTATCTTTGAGATCTATTGATATACATATGTATGTATCTCATATCATCGACTCAGCTTGTCGTCCTTATGAATGTTGCCTTCTGTAAAGGGTATAGCACAACACAAATCATTACGTAAGCATTAGCACGTTTTAATTCTCAGTTGGATGTTTGATCGTTTCCCCCCTCTTTGCCGGAACACGCTACGCTTTTCACAGTTCACAGCAAGCGTGAACGAATCATAAAATACAGCAACAAGGCAACTATGAAAACAACAACAGCAACAACAAACAAGTGACATAGGAGGCCACGCATGCGCAATAAATGCGACAGGCAGCAATGGGGAATAATCAATACGAATGTAGGCCTATTATTTCATGTATTTCTTTTTCTTTATTTACCAATATTAATGCGTTGTGGGCAATTCGATAAAAGCGGAAACTATTAAAATTGTTATAGAAATTGTTGTGATTGCGTCTACGCCGTGGAATTCTATTTCCTTTGTGGGACAAAAGCTGCTTTAATTTATTATGGAGCATAATGCGGTCTCTTTTGTTCAACTGAAACTTCCGGATTGAGGGATTTGTTATGCCATTAAAGGACTTTTGAAGTGGTATGCGTAGAGAGCGGTTGAAGCACATATGTATCTCAAACACCAGTTACTAGTTTTATTATACATATATGTATCTACAATTCCACCATTTACCATTCATCTGTCAGAGGTCAGCTAGGGTATTTAATCTTCGACACACCGAAGATAACTATTCTTTCGTGATTTCACTTTACATCAAGCAATATGTATGAACTAATTAAGAGGCAGTTCGTGTAGCTGGCAAAAAAAAAAGGGTGTACGAAATCTTGGCAACTGGTAACCCAATACGCACGCTACAATATGGAACCACTGAACCATGGCAGATTGAAGTTGAAAGAGGCAACTGTATAGCTATAGCTATAGCTATAGCTATAACTACAGCTAAAGCTACGTTGTTCGTCTTTCGACAGATGTGGCAAGATGAAAAGTTGGTTGGGCTCTTGTCGGATGCTGCTAGTTTATAAATCAAGTCACATTAAGTGTAATAATAAGATTGCAGCAGATTGCTGCTGCGGTATTGGAGCAGCGCTGTAGCCGGTTTTCATCAGCGGCGTGAATTGAATAAGTCATAAAAAAAAGGGAGGCAAGCGAAATTAATAAAGCCGCTGGCCGCTGCACACACGGTATACTTGTAAGGCCCCAGGTAATTATGGAGGGCAGTCTAATAACTTCACCAGATGCAGAAATGACCAAAACGCATGCTGAATTGCAGTCGCCGTCTCCGAGCACTAACGATTATAGCCAAGAAAACCACAGAAAAATACCGGCAGTAACTCTGACAATCTGGCAGTAGCCGTGGCAGTGGCAGTGGCAGTGGAAAGTAAGCAAGAAAGTCTGTGCCACTCAGCCGAGGCTGTGGCGACGCGACGTTGCTGAGACCCACAATTTCCGCCATTTATGACAGTCACAAATCGAGTTATACTCACACCGTACTTTCTAATTTCTAACGTACTTGGCTGATGCTGCCGTTTCGCCTTTATTTAATACCCTGTATACTCATACATTGAAAGGTGTATACATCATTTAATTAGCTATGACAAACCTTTTCTGTCTTGCTTTTTACTGCATTTGTATTGAGTTCTTGATCTTACAAATATGTCGTACTTCTATTACAATATATATCCGCAAGAGTATTAAATCTTCGTCAATCCGAAGATAACTGTTTTTACTTGTTTCCAAAGATTTTAGCTCAGACCAAACTAGTTTTTAACGGAAAACAAAGTGTTAATGGTAATTTGTGCATGCGATATTGTATTTGCCCAAATAGCCGGGCAAAAGAAAATTTTGTTGTTGTTGTCGCTGTTTGCAGTTACATTTTATGTAAATTTCTACAGCTTTTATCTCACAATGTTCGCTTAACAGCTGCAGCAGCAGCAGCAATGACGTTAACAGCGACAGCAGAAAATGAGGCAACAATGCATAGCAACATTCCCTGCACACACATTAAAAGCAGGCAGCAGGCAGCAGCAGCAGCAGCAGCTGAAGAAAAGCTGCATGCTTTACGCTTAGAAGGCGGGCAATTGCGATTTGTTTGATAGTTGGTGCTAGGTCAGAGTCAGATTGAATGGCTGTGCCGGAATAACTGTAACTAAAGCATGGCGCTGATACAGGAAATTGAACTTGTTATTCTAACCGAACATATTTGTGCTTCTGAACTTGTTTGAGTACTGTCTGTCGATATTTGTATTGAATTTAATAGTCAGCTTACAAGATTTTAATTACAAGTAGGCTAGCAAGCATTTAACCGATTAGAGATAAGAAGTTATTAATAAGATTGAGTTTAGATTTGAGTAATTTGGAATCTTGTCATGTAATTTATTTGAGACCATGTTTCATGTTCCAGCGACTGTAGCTCACACGAAAGTCGGTCTTACTTTGCCGCCTGCTTCCTACTCTTCCTCTCCTTCTTCTTCTTCTTCTTCTTCTTCTGATGTGCCGTTGTCATTTCCAAGGCGCGCCAATGCAAAAGCTGCCATCAACATTTTCTGCTGCTCGCTGCTTTGTGAGAAAATGTTGCCAACGGTAATGGGGAAGGCGCAGCAGTTGCCGCCGTATCAGCACCGCAAGAAACACTAAGTAAGAAAGTTGCAGTCGGTTATAGCCGACTGAGCAATACGCTCTTTTCAGTAAAATAACAGTTGCAACCAAGAGCTTGCTGACTGGTGCAGGTATTTGCTCTAAAACAAGGATCTTGGAACGTGATTATCAGAGTGATCATAGAGTATGTGATCATGGAGATTCTCTAAAGCCAATATACTATATTCTCATTTTAGGAACAGAGTAGAATAACTGAAAGTCCAAAGGAAAAGTGCGTGCTGCAATGTGAAGTGTTGGCGGCGTTGTCGGTGGCTGGCCAGGAAAGTTAAACTAGTTCTAGTTGGTGGTAAGATGGGGCCATAAACTGGGACACTTGTTGCGGCAAGTTGAACGTGCAATTGGATGAAATCAAATATGGGACCAAAGATGACAGCAACACAGAGAGACAGAGAGAGAGAGGGAGCGAGAGACAGAGACAGAGACACACACACATACAATAGCACATTCCAAACTTCCCACGCAACGCTAACTGGGAGTGGCACACAGAGAGGCAACCTAAATTGTCTTAATGGACCATAAAGCTGATATGCAGCAGCCGTGTAAAACTAAAAGGCAGCAACAATTATAAAATAAAAGCAGTCGGTGTACGACGACGACGCATTCAGCGATGCTGCGTGATAAGCCCAAAAGGAAAAGAAAGTTTTCTTGGCCCAGCAGCAAATCGGTTTCATTGACAAACAGCTCGTGCAACGAACTTTGCATAACTGTTGTTGCTATTGCTACGGTTTACGGTTTGCTTTTGTTGTTGTTTATTATTGCTGGCCTGCCTACTGTTTTTGGCATTAGTTACACATTATCGATATATGTACGTTAACATATTTCTAACAGCAGCAGCAGCAGCGGCCGATGCAACAGGTTACCCTGGGTCTACTCTCTCTCTCTCTGTCTTTCTCTCTTTCACTGCAAGCTTGTCATGCATGCATTTTCGTATTGATTTGCTGCACATTACATTTCGAAATGCTGCACTGTTTGCTGTTGTTGCTGTTGGCTGCTCAATCGGTTTTACCTGTTGCAGCACAAAGCCAACAACAGCAACAAACAAGCGGCGGCAGCAGCAGCGTCGGCAGCGACTGCACTTTTTTGTTTGATCTTTTCTCTTATTGTTGCGCCGTTGTCGTGCATCTTTTTTCTGCTGTGCTGTTGTTGTTGTAGTCTCTTGTTTCACTGTGAAATTTATTGGCGCATATAAATGCCTCAAAATTGATGTTATTGTCATTTTAAGGCTGACCCTTTTCTGGCTGTTAAAATTCTTGCTCTTCTTCTTTCCCCTGGTGTCCTGCTTGTTTTGAAAATTGATTTTTACTTAGATTTTATTGTTGTCAAGTTAAGTGGAAAATGGGTTTGATATCGTTTGGAAGGTTTGAAAAGAGAAAAACAAAAACTGTGGGCGCAGCCAAGTAGGCGTCACAGTGCGCCAGAATAGAGCAATTTGTGCGCGGCTTGCCAAAGAGAGAATGAGAGAGAGAGAGAGAAAGAGTTGTAAGTTAATTTGGTTTGAGCGGCTTGTCAAAGATGCAGAGGTGTATTTAGAGTGGGAGGGAATAGACTTACCTTACATTTGTATGTAAATATGTCTGTAAACGTCTGTTGATGCTGTTATGTTGTTTGCACAGAGCTTTTATGTTTTACTGGGCTGCTGTTAGAAGTAGAAGCAGGCAGCCGCAATTAGCGTGCAAAATTGCACAGTTCTACGACAACAACAAATATTTGTGGAAGACGCATGCGCGTCGTTGTTGCTGCCGCATTCCGATGCACAAACACAAACACAGCGACTAATTGTTTAGCTAACACAACATTTTCACACAATTTGATGGTAAATAAAATAATATAACATCAAGTTTTGTTTGTTTATTGCCATACAAAATACACAAACTTACACATGCACACACACACACACACACATATATATATATATATATAGATTTTCGCGCACTTCGCCTTTTTTTGTATGTATCTTTTATTGGCTTGAATTTTCCAGCCTGCCCTTTTCAGGAGAGAAACAGACGCGAAACGGGCAGCGACCTGTGGCTTCTTTTTTGATTTCGTTTGCTAAAACTAGTTAAAGGAGCGAGTAGTGCTGGGGGGAGGACGCGAGTCTGTTAAATCTTTGCAACATATTATTTTGTCCGCAACAAGCCGACGCGACTGAACCGCTCAAATTCCAACAACAAATTAAATGTTAATGTTATTTAACATGGATGTTAACAGTAACATCGCGGAGATCATAACAGCCGCAGAATATATCGATCGAGCTTCGATTACCGATGCAGCAATTCAGTGCAAGTAATAACAGAATGTTTAAAATTTAAAGCTTTTACCTGATTTATTATAGTATTAATTTAATATTAAACATTTAATGGGAATCTAGATCATGATATTTACCCATTGTTCCAGGAAATGTCTCCTGACAAGTTGGCAGCTTTATATCGATATACTGAACAGCTGTTAACCAAATTGTTAAACGGTCACACTGCGACCGGCAATATATTTTACAATTTGTTGTTTATACATTAAGTAATTTAATTGCAATGGGAGTTTGTCGCTTCTTTCAGCAGGGATCTTGCCGCTTTGGTCCCAAATGCCACAATGAACACTTTGATTTGAAGTAAGAGTATGAAATTATCGACAAATATTCGTAATAATGAAATTGGAATTTGATCTCTCCTTTTTAGACACTACCTGAAAACGGATATAGAAGCCGTTCTTGAAGGTAAAATGTGGCCCTTTTCTGTATATGGGCCGTTCAAGGACAAGACCAACATACCCAACTTTATAGAGGACCAGTCCTTCGAAGAGGTTCGCTTTCAGGCATATGAAAGTCGCCGCCAGAATTGCTTTGAACAATTCCATCTGCAATTCTCCAAGGATGTCCATGAGGCAACCAATAAAATGAAGATGATGCTGCAGATAACACCCCAGATAATCGATTTAATGATCAACATATACGAAACGCCAGAAGGCGTTCAGCCAGATGCCAATCCCACCAGCAACAATCCATTTGCAACCCAAACAACGCCTGGCTCCATTTTCAGCAAACCCGCTTTGGGTGCCACTGCAGGCAACATTTTTGGCGGTGGCACTGCTGCTGCTGCCGGCAGCTCAAGCTATGCGCCCGCTAATAGTATCTTTGGCGGTGGCAACAATGCCACCAATAATAGCATTTTTGGCGGTGCAACAAGTACAAACATTTTCACCCAACAGCAGCCACAGCAGCAGCAACAACAGCAGCCGCAACCCTTTGCACAACAGCAGCCTGGTCCCTTTAGCCAACCGCAGATGCAGCAGCAACAGAATCTCTTTGTCCAGGCACAGGCAGCCGCTGCAGCTGGTGCTTTTGCACAGCCAGCAATCGCTCATCCAACGCCCTTTGGGCAATCTGTAGCCTTTACACCACAGCAGCAGCAACATCAACAGCAGCAGCAACAACAACTGCAGCAGCAGCAGCCAGGGATCAACATTTTTAGCCAAGCTGCTGCTGCTGCGCCACCAAATACGGGCAACATGTTTGCTCAAGCGGCAGCAGCGGTGCAGCCCCCAAATGGCTTCTTTGGCCAGGCTTTTCAACAGCCACAGCAACAACAAATGCAATCCGAAGCACCACAACAGATCCAGCAGCAGCCGGAAAATACTTCTGTATATAGTCGCATGGAGAGTTTAAGCCCGGAGGAGATTGCGGCCTTTAAGGCGAATCAATTTGCGCCAGGACAGGTGCCCTTTAAGCCACCACCACGAGAGCTGTGCTAAAATTGTTTGCCAATAATATTACGAATTTGCTATGCTACATTAAATAAAGCGTGATCTAATATAGTCTGTTTAAATCTGCCATAGATTTTTGAGAACTATTTTATTTAATTTTTTAAATTTCTTAACAGTCCAAATAATAGTTTTTCTTGAGGACATATTTTATTACATATGCATAATTGAAGGTCTTACAAAAAATAATTAAATAGCACGTCTAGAATATACAGAGCCTTCTAATAATCGCGGCTTAACTGCATTATATTCATGCTTAGTGCATCATCATGTTTAAGCGTTCCATGTTTATAGAGTAGACGGAGTGAGAGCCGATCAGATTGCGATCGCGAAAGGCGTTCTGGCAATCCTTAAGCGTAATCACAGTTCGTTCGCAGGGCAAACTATGGGTGATGAGCATAGAAAATATATATTAAAAACTGTTGAATCAATTCTTAAGTATGGAAATACTTGCACTTGTTCGCAGGCAGATAAGAAAACGATTTCGTCGTTCTGTCGCCTCATAAAATTGGCCGTATTGAGCTCCTTGTCGTGCTCCAGCGGAGTATCGTCGACCTTTTGCCGGGTGACCGTGTTGCGCAGCGAAGGATCTCGCAGCTGGGCGCCCATGTCATAAAAGAAGTTACCCTCGCCGCTGGTCTTGTAATGTTTGCGTTTCCTAATGATGGCCGTAATCAGATCCTTGAGCAGCACCTGCACCGCAGCGGCCACATACTCGGCCACACTGTCGTCCACGGAGATGAGACCTATCTCCCAGGCACCGATCAGGAAACGTCCCATAATAAAACCAGCATCCGGCAAAAACAATTCCTGGGCGCAATATCGTTGCGTGGGCAGCTGTTGTTGTTGTTGTTGCAGTCCCTGATCCCCGGCCAAGCTGGGCGGACGTATCACCTGCATGTTGTCCTCCTTGACAAACTCCAGCACATCGCACATCTCAAAATTGATCCGATCCGCAAAAGTCCTTGAGCTTCTCTTCCTCTTTCGACTGTTGCTTCTGCTGCCAGTGGGGCAAGTGGGTTGCAGGCTGACAATTGTTTCCGGTGGAGCGAATGCGTCGATTTTATTGAGCATCGCCAGGAGGAACTGATTGTGCAGGTGGAACTTATCCGGCGACATTATTTTACGAGATTCGCAGTCGAATTCCTCTTTGGTCCAACGGTTGCGGAACCAGTTTTTCATATTTGCCCGATAGCGTTCCCAGTTATCGCCCAGGGCCAATACCAAGGCCTCCTTGGTCACCAACACCTTATCCGTGAGCGCATTCATCCCGAACGAAGAAAAGTAAACAAATGTATTTGGTTTTTATCTCTTGTTACCGATTAGTGCGGCAATCGATTATTGCTAAGGCCACAGGATTAACACGGTCACCCTAAACAATTATCGATTATTGCTCATGCCACAGGGTGAGCATTTTGTTTAGTGTGGTAACACTAAACAGCTGATTTCATAAATAACACGCGACAACAATGGAGGTAAACTATTTATTAAATTATTATTTGAAATTGAACCAATGCATTAATAATAAATGTTTTTTTTGTAGAAAACCAAGAAATCAAAGACGCCCAAGAAAGCAAATGAAAAAAAGGCAATCATAAATAAGCTGATGAAAGCGAAGAACAAGCAAAAGGAAGTTAGCCGCGTGTTGAAATTAAAACTTGAAATCATTTTAAAATCGGAAGTATCCTATCTGGAATATACAGAAATGAGATCGGAGCTGGAACGATTAAATGCGCTAAAGGAGACATTTACACGTCGCATTGAGAAATTAAGACAACAGGCGAAATAATTTATAGAATCCATATATAGTTTATAATGTCAATATATATCGAGATATACATACATACATAATATTTTAAGCTTAAACCATAATTAGAATAACATAATATAGTAAAGCATAAACAATTTAATTCTCTGCTTTGATGTTAGATGTGGAATCCTCAAAAGATTCCCACATGCGATTAAATTCAAATTGAAATCGGTTAATAAGTCGCATATCGGTGGTGATAACATAGTTCTCCCAGTTCCCATTGAGGGCCTGCATCGTCCAGTTGGCGGAACCGTAAAGCAGAACAGTTGGCTTCCATTTTGCATTCTTTTGATAATCAATTAGCACGAATTTATGATGCATCATGGCAGCTAAAGACTCCGGGTTGCGAATCTCAACACCCAAACGGCTCAGATTCAGTATTTGCGAGCCTTGCGATAAAATCATTTCCTGATCGCTAATCACCCGCAGGACAACACCACGGCCAAGAGCTCGCTTGAAAGCTTCCGTCAGTCTAGATACGGTTAATGTATACATGGCAAAATCTATTGAATATTTTGCTTCATCTATTGCCTGCACGATTCGATTAATGTGACGCTTGCTACAGTACTTATTATGGCAGTCGAAGGACTGGCTATTAAAGTGTTCGCGGAAACATGTATCGCTATTTTCATTAAAAATATATATATCGGAAAATCGGTTTCTCGACTTTTCCATTTTTTTGCGAACACATCTTAAAAGGATTTTGGAGAATAAAACCATTCCGGCACCAATGGAGATTGTTACCCATAATGGTTTACTTCGAATAACTAAGTACACTGAAAACATGAAACACATGTTTATTGAGTTTCTTTAACATTGAATCACTACTCACTTGTTGGCCTACAAATTTCTTTTGCGCGCTTAATTATGAAAAAGTCTTGGCATGGTATATTTAATTAAAGAGGTTGATACATTTAATTCAAATGGCGATTAAAAGCTTGACCAAGTATTGTATACTCTGCAAAAAATATGTTTTTGTTGTAACAAATATACCACTTTGTTGTCTTATGTTTTCCCTACGCAAGTCCATTTTTTAAATATATAAATAAATACTTGTAATTGCTATTTGAAAAACTGATTTTGTGACGTAAGATAACCCACTGTAAATTACTCCGCTTCTTCAGCATGTTATCGATGCAATAGCAACGCTTATATATGGCATCGACAGCGTTGACCAACACTAATGCTAGTGAAAGAGGGAATTTGAATCAGTTTAGCAACACTTGTGATCAAATATTAGCTTGTAAAAGAGGGGATTGGAATCACTTTATTTATTTGCAATGGAAGCGGATGATCCATCCATAACAATTCAAAGCGCAGCAGGGAAAGAGCTGCTGGAGGCGCGTGACGCAGCCCTGAAAAAGGTCCTCAAACTCAACTTGTTATTAAATGAGGTGCGCAGTTTAAATATGGAAACAGAGAGTCCGGAAATTAACCGGGCACTCAAATTGGTATCCGTAGCGGATTTTATACGCCTGGGCAATACACAGGAACATTTGCTAGGTGAGCAAGCAGCTTTACTTTTATTTAAATATACATATATTTATTTACCCTTTACTCTTTTTTAGACCTGAAGGACTGCAGCAGCTGTCCGGCTCTTAGTTATACGGACAGCAAAGCGGTGCGGGATAAATTGGTAGAAAAGTTGAGAGCGACTCTCACGCCAATTGCCGAGCTGGGCGATCGAATACGGAGTGAATTGCCGGATGCATTGCAAAAAGGAGATGAAGTCCAGTTGACGACCGGACAACTGGAAATCATACGTTTGCAAAAGGAGCAGCGTGCCTGCCTGGAGAAATTGTCACAACTGCGCAGTCAGAAGTGTACGCTATTAATGAAAGCAGCTGAATTAAAGATGGGTCCACAACTGGCCCAGGAATTAAAAGTGCATCAGGCGCAGGCGCAACTGCAGCAAACAAAGGCGGATTTGCTGCGTGTTTATTTGATTAATGAGATATTCTCGCGTACGGATCACAGTTTGGCTGCCCATAAGGAGGTGGACAAGTATCTGGATGAATTGCAGAGTGCTCTTAAGCCACAAACCGAAATTGTTTATAAGAAATCAAATTAAAATATTAAGTAAATAAATCATTTTAAAGTGCGGTATTTTATTTGGTATGTGAACGTCGTGGCAACTCTGCCACAACAAAACAACAAAAACGTAAGCCAGACAGCGTCGCGCAATGACGGAAAACAGCTCTAACGAAAGTAAAGAGGAACGGCAGGTAAATAGAGATGATTTGACACTGGAGACAGCACTGGAAATAGCTAACACTGATGCACTTGCCAGCTCTGGCACTGGCATTGACTTTGAGGACACTCAGTCCCTGGATTCGGCTAGCGTCTTTAGCACAACAACAACAACAACAACCCGCAGCAAAAGTAAATCGCCAAATACGCGAAAATTGTGCAAGCGTGTGAAGGCGCCTAAAATGGTGCAGCCGCTGTTCAAGTACAGGTGCGAAAAGCAGTGGAAAGCCTATTTTGATAATATACAACATATTACATCTTGATTATAATTTAGTAATTCCATATTCAGATATTTATAATGCCTCCACCAATTGGTATTTTGCACATAAAATACTAAATGTATCGATAAATTCAAAAGTATCACCACCTGTCAGATCTGATTTTATTGTGCAAGATGAGCGCAATTTTTAAATATTTTTTTAAATCATGATGGAAAACTTTGTTGTATTTGAAAAAAGGCTCTTAGCATTACGTGCAAAATCCCTATAACTACTGATCAGTTTAACTACATTGCAGCTATCATGTACGTGAGGATCACAATCACCAGATCTTTGGAGTACAGTTTAATCCTTTTCTGGACAGAAGCCAAGCTGTGTTTGCGACAGTAGGCAAGGATCGGGTGTCCATCTATGAGTGTGTCAAGAAAAACATGGATGCCGAGTCTGACGAAGATGAGGGTATACGTCTGCTGCAGGTCTATGCGGATCCAGATGTAGGTTCAATAATAAGGCTTTCAACAATTTGTTGTTTAATTTTCATCCTTTTTTTCAGACAGATGAAAGCTTTTACAGCTGTGCTTGGTCCTATGACACAGTTTCTGGTGATCCGGTGCTAGCTGCCGCTGGCTATCGTGGCGTCATACGCATATTTAATATAATCAATCACCAGTGTGCAAAGAATTATATTGGACACGGACATGCCATAAATGAGTTAAAGTTCCATCCGGTGCTGCCTCAATTGCTGCTCTCCGGCAGCAAGGATCATTCGCTGCGCTTGTGGAATATACAAACAGATGTGTGTGTCGCTGTCTTTGGCGGCGTCGAGGGTCATCGGGATGAGGTCTTGTCCATTGACTTTGATTTACGCGGTGATCGCATCATGTCCAGCGGCATGGATCATTCGTTAAAGTTGTGGCGCCTCAATAAGCCGGACATTAAGGAGGCCATCGAGCTGAGCTCGAGCTTTAATGCCAGCAAAAATACGGCTCCATTTCCCACCATCAAGGAGCATTTTCCAGATTTCTCCACGCGCGACATTCATCGCAATTATGTGGACTGTGTCCAGTGGTTTGGCGACTTTGTCTTTTCCAAGTCGTGTGAGAATTCAATTGTCTGTTGGAAGCCTGGAAAACTGTCCGCAGAGCTACACGAGATCAAGCCACAGGATTCGACTACTGTACTCCATCATTTTGACTATAAAATGTGTGAGATTTGGTTTGTGCGTTTTGCATTTAATGCATGGCAAAAAGTGCTGGCACTTGGCAATCAGCTAGGCACAACATTCGTCTGGGAGCTGGACTCCAATGATCCGAATTTGACCAAATGCAGCCAACTGATTCATCCCAAATGCACATCAACCATAAGACAAACTTCGTTTTCAAAGGATGGCTCCATTTTAATCTGTGTTTGCGATGACAGCACTGTTTGGCGCTGGGATCGTATTAATTAGGTTTTCGATAATATTTCTCTAATATCTATATATAAACTAATATTTATATAAATTAGTCTCCATTCGTATTTACAAATTTTCTATAAAATGTGACGCTACATCGATATTAAAGTAATAATAATATTTATATAATAACAATGCCATCTAGGTTTGCTTCAAAATAACTGGCATTGCATGCCAATTATTGTCATGTTTCACTTTCATATTTGGTTAGTTCTGATTTTAAAAATCTGAATACGATTCAGTGACAGTAGCTCTCAAACCGTAAAAATATTTAAAAAATCGATAAGGTGTGGCGGTCATTGCTATCGTAGATAGTATCGCGCTGCGCAGCCAGTGTTGTAAAAGCCTGAAAGCATAACAAATAAGAAGAAGGCGAAAACGTTTAACAAATTGCTGTAATTGACAAATAAATTGTTAAAAATGGGTTCGTCATCGGGTAAAAAACACAAAAAAGACAAAAAACACAGTCATCACTCGCGTTCAGAGGAGCGACCAACTGAGGAAGTCACCCTTGATTTAACAGACGATTCCACCGCAATGCGACACAAAAATCACAAACATAAAAAGCACAGGGAGCACAAGGAGCACAGGGAGCACAAGGAGCATCGCCACAAGCATCACAAGCACAAGGAGCGCGAACGGCCCAGCGAGGTTATCTCCCTTGAGGAATCCGATTCAGATAGTAAGTTTCCATTTTTTAATTTTACAAAGTATAATTCTGTACCAGGGCTGCAGAATTTCTTGAAAAGATAAGCGATATGCAATGGGATTTTATTAAATAATTTATTTATTAATAATTTATTTAATGTCAAAAGAAGATATTTGACTATAAGCTATTTGTCTGTTTGGAGGATTTTCAAGTCTTTACTAAGCTCATAAATCTTTTGCAGGCTCCGATTGCGTCGAGGTGCCTGTTGAGCAAGTCGCCAAAGCAAAGGGACGTGAGCCGCCAGCGAGAGAAAATGAACAATTGGCAAGGGAAAGAGAGCCACCTGCTCGGGAGCGAGATCCACCCGTCCGGGAACGAGAGCGGGAACGGGAGCCAACTGGTCGGGAGCGGGATCACGAAATAACAGCGCCGCCACCACCGCAAATATCAAAGCATGTGGATTACGAGCGCGAGCGGAGGCGGGAACGTGAAACAGAACGCGAACGGGAAGCACGTAAACGGGCGGTGAGAGAGCGCGAACGTGGACGCGGACGTTCCCGGTCACAGTCACCAGCAGCAGCAGCAGCACAAACATCAGCCAGTCATCAGCTGCATCAGCAGCGTTCCCATTCGCCCAAAACGGACAACAGTGCTGGTCGTAAGCGTGGCAACAGGGAACGAGATCCGGGTCGTGAGAGGGAAAGGGAACGGGAACGTGAACGTGTGCGCTCACGTAGCCGTTCTCCAGTACCGGAAAATGGTGCAGGTGATGTGCTCTCCATTGCAGACACCAATAAATTGCGTGCCAAGCTTGGCCTAAAACCACTGGAAATGGATACGGGGCCGAGCAAAGCCACGCCATCCAGCAGCAGTCAGCAGGAAAGCAAAAGGTCTGGCGCCGATAAGGATCTCTCTGCGTACAAGGATGAATGGGGTGAGTTCTTGCACAAGCCAGCGGATAATATCAAAGAGAAAAAAGAGGCAGAGAAGCTGCGTGAAAAGCTTAAGCAACGGAAAGAGAAACGTTTTCTCGAGGAGCGTTTGGCCCGGATTCGCACCCTAGGTGAATCAGATGACGAAACGGACAATGTGACCAAGTGGGTGGATCGAAACAAGCGTGTCGTTAATCAGCGCGAGGAGGCGCTGCGAAAAGTAAGTTAATAACAAAAGTCATTCAATGAAGCAACTAATCCATCTATCATAATTTGTACAGGCAAAAGAGCTGGAAGAACTCGATGAGGTGTTTGGTGTTACGGAGATAATGGAGCAGGAGAATCAAAAAGCTCGCCAATTGGCCTATGTCGATCGCAATTTGAAGGGCTTGCGCGTTGAGCATGATATGGATGACTTTGGCGAGGGTCGCACGGTTATATTAACGCTCAAGGATCAGGATGTGCTCAATGAAGAGGAGGGCGACACTCTGGTCAATGTCAACATGCTCGACGATGAGCGTTACAAGAAGAACGTGGCCAACAAGAAGCTCAATCCGCTTAGTTATGGCTATAATGTCTATGAGGAGCAATACGATGAGCTTGGCAATCCCATTGAGCGGTCCATACTCGAGAAATACGATGAGGATGTTGAGGGGCAGCCCCAGAAACGCAAGAACTTTGTCATTGGCGAGAATGTAGACCAAGAGCGCGAACACAGACGCAAGCTACTGGAAATCAAGACAAAATTAGCTGGAAAACGCTTGGAAACGCTGCAGGATACAAATATAAAACTAGCATCAGATACATTCAGTGCTGAAGAGCTGGCAACGTAAGTTATATATTTATATTATAACAGCTTTTCCCTATTTAACTTTTTAATTATTGTTTCTGCAGCTTTAAAAAGCCAAAGAAAAAGGTTAAGAAACTGCGCCAGAAGCTAAAAGCTGAGGATTTAGAGCCAATTGCTGAGCTGTCGGGCTTCACAAATCTGGGCAGTCGTCATGGACGATACCGCGAGCCCGACGACCAAGATGTTGAAATGACAGAGGAGTCTAAGTCTCAAATCAAGCTGGAA
Source organism: Drosophila maculinotata (assembly GCA_035045305.1). NCBI lineage: Eukaryota > Metazoa > Arthropoda > Insecta > Diptera > Drosophilidae > Drosophila > Drosophila maculinotata. The sequence goes on along the minus strand of JAWNPD010000038.1, from coordinate 7,007,762 downwards.
GATGACGATGATGACTTGGAGCGCGTGCTGTCCAAGGCTCGCCGGCTTAAGCAAAAAGAGAACATAATCAAGAAGCCGCTTCCCATCGATGTAGCATCCATTCAGCGGGACATCAAGCCTGAGCCCGTGGACGAAGCTAGCAATGCCGAGGATGTGGAACTTAACAGTGCCGATAGTAATATTGTGCTCAATGCCACCGCAGAGTTCTGTCGCACGCTGGGCGATATACCCACATATGGCATGGCTGGTAATCGCAATGAGGACTCCAGTGATATGCTGGACTTTGATAGGAACGAAGCGCTGGATGAGCATATGGATGTCAATCAGGAAGAGCCAACATTAAATCATGGCACATGGAATTCGGTTAATCCAGATGAAGTGATGCAGCCCGCTGATTTAGATAATTTGGGTGATGACATTGAGGAGCGAGCCATATTGGATGAGGAGCCTGATGTTGGCGCTGGCGTAGCGAATGCTCTGCGCCTTGCTCTATCCAAAGGCTATTTGGAGAAGGAGGAAAAGAATCGACCGAGTAATACAAAAATGGCGCATCTGCAGGCCAAGAACTATTCCATTGAAGACAAAGCTGCTGGGTAAGTCAATTATCACTTGAAAACTGAATGGACTGAGTTTCTAATAAAAATTTGTCGTTTAAAGCGAGGACGATAAAATCGGACGTCGTGATCGTTTTCATGCTGGTCCTATTATGGACTTTAAAGACAAGGAAACCTTCAAGCCCAATGTCAAGCTTGACTATATTGATGATAATGGTCGTATCCTAAATCTCAAAGAGGCCTTCCGATATCTGTCTCACAAGTTCCATGGCAAGGGACCAGGCAAAAACAAGATAGAGAAGCGTCTCAAGAAAATGGAACAGGATGGCGTAAGTTACCACATTATAATCATAACATGTTGAAAGATTTTTAATGTACATATTTTGAATACAGCTAATGAAAACAATGAGCTCCACGGACACGCCACTCTGCACATTAACAATGCTGCAGCAGAAGCAAAAGGAAACCAAAACGCCATATGTGGTGCTCAGTGGTAGCAACAAAAACAATGCTGGCGTTAGCGGCGCCTCAATTTCGAAGTTCAAGTAGTTGGATACAACTCACACACGCTGACCACAACCAAATGCAATAGTTACTTCCAAAATCACAAACGAAATGCTTATTGTAATTGATATACACATAAGTTTAGAGTTCGGAACCATACAAACCGCTAATATACAAACTGCAAATTTATTGCACCTTAACCATTTACTGAAATACAATATAAACTAATCATTATCTAAACAAAAACAAAGCAGTCCTAAGAATAGTTTTGTTTTTGTCTGGAAATGTTTCTAATTAGGATATACAAATTGATTTTAATTATTTCAATAACTTATAATATCAAGAATTGTAAAGTCTTTTAAATGTGTTGAAAAAACAAATAAAAGTTGTAATTCTTATGGACAATTATTAATAGGTTTATATGGATGTTGTATATATATATCATCCATTGTCATTTCCAGGTATTATATTCCATTTCCAGAACTCAGAGTAGTAATGTACAACGGTGGTTCGCCTCTAGTGAGTGTCACTACAAAGATAATTCAATAACTCTAGATATTTCGCAGTTCAAGCAATGTCCATAGTTATACCATTAAAGTCTCTACCCAAGAGTGTGCGCTGCTCTCCCTGGATTAACTCAAATCGCTGATCCGCCGGACCTGTGCAATTAATGCTGGAGCTGTTGTATTGAAAACGCCAGCTGCATTTGCTGTGCGCAAATCGCAGATACTTGACCAGCACCTGCTCTACTTGGGGCGGCACATTGGCAACGTTAAGCTGCAATTGCGATGTGTCAGCCACACGGGCAAAGTTGAGGCCCCCATAGCCAAAGATTAGGGCTTGCAGAAAGCCACCGATGCCGGTTAGAAAATTCGCCGAGCCTTCATATCCAATGGTCACCTCGCTCCACACTTTGAACTCGGGATGCACATAGCTCTGGTAGCCACGTGTAAAGTACTCGTGGGCTCGCCAATCCTCCGGGGTGGCCAGATAATTGGCGGCAAACATAGACCAGGTCATCGCCGGGCCAGAGACCCGCGTAACATTCCCATAATAGTGCAAATCATTGAGATGTGTGGAACTTCAAAAATAAAATGTTAACAAATTAAGTGATCTATGTAGTATAACGATTAAAACCTGGTATCAAACTGCAACGGATATCCAAGTAGTATTGTGTCCGCTTGCTTCACTGTCTCATTCAACTTGTAGCCCAAATGCTGTGGATGGTAATCCAGATCCACATCACGTAGTATTACCAGTTGGTCTCTGAGCTTTTGCCATTTCTTAAATAGCTCCGTGCTGCTGTTGCCACACCTACCGCCCACCCATGCGGCAAAGTCTAAGGCTATTTTGGCCACCGCATTCGTGTACACATTGTCGTCCACATTGGCATGATCCTCATCTGGTCCCATGATATTGCGAAAGTGACAGGATGGAGGTGTAGCTTCACAGGTGGCGCGACTGACCAGAAACTCGGCCACCTCAGCAGCAATGGGCCATCCACGCTCACATGCCCAGGCATAGTCATTGGACTGGGCAAAGAACTTCTGCAGCGCAAAGGATATATCTGGTGAAATGTGTATCTCCTGTTGAGCGATCTCGGGACAACAAGGATTGGTTACTTCAGCGCCAGTGTAGGCGCTTTCCCAGGGAAATCTAAAAATAATAACTTATTAACTGCTCGGTTTGGGGTATCCTGCATCCTTCTTTCCTAGCTAAAATGTACATATGTTTCTCTTTCCCAAACCTACCTGGCGCCTTGGCTACCCATCGTCTGCGCATTTTTCCTGGCGCCCTCCAGATGCCTGAAGCGATAGTCTAGCAGCTGTTTGCCATGCTCATAGCCGAACTGTGTGACCACGGGCAGCATCCAAATCTCCGTGTCCCAAAAGTTATGTCCCTGATAGTCCGACTCTAAATTGCCGCGTGCCAAGCCCGTGGGACTTAGTCCAAAGTAGGGCTCATTCGGTTGATTGCTGCTCAACGTTGGCAATGAGCTGGCCAAATAGAAGATGCCGGCATTCACAATGCGTGACAGTTCCAATGCATTGCCAGTAAGTTCAATGGAGAACTGCTTATCCCAGAAATCATTCCACACCTGCATATGACTTTGCAGCAGTGCACCATCGCTCATCTTAAGCACATCCTGCAGTTCCTTCAGAGCCACACTTTGCTGGCCATCAATGCAAATGACAACACGATGCTGCAGCTCTGCTTGCCACGTCGGCCAATTAAGTTGACGCGGATGATCCAATGACTCACTGAAAAGCACGTAAATCTTGTGCGGTTTTGGCTGAAGCTGATCATATTCCATCACTTTTGTGCTTCCGCGCAGCAGGCGATAATCTTTAGCAGCATCGCTTCCATTGTTGAGCACCACAAAATCAAAGGCATCGCTGGCGTTGCCCGGCTGCTGGGTTATTTTTATGTATTGTGTGAAGTCTTCAAAGGTAAATTCAAAGTATTTTATTAGGTACTTTAAAAATCAAAATTTGTAAGAGTGCGTTTTTTTCGCCAAAAAAATCATAAATTGAATTTTTTCAAAAATTCATAAATTTTAGATGTAGAATAAAACTAGATGCTAAGTATTGATCAAAATGGCCTCGGGATTGACAATCGGTTCAGATTTGACAAAGTTGTGGCAGTTTGAAGTCTGGGAAGGTCATTTATAAGGAACTTTTCGTTGCTTGGGCACTTTACAAGCTAATTTTTTTGTCACTTTTGGCGTGTTTTTTGACAGAAAAATGAAACTCCGCAAAATCACTCTTCATATAGTTTTTATACCCTGATCCCATTAAAAATGGGAAAAAAGGGTATAATGGTTTTGTGCAAAAGTATGTAACAGGCATAAGGAAGCATCTCCGACCTCATAAAGTATATATATTATTGATCGCTATCAATAGTCGAGTCGATCTAGCCATGTCCGTCTGTCTGTCCGTCTGTATAAACGCGCTGTTCTCGGAGACTACAAAAGCTAGAGACTTCATATTTGAAATATTGGCTCTCCTAGTGCCGGGTCAATACAAGTTCAACTTTTTTTTTCGATATCTCAACCCGTTCAAAAGTTATCGATAAATTTCGATTCCAGACCAGTGTTTTTAAGGCATAACTTGAAAGTCATAAAAGCTAGAAACTTTATATTTATTTTCAAGTTACTGTATTGCCGGTTTGACACAAACTCATCATTCGATATCTCAATCCGTGCAAAAGTTATCGATATATTAAGATTCCAGAACAGAGTTTTTAAGGTATAGCATATAGTATAGAAGTTATAAGAGGTACATTTGGTACATATATTCTCCTATAGCATACAAAGGTAAAACACATTTCATTTTTGGGATACCCCTCTCCAATCTCACAGAAATACGTAATTTTAAAGGTATGACCTTCGGATTTTACAAAGTTGCACATTTATATGCCAGCTTTGTGTCCTACAAATTTAACTTCAATGAATGTAAGACCTTGGATCGGGGTATATCCTAGTCGGGCACTCTCGACTGGTTTATACTATATTTGACACCCACAATCGATTAATAAAAGAATTTCAAGAATCTATTTTTTGAAAAACCAGTTTTTGTAAGGGTCCCCCCTTATGCTTTTTTCACAAAAATATTTGATAAAATTTAATTTTCAATAATGAATAAATTTGAAATGTAGAATTAATATATATAACAAACCATGAACAAAATGGCCTCAAACTTGACAATCGGTTCAGTTTTGACCAAGTTGTGGGAGTTCAAAGTCTAGGAAGGGCATTTATATGGACTTTTTGCGTTTACAAGTCAATTTTTTATGTCATTTTGGCATGATTTTTGACAGAAAAATTAAACACCTCAGAATCTTTTTTCTTATAGTTTTTTATACTATATTTGACACCCACAATCGATTAATAAAAGAATTTCAAGAATCTATTTTTTGAAAAACCAATTTTTGTAAGGGTCCCCCCTTATGCTTTTTTCACAAAAATATTTGAAAAAATTTTACTTTCAATAATGAATAAATTTGAAATGTAGAATTAATATATATAACAAACCATGAACAAAATGGCCTCAAACTTGACAATCGGTTCAGTTTTGACCAAGTTATGGGAGTTCAAAGTCTAGGAAGGGCATTTATATGGACTTTTTGCGTTTACAAGTCAATTTTTTTTGTCATTTTGGCATGATTTTTGACAGAAAAATGAAACACCTCAGAATCTTTTTTCTTATAGTTTTTTATACTATATTTGACACCCACAATCGATTAATAAAAGAATTTCAAGAATCTATTTTTTGAAAAATCAATTTTTGTAAGGGTCCCCCCTTATGCTTTTTTCGCAGAAATATATGAAAAAATTTAACTTTCAATAATGAATAAATTTGAAATGTAGAATTGATATATAGGACAAACCATGAACAAAATGGCCTCAAGCTTGACAATCGGTTCAGTTTTGACCAAGTTATGGGAGTTCAAAGTCTAGGAAGGGCATTTATATGGACTTTTTGCGTTTACAAGTCAATTTTTTTTGTCATTTTGGCATGATTTTTGACAGAAAAATGAAACACCTCAGAATCTTTTTTCTTATAGTTTTTTATACTATATTTGACACCCACAATCGATTAATAAAAGAATTTCAAGAATCTATTTTTTGAAAAATCAATTTTTGTAAGGGTCCCCCCTTATGCTTTTTTCGCAAAAATATATGAAAAAATTTAACTTTCAATAATGAATAAATTTGAAATGTAGAATTGATATATAGGACAAACCATGAACAAAATGGCCTCAAGCTTGACAATCGGTTCAGTTTTGACCAAGTTATGGGAGTTCAAAGTCTAGGAAGGGCATTTATATGGACTTTTTGCGTTTACAAGTCAATTTTTTTTGTCATTTTGGCATGATTTTTGACAGAAAAATGAAACACCTCAGAATCTTTTTTCTTATAGTTTTTTATACTATATTTGACACCCACAATCGATTAATAAAAGAATTTCAAGAATCTATTTTTTGAAAAATCAATTTTTGTAAGGGTCCCCCCTTATGCTTTTTTCGCAAAAATATTTGAAAAAATTTAACTTTCAATAATGAATAAATTTGAAATGTAGAATTGATATATGGGACAAACCATGAACAAAATGGCCTCAAGCTTGACAATCGGTTCAGTTTTGACCAAGTTATGGGAGTTCAAAGTCTAGGAAGGGCATTTATATGGACTTTTTGCGTTTACAAGTCAATTTTTTTTGTCATTTTGGCATGATTTTTGACAGAAAAATGAAACACCTCAGAATCTTTTTTCTTATAGTTTTTTATACTATATTTGACACCCAAAATCGATTAATAAAAGAATCTATTTTTTGAAAAACCAATTTTTGTAAGGGTCCCCCCTTATGCTTTTTTCACAAAAATATTTGAAAAAATTTAACTTTCAATAATGAATAAATTTGAAATGTAGAATTAATATATATAACAAACCATGAACAAAATGGCCTCAAACTTGACAATCGGTTCAGTTTTGACCAAGTTATGGGAGTTCAAAGTCTAGGAAGGGCATTTATATGGACTTTTTGCGTTTACAAGTCAATTTTTTTCGTCATTTTGGCATGATTTTTGACAGTAAAATTAAACACCTCAGAATCTTTTTTCTTATAGTTTTTTATACTATATTTGATTGATGTCTTAAAATTGTCCAAAAATTTAGTAATGTACTGGATTCAGAGAATTGTGGTTACAATGCTGTTTGATTCATAACTTTTATTAAATACCTACCAGCATTCAGTGGAACTGTTGTATGCCTGATAGCCAACAGCTCATAGACCAGGGCTCGATTATAATATTGGTGTGGATATGTGCGTTGTTCGAGCGTTATTCCTTGGGAAGCATAGCTTTTTCTATATCGAAAGTAGCCACCGCGTAGATCCATCTCATATCTTATATCATTGATCTCAGTGTTGGGCAGGCAGCCAAAACGATCGCACAGCTCGGCAGTTATATTTATCCAATTTGGTATACGTGCTCGTTTGCTATTCCCAGCAGCTCCATTGTATACACCATTCATAAAGATGGCATCGCCAAAAACAGTATAGCCCAAATGACCATTTGACAGACTGGGCATAAAGTTCAGGTCTTTGGGTAGACTGCATATATATGTTAATGGAATTGATATTGAATTTAATTCAATTGCAAAAAATGAGTACAAACTTGGATCGCAGATCTGTATACAATAGTATCCTAGAAGTGCAACGTTCTTGTTTGTTTATACATATACATACCTCTGTGTCTTTAGCAGGTAGGTTTCTGGTGTATCAGAGCTGCAGCTCCAGATGAGCGCGAAAGCCAAAGCTAAACACAGTTTCAACATATTCCATATGTATACATCGATCCAATGTCTGAGAATGTCTGGACAATACTGAAATGTGTCGATCATTGTATTGCACTTTGCAAGTGTCGCTGACTACAGAAATTTGATAAGCGTTACTCTGAGCGTAAATCGGAGGGCGCCGTCTCATAATGTTTGTTTTTGTTTCCATTGCTTACTCTCAGTTCAAGTGCTCTCTTATCAGCTTATATTTCCAATCTATTTTAATAATATGTATAATTACTAGTGCAGAGTTGAAGTCAATATTAAGAAAGTTAATAACGTTAAGTTAAGCTTAGAAATCAATGGATTTTTGAAGTGGCCAAAATAAGATAAAGGCATGAACATTAAATTTCTTGATTTCTAAAGATTATTTTTTAAGCAAGATTGTTATATTTTTCTTTAAAGTAGATCATCGTCGATCCAGGCGATACATTATCGTGAGTCCGTCTGTGAAGCTGCATAAAGTTTAGCGATTTTTGCTGCCTCTTAATGGGAGTAAAGGCAACAGAATCTTTTACCCGTTGGGAACTTAGTATTAAAACCCTTTTGCCACATTGTTTGCTATTAACCATAACCAAAGGCAGTTGCATTCTTGTAATGTCAATAAAAACAACGGTACTAGCTTGAAGTTTTTTTTTTTGCGTGCACCGGTTGCACAGAGGATAGAGAGAAAAACAGGTAGAAAGAGATGTTAGTTGTAGATAATTAAAGCAAAAATTAGGCGTGATGCATAGCGAGAGATGTGCTGATGAATGAAGACAATTATGGGAAACTTCTAATGGCATTAGCCACTCAAAAGAAATGTCATTAAACGGTTAACTGACAATCGCAGCATCTTCATCCGAGCTGTTGTTGTTGTTGGGCTATGGGGTGGCCCAGGTACCCAGCGAGCACCTGCGTATTTTATTCAATAAAATTAGTTTTTTCTTCTTTCCCATATGCTCCACTTTTTATATTGTACTGTGCATAATTCCAAGCAAGTATTCTCTGCAGCTGGGCTAATTATATGGCGTTGTTGTTGCCGCTAATTACGTGAGAATCGCTGCATGCAGCGAAGCTTTGAGGTGTGCACAAGTGGAAACCATAGAGCCATAGAAAACCATAGAGGTTTATACTATAACGAAATCAAACGAACATCGTTCATACAAGATCCCTGCCCCCGACAGCGAAGCGTAACCAATAGAACAGCTAGCTGGCTAACAGGCAAAAGAGAGGAACACGGCCGTAAGCTGCCCGACTAACTATAACCGATATGGGCTCATGATTTGGCCGCCAGTTGCGTGCCGCGTGTAGGGGGTCTGTAAGCACCGGGAACCCTTACTTACTTACATCTTAACTTGGCTACTACTCTCAACCTAATTTTAATGACGTTACGCCGCGATAGGTTTTCTGCTCAAGATCCATAAAGAAATGCACAGGTGTTCAGGCTATATGGGCAACAGGTACAGTCATCATTGTTGTTGTTGTTGTTGGCTGTTGGCTGTTGTCTTCTGCCTCTTTGTGGTTGCTTGGCACGAGATCCGAATCTGGCGCAGATCTATGGGGTCTGTGATTTACCCTTTGTTTTGCGGCTTTATTTTCCCCCCACACGCATTGTCTCTGTCTAGCACGCACCGGTTGTCTCGCTCTGGCAATTTGAAATGCTCATGTTGTTGCTGATGTTGCTTCTGTTGTTGTTGTTGTTATATGTCAAGAAGTCTATGCAGAGCCTGCCTATCGCGATGTCGTAGCTCGCCGAAGCGTAACTGAAATATTAAAACATTTTTTGTTTTATTTTTTTAGTTTTTGCCTTCTTTTGCTTTTGTTGTTGTTGCCTTAGTTGCTGGCCATTTTGCTGGCGGTTTTGGCGTCAGATTTTGGTTTATTTTAGCTGTTTTTGTGCTTTTTTTGTGTTTACCTGTTGCCCGAAAAGTCGCGTCGAGAAATTTACGCAACGAAGCGTTGCCAATGAGTTTCCGCTTTTGAGGCATTGGGCATGGGCTTAGTCGTCGTCGCCGCACCACGCAACACCAGCAACACCAACACCATCACCAACAACCCTGCAACAATAACTACAACAACAATCATAGATTCGAGGGGCGCTTTGCCAATTTTTAGCTTCAGAACCGGAAGAGCTTAAACTTAATATAAGAACAAATACTTTTCATATTATTGTGGTAGTTTTCTTTATTTTTCGTTAGTGTCAAAATTTTAATTTTGAAATGTTCTCCAGAATAAATAAGAGATTATTTTGATGGTGAAATCAAAAGAAGAAACCTGTGGGAGATTTCAGACTGAACCGAGGTACGCGACAGAAGCATAAGAGATGTTCCACAGTGTCCACCTCTTCTACATCTGGTTCTACAGATATGATCGCTTTTACCCGTTTTAAATAAACTAAACTTTAAAACATATTCTATTTTTATTTAATTTAGTTTTCACTTTAGAAGAGTATAAGGCGGACACCGCTCAAACAGCCCTCGCACACCAAAATTGAACTCAAGCATTTGCTCGCGTTTTTTTTGTTTTTGGCTTTTGGGTCTCTGAGTGTTTTTCTGCCTAATTTGTGTGTGTGCGCCCCGAAAATGAAACGCGTGTGAAAATTATGTTTATTATGTAGTAGATAGTATAATGTACAATGTTAAATATACAATACATAAATATAACTATAAGTATATATGTATGTATGTAATATAGTTGGCAGCAATTTATGTGCTTTCCCCGGTTTACTATTGGGAGTTGTCCAACTGTGTTTGGAAGCGCACAACTTTACCTAATTGTTGTAATTTGCTTAGATATATGTAGTAGACTCGTATTTCAGTTATTGCTGTAAGATAATTATGATGATTATCTGTGAAAGGGCGTATTTAAATTTTTGTTGCTTTTAAATGGCGTTAGCCGCTGCAAATGTGCCCCAGCAGTAGCCTGGGAACCGAGCTTAAGACAACTGCCAGACCACGAGAGATAGATGAGATATATGTATATGTATATATATATATATATAGATAGGGAGAGAGCAAAGCCATCGACACCGTCTAGCAGCGCCTTTGCGCATTTGCAACTCAATTATGAGCCGAGCCGAGCCGAGCGTCGTCTCTATCTGCATCTACACATCTGCATGCACCTGACCATTCGTGCAGTTCTAGCCGATAATTTGCATTATTTTGTGTGCACTGCACACAGGTGGCTCTGCCCAGGTTGCCGCTGATCTCACGCGTCGCGTGGTCGCGTATATTACACTATGCAACAGGTTCCATACTCAGCAACTCAATATCATTAGCCTACCTGTATGTACCCAAGTTTAAAAACTTAACAGTTTTTTGGCTAAACTTAAGTTACCGGCTACATTAAGTGTAGCATATTTCAATATGATATATTCTACGTTCTAATGTACATATATTACATTTTGTGTCATATATTAATATCACGAACAACAATGCAACATCCTATCTTATACCAAATTATGAACTATAAAGCCCTGCCTAAGATATGTATCTTTAGCTTTTGCCAAAGATTGTGTTGCTTAGTGTTGCAAGCGCAGCTTTTGATAATTTTGCATTTTGCAACATGTGTGCAACGTCTGTGACCTCTGTGCGGCTGCTCTTCAATTCAATTACAAGCGGCACAAACACACAAAATATGCTCGCAACTCATTTGTGCACTCACATCACTCACTGTTCTCCGAGTACTTGCAGCAGATAATTATCAGGATGGGGCGCAGCTTTTGGGCGATTGATATGTAAATTTCGTTTGCTACAGTTGAAATGCGTAAGTCATTTGGGAAGCAACCACCAAAAGTGGCAACTGCAGTGGCAGTGGCACAGGTGCGACAATTCAGAGTACGCTTGACTGGTCGCTAATTAAGGTAGGTCAGCGGCAGGAGCGTGGGAAAGTTGGCACACAGTTGGCAGGACACAGCAATTTGGGCATTTTGTTGCTGCGGTGTATGAGTTATATATTTGATGAGGGCACACGTTAGTTCAGTGCGGCCATTGCTGTAATTTTACAGCTGCTGCCTGAGGTAATGCCAAAGCACTAAGCACTGCCCGAGCGTAACCGCAAGCTCTCTAGCACTCTAGAATGTATCTGGAGCCAGTAGTCGCTCCGTGCCGCGCCTGGCTCATAATTCGCTTGAAAGGCGTGATTAGCATTATTTTCCATGCGGCGGTTTCAATTATTACACCTGTTGCTTGGCCAAGCAACAGATCTACCTGGCGACCCCTCGAAAGCATTGCGTTGTCGTTGTCGTTGTTTTCCATTTTTTATTTTTTTTATGAATTTTCATAAGATACTTTTGTAGTTATAAAGCGTGCTTCCTGCTAAGCTAAGTAACAATCATCAGAATTTGCGGCAAGATGGCGCGTCGTGGCCTATGCCTTGGAAAAATATCAATACCCAGTGGCCATAGTTGAGGCAGGGGCCAGAGATAAGATCGCTATAGTTTCCATTCAATGCCGCAGCAGCATCCTCATCAATGATTGCGTTCAGCCATCAGTTCATAAATATTTCTCGCTTCTTCGCCCAGATAATCAGAGGCTCTCGAATTGCTCGAGCTTGTCAGCAGCAGCAACTGCAGCAACAGCAGCAGCAGCAGTTGCAACATTGGCCTGGCCACCATTTAAGGTGTGAGTCTGTGCAGACAGCGATCCAAGAATCGGTAGCAACAATAACAACAACTTCAACCTCAACACGTTTACGCATCATTGCAACCAGCAGCCGTTGCAAGTTGACGCTGTGGCACTTGCTGGAAAATTGATTTCAGCTTTTATTGTTTTTAAAGTGTTTCATATCTCACGTCATCTTTGGATGTGGCTCTGCTCTGCGCAGCTGGCAAATCGATGACGCTTATTGATACTGGCTTATTGGACAATAATAGAGTTGTTATTGCATCTTAATTGAAATGCTCAAATTGGCGCCAGCTAGCGTTGAGCATTTACAGCACTTTATAACTCCAAGGAAGTTCATACGTCATTTAATGTGTAGAATTTAAAGAATGTTAGATAAATGCTTCGAGTTCTATTTCAAGTATATAACACTAGTTTAGACATATTGTAGGCTTTTGCATGTTTTGAAAATTATAAGCTTCGACCTTTTCATATGTTTTCTTTTCCCAGTTGATATTATATATCAATTCCGGGTAATACAGAATTAAGCCTGAATGTTTTTGCCTCTCTGAGTAATTTTATGATTATAAGAACTATGTTGCAAAGCGTTGGAAATGGTAGTATTAGCTAAGAATTGCACTAACTGTACCAATCTGCGTGTTTAGCACATAATTTTCCACAATTTCCCATTTGCTGGCAGCGAAAAATGTTCGCTGCAGCATTGAGGCAGCCACCCGTTCAGCTATATTGCATGTTGGAGAGATAAGCGTCTGAATTATTATCATACTCATAGGGCTCTGGCCACACGGTGGATCGTATTTGGACCTGTTGCTCGTTTTGCCTTTGCACTTTTCGATTTTCTGCTCCGTTGACTTTTCTATGTTGCATGCTAGTTTTAGCCACAAAACGACTTCTTTGATGTGCAACTGTACCGGCTAAAAGGTGAAAAAATAGTCATCCTTACAATTGCAGCTCGGCATATAAAAATTAAACGCCGTTCCCAAAAATTCGTTGGGTGCTATTTTTGTAGATTCGTCGAGCATTGTCGCTGCACATGCGCAGCATTTAAAAAATATTTATTTCGCTATCGCAGATCTGTTGAGGCAGCCAGCTGTAACGTAAGCCGCATAACTAGAATTTGACATAAAACTAACCAAAAGCAGTGAAATAAAACAAGGGAGGTCTAGTTGTGATTACTCGACTAGGAAATACCCTGTACCCAGGTAAAGAGTACACGTAGATAAACTAAACAAAATAGTTAAAATGGATTTATGAAATGAAAAATTAAGATCTGCTCATGAATCGACTCGACTTGATGCTAGATAGCATTGTAACCTTTTCACTAATTTTTAATGGGTATTGGGCATAAAAAGAGCAGCCTAGAACCCATTTTGGGCACACTGAAGTATTTTTGTTGTTGCTAGAATTTTTATTTAGCTCGTAAAATAATTGTCGGCTCATAATAGGAACGAGGAAACGTCGGAGACAGTGAGCTGGCAATAGAGCGGGACATATCACATTGGCCCCCGGCTTATGGAGCAAGAACTGCCCTGTAATTATGATGAGGCCAATAGTACAACAAGAAACTGACCCTAAGCGCTGCTTTTTTTTTTTGCGGCCCCTAGTAATTAAGAAATCCTCTTTCTGTTTTCTTTCTGTCTTTTTTTTTTTTATTATTTATTTTTATACATTTATTTTATACGCTGGGTTTTATGTCGGGCAGCGGCAAAAGTTTCACAGAATTCTGTTTTGATGACTTCACTTAAAAGTCAAAATGGTCATACATGTGGATTATTATTATTATTGTTTCTAGTATTTCTTTTTTTTTTTTGAGCACAAAATGTCAACTTGTTTTTAAGGTTCTGTTTTCTTTAGCTTGTTTTTGGTCATTTATTATTTTTTTTCGGGATTGCGGCAACTACTGTTGTTGCCGTGCCAACTTCACATTAAATTCTGGCCCTTTTTTTGGGTCTTGCTGGGCGGTCAATTGCTTTTGACCCGAGCCGGTGCCCCATCTGTCCTAATGCCAGTTGTTTGGCCTGACACATCCGTTAGCTTCGTAAGCTCGGGAAGTTCTGGAAATGATTTTCCTGTTTAGGTGAAAGCTCATTAGTTGTTTGATTGCGAGCTGAGAACACAATCGTAGCAGGATTGAAACAGCAGTTGTTGGTTGCTTTTGCTGGTATTGTTGTTGTTGTTGTTGTTTTTTGCACCATATGTTGCAACTTTCACCGAAAATAAATGCTTGGAAATACTCGCAGCTTTCCCAAAATGCAATTTGCAATTGTTTTGGCCAATAATTGCAACTAATGCAACGAAACAATAGCAAAAGCAAGCAAAAAATTGCACAATTTGGTCGAAAGACATCGTCGCGTCTCTTTGGGCCCCAACTCTGAGTCATGGTATAACCAGAAACCTATCATGTTTGTACATATATCATGCATCTGTACATGAAATTGGAGCACAAAGTGCTGAGATGACAGAAAATGCTTTGGCATTAAGCGCACAGCTATTTAGAAATTTTCTATAGATCGTTTTGTTGCCGCGTCATTTCCTTATCGAGACAACACCAAATGTCACCAGCAGCACAAACGGCATAATTAATTATCCCTTCCCATAGCTTCCCCACCGGATCCGGCTACTGTGCGCCTTTTTCTAGGTTTCAGTTTTTACAAAAATTTCTCTTTATTTTTTTTTTTTTGGGTTTTGCAGGGTCTGTCATGCAGGTGCTGATAGCGCACGGCTGTGCACCCCTATAAAGCGAGTAGCAGAGCCATAAAATATTATCGCATGTTCTACACTTAGATCATCAAACGGGGGTTAGACACTGGCACCGACTCTAGGCACAGGTTCATCACATACAGCCCATAATAACAACGCGCCGTCACGGTTCGATGACAATGTAAAATACACAAAAAAAAAAAAAAACTAGAAAGAACAGCTATCTTCGCCACGCCGATGATTACATACCCTTGCAGAACGGAGTCCACCAGCGAAAAAAATAATAGTATTTTATGTAAGAAATCATCTTCCGATCGACAGTTTCTATGAGCTGGACGAACATTTAAGAATATATATTCCCTAACATATCTGCTCTAATGCGCTTCACATGTTATGCCAAAATTATAATACCTTTGCCAGAGAATATAAAATGGGATATAAACATGAGCTCCGAATACACCACATGTACATACATAAGCTGGGCATTATATATTGTAATATACGTATATATATATATATATTTATATACACATTCAGCCGTGATGAACAGAAATTGCCGGTTGTCTGGCCAAAATGATAGTTATACTCATATTTTAACTAACAATAAATTAGTCGCATTGCTAAAATGTGTAGTTATTTAAGTTGTAGTTGAAGTAAATAATGTTTACACGATATTTAATGTCTAATGATAAAAAACCGAAATGGGGAGTATAAATTTACAATTTTGAGAATGAATCAAGGAAGAAAATGGTATTCTTCAAATAAAAGTATGTTCTGGATCGGTTTTTAGAAACTTTCTTCAAAGTTATGTGAGGTCAAGTAACGATGGCTTTCGCAAGAATCGGTTGAGTTTGGACAAAGTAATGTGAGTAATAGGCTTATAAATAATATGACTCTTAATGACAACGTTTTTAATGGATCGTGCTTAGATATACAACTTTGGTATTATATTTAAGAGTTATATAAATCATTGCGGTGCAAGTAGATAAATATTTTGCCTGGATAATTTTCAGATCCTCAGCGGCTGCAGCTGCTGTTAAGCCAAATGGAAAGCCAACCGATAGAAAAAGCTTTAGTAGTAGCAGCAACAGTTGGTGCCGCAGCGGTAACAGCTGCAGTTTGTTGCTGCAACTAATTGCATTTAGTCACCGGTCACCGGGAACAGATCGTCTAACGGTTGCTTCCGTTAAGCAGACGTTGCATAGCCATGAAAAACGGCGAATGATTTTCCAACCAAATCAAAGCATAGAGCACATAGTAACAATCTAAGTAACAGTAGCAAAACAGTTTCCACATGAATGCAGCTGCCAGCACGAGACTGAGACTGTAGCTGGGCCAGGACGGAAGTAGCGGTCATTGAAAGGTTCATTTCGATCGATGGCAGCTCCAAGTACCACTATGATGCTGTACGATGATTGCTGATCATCATAACGATCAAAAGCGTCGTAATGAACAATTAGAGCTTTAGGTGCCGACACGTGGCTGGCAACAAGCGCAAACATCCGATTGCAATTGTCAATCGGTATGCGTATAGGAAGCTAGTTCCGGTGGGCCTCTAATAAGGGAGCTGTTAAGAAGATTGCTCTAAACGATCGACGCTATATTAAAATGACAGCTCGGTGCTTGTGGCTTATAGCGGAAGTGGTGTTACCCCGTCAGCAGGTTCACATGGAGCGGGTCAAGTCGGGCCGTTGTACAAGCCAAGACTTGAAACAATTCTGGCGAAATGTCGGAAGCGCAGCTCTTAAGCAATATCGGGCTTAATTAGCGGCAAAGAGAGGGGAACGAGGGGAGGGAATGGTGACGATTTGGCCAACGAAACTGGAGTCAGAAGCAGAGCGCCTGAGCTAATGATCATTGCAATTGCGCTGAGAGACAGACAGAGTGTGAGAGAGAGAGAGAGAGAGAGAGAGAGAGAAAGAGAGCGAAACAGAAGAGGGACAGAGGCAGCGTAAATGTGAGAGCGGCTGTGTAAGCGAGATGGCAAGATGTAAACTACGAACAGGTAATTACACCTGTGCTAATACGCTTCACTGAGCGCGCGCCATGTGGGAGCGAGACAAGCATAGGAGCACTGGCAGTGGATCTATTGGAGAGTAGCGAAGCCAGCGCCTCGGCGAGGTTACAAAAACCCCGTGCCTTGAACGATCCCAGACAAGTCGCAAATTGGAACGCAAGCGAGCGACGTCGCGTTCTGCGTTCAAAATCGCTAACAGTGTGACCAGAGAAAACTAGAGTTGCTACACACACACACAAACACACACACACAGAAAAAGAGAGATAGCGAGAGAGACAGAGAGAGAGAGTTGGCCTTGTGACTCAGTCAGTGAGTTGCCCAGCTTTACCTTGTATATTGTTGCTGTTACTGTTGCTGCTGCTGCTGCTGCCGTTTGGTGTTGGTGTTGGTGTTGGTGGCGCGTTTTTTGTGTACGTCGCTTTTGGTTACCTGTCGTGTTGGCCACGTTTGTGACGATTCGATCAGTGCACCGTCAGCGAGCGGCGCGCGCAGTTCGGGGCCCCAGCAACAGTCGCACAGTCACATCAACAGCAATAGCCGACAGCAACAGCAACAGAAATCGCAGCCCCAACAACAACAGGAGAAGCTATCGCTGAGAGGGAGCCAAAGATAGCACAGCAAAGTGTTAGATAAACTGATAATACAATAGAAAAAAGAAATAGACACAGAAACGTGGCGTCAAAAATAACCAACACCCAACTAAATAACCAAAAATGTAAAAAAAAACTAAAAAGTAACAACAACAACAACGTAAATGCGCAACGTCAACGGCAAACGGCGCAGTGTCAATAAAACTCTCGAATTCATTAACACAACACAAAACGTTCTATTAGTAAGCACTTGCAAATTTGTACGAAATGAAATGGAGACGGAGTCGAGGTGCCTGAGTTTTGAGACGAGACAAGCAACAAATTAGCGTGGAGAGACCCTATCGAATGGCGAAGAGGAGCAGCACAGCATTTGAGAGGCCTAAGCTATCAGATAGAGGAGAGCCGTGCAAGCACACATATATCTCACAAATGCTAGACTCTATATACACTCAGACAGACGCCAGACCCGGACACAGACATAGATTTGCAAGTGTTAGAGTCATAATAATAAAAACAACGCTGCGATCGTGTCCTTGGCCCCCAAAGGGCAGGTGAGTTCAATATTATATTAGTGTTTCCTCATTCATATACGCTTTTATATATATTTTTTATTTTGCTATGCATCATTAATCACTAAACTCTAATAGTCGATATTTGCTTGTAGCTATGCTAGATATGACAGTAAAACATATTGAGAGTTTTCGATTTTTTTATATGCGATACATTAATTATGTTAACATTGGTATAGATCACAAACTTAACAATAGCCAATAAACAGAATAGCTGATAAAACTCAAAATATTAAAAGCAAAAGGCAATTTTTTTCAATCTAATTTTTATTTAAAAAGTAGCTAATTTTTTATTTTTTTAACCAGTATATTTCAAGTAAATTTAACATCTTAGGCTCTTGTTTCTTTCTTGAATTTTAAATTCCTATAGCTGTTTTTGGAAAGTTTATTTTTTCTAACAGTGTAATAAAAATGATATATGAGTTATTTAGATTATTTTTTACTCAAAATTATATATAATAAAACTCTTAAGCTCATGATTACTGTGTTCATAACTGAACTCTACTCAAACTTTATTTACAGGTACCTAACAATTACAAGCCGCTAGCTGAAAGACTAATAGTTACAATCCAAAAAAAAAACCCTAGCCAAGAAAAACTAACTGTCTTTCTTTTCATAGACTTTTTGCTCCATCATTTCACATAATTTGTAGCATAATGGCTCAAAAAGACCCTGCCAACAGCATTTAGCGGCGATTTAAACAAGTCAATAAACGATTAAAATAATGATTTTTCAAAAAAAAAAGTTTCCAAAGCCCACACAAAAGGCAAGAGGCCCAAAAAATATTACAGACAAAAGCCAACAAAAAGGAAGAAGAAAAGGGGAAAAATTAAGTACAATATAAAAGGCAAGTTTGGATCAGCTCGACAGTTCGACAGTTCTCGGCACTGAGCGCGTTTGTGGCTATAATTGCGAGACAAGTCGGCAAGTGACATCATTTTAGGCAACTTTTTGGATTTTGCAAACAAGTTGTACTCGAAGAGTTTGTTGTTGTTGCTGTTGTTGTTGTTGTTGCTGCTGTGTAGTCAGAGGTTCTTCGGGCTTAATTGCTATGACTTTATTAGGTTATCAGTGCTGCGTGTGTGTGTGTTGTGTGTGTGTGTGTGTGTGTGTGTGTGTGTGTGTGCGAATGTGTATGTGCTGATTTGGATGTTCATGTTGATGTTGAGCTATGTCTCATTAGCAACACGTGTGTGCCTGAAACTTGAACTCGGTTCACAGCTCAGCTCAGCTCAACACACATACACCATCATATGTATACACACACACACAAACGCACACACAGTTGCAATATCAATTACAGCATGCCACAGGAGCAGTCAGTGGAGTCAGTAACTGGTTTTCTGTAGTCAGTACAGCAACAAGAATAAGCAAAAAGAAAGAAAAAAACTAAACTCATTGCTGTTTGGGACACCTCCTGCACATTGCATACACATACACATGCACATGCACATACACATACAGATGCAGAGCTCCTGCAGGTTTCAAGTTGCATTTGCCTTGACTCGAGCGCTCCTAAAATGACCCAGAGCTATCGCCACAGTTGTTGCTGGCTGCTACATACAGCTTGCCACAGCCATAAAGTTGCAGCAGGAAACCCGAACAGCAACAGCAACAGCAACAACAACAACAATTTGCAAACTCATGCCAGGCAGCCTTAAAAGGCCGCCTCATCCGCTCCGCTCTGCACTGCTCTGCTCCGGTACGGTCCGCTCAGACTCAGCCTCTGACTCTGGCAAATAAATGTGCGTGATTTGTGTCTTGAGCGCAAGTGATGTGCCCACCACCACACCACCAACACACTACCAGCAACAGCAACAGCACCAGCAGCACCAGCAGCAGAGAGACAGGCGAGACACGGAGAGCGTCTTCAGGCCTCAAGCCTCCGACAATCCATCAGCTAACACTGCGTTCTGTTGACCTCTCAAAAAGAACCCAAGAACTCGAGAGCCCATGAGCCTAAGTGCTCAGCTCATCCTCACAACCCTGCAGTCTCCGCCTCCGTCGCTGTCGCTGTCGCAATTTGCTGCCTCCGTTGGTGGCAGTTGCGCATGTCTAATTGCAGTCAAAGTCACTACACTTAACCAGCCAACGAGTCGTGTGAATCTGCCACCAGTTCAGCTCGGCGAGGCTTGTGATAATTGCTAGCGGGTCAACATACAACAAGCCGCATCAGTTGAATGTCTTTCGAAGCAGTTAAACTACAAATTAAACTCCAACTCCAACTCCAACTTATAGTTAAAGTTAAAAGTTAAAAGTTCCTTTATCAGGCACTTGCAGACGTCAACAATTTTGAGAGCGCTTCGCTTCGTGCACGATCGCTACTTGAGAATGTGAGAATGAACTTGCCACCGACAATGAGCTGAATTACAAGAAAAGCACCCAGGCAACAAATAAATTGCAAACCGTAATGAACTAACTACAAAATGGCTAGATGAAAAAAGGTTCCCAGGGAAAAATACAGCAGCATTAATGATCTGATAAGTGAAATAGAAATTGAAGTTATAAAACAATTATGAATGTGGCCGAAATGTGTATAAATATTTGAGCTGACGATCTCAAAATTTGCTACGTTGTTCATTCAACAATTCTACAACATAAAGTTAGTTTTAAAGTATTTGCCCCAAGTCAGTCAGTCAGGAAGTTGCTTTCATTGAGCATTCATATAGTACTCTTGACTTGAATTTTTAGTACACCTTTTTAGTACCTTTTTTGCTGTTGGTTTTTATTAGGTTGACTGTCATCAGGCCAAGTGTAGTTGGCGTCCAAGTGCCTTGTCAGTTGGGTTGGTTCTTTATTTTGCTGTTTTTTTTTGTTTTTTTTTTTTGAATGTCGAGCACTTCTGAAAATGCTGTTACGTTTCCTGGAATGGACCAGGGCAGGGCAGGCCACACAATCTCTTCTCTTTCACATTTTATGTTTTATTTATTTTGTATGCTTATGTTTGTTTGTTTTTATTTAGTTTTTTCTTTTTTTTTTAATGCTGACGGTAGCGCTGACCTTTTTGTGTGTTGGTCTTGTTGCTTTTGTTACTGTCGGTTTTGGGCAGAAACTAAAAAAAAAACAATGTTGTACAAAGTGCCGCTCACAGTTGGCGTTAATGAACGCAGTTGGTAGCAAGGTCGCGAGAGTTGTGGCCATATTCTAATGGCCAATCAATTGCAAAAGGGTTTGTCTCTGGCTACTGGCATTGCATTCACGCAAATAACAAATGGCATCATTTAAAAACACATTTCGCCTGCTCATCATCATGCATGCAGTCAGCGCTCTCAGTTGCCAAGTCAAAGTCAAAGTCAGAGTCAGAGTAGAAGAAGTCGGAGTAGAAGTCTTCGTCTGCGTCTCCATCTCCGTCTCCATCACCATCTCAGTTGCTGCCTCACTTGCAGGTGCACAGCGGGCAGTAGTCACAACATAGCACTGCTCATATATCTTGGGCCTTTCGGGAGGGGGGTGGTCGGCTGGTGGGGTTGGTGCGACGGGTTGCCGGCTGCTTCAATTGATGCTGACAGCGAATGAAAGGCGCTGCCTGGTGACTGCAGAGGTCGCAGCACTAAACCGCTGCCTGGTCATGCGGCTTGCACTTCCTCTCCAGATGTGTAAACCAGTTTCCAGCCACGACCACAACGACGACGACGACGACGACGACGACGACGACGACGACGACTCCCCAGATCAATTCTAGCAGATTTCACTTTTTTTTCCTGCTCGCCAAGTCGACTCTCGACTCGGGCCTGTCAGTTTTTTTCTTTCTGTTGTTGTTGTTGTTCGTTTTAAAGGTGCAGCTCGAACGGTTGCAACTGTTGCCTGTTGGCTGCTTGTCGTCGTTTTGTTCCTGCTCCGTTCACCAGCTTCCAGCATACTGCATTGAAGCCGTAGCTGTAGCTGCAACGTCTGCATTGCATTTTTATCTGAATGAGTCGCGCAAACATGTTGTCGTTGTTGCTGTTGCATGCCACAAATGTGCGATTGGCATGTCAAAAGAATTATGTATTGATTTTTGATTTTGCGGAAGTTTAGCAACGATCTTTGAACCCCAAGGCATCACCAGCCTGCATTGACAGCACCACCAAATGAAACACGCCCCCTTTCAAGTGCCCCATTGAGCACAACAAATTCAAACTAAATACGAGCCGCACATGGCTAAAGGATGGGACGGCAGAAAACAAGTTCCACCTGGTTGCAAGTGGGCGCCGCTTGGTCGCAAAATGAATGACACTAAACGCTCCTGACAGCAAACATTTGTCGGTGCCTATCGCAGCGGGGCAGTTAATTACATTTGCACAAAATTATGTTAGTTAATTGATTAAGCGTCGAATTTTTGAGTGCTTTTGATTAACCGAAGGCGCCCCCCAAAACCCACCACCAAAGTGGGCAGCTCCAAACTGCGCCTTGCCTTAAAAGCCAACGCCACACAAATTGCTGTGTTTTCCTTTATGGCTACAGAGTCGAGAGGCTGTAGCTGTAGCTGATGCTGATGCTGAGGCTGATGCTGAGTCTGAGGCTGCACCCACCCACGCGGTTCAGGTACGGCCACAGGCTGGTAAGACAGGCATTGCTGTTGTTAAGGCGGCTGCTGCCTAAATATGTATGTATATGGGCCCCGTTTTTAAGGGGGGGTAGTAACATCTAATAACCCGAAACGAATCAAAGTCTGCAGTTCGTTATAATAGCAAAACGGGTTTTGTGCTACATCTATCAGCTTTCAATTAAAATGAAACAAATCATAATTCAAGTTTTAAGTAGAAGAACTGGCGAATAGAACTGTGAAAATACAAAAGCGGCAGTCAAAAAGCCAACAGATAAAAATTTTTGATGATATGAAATCCGCTTAAAAGTTAAAAGCAGAAACTAGCTCTAGATCTACGAGGCTTTCTAAAGATACAAAGCGAAAGCATTTAGCGACTAGTTTAGGGCTAGAATCAGCTTCTGGTGAAATACATGCTCGTAATGCGAAAATGAGCTGGCAGTTAAGAGAGAGAGAGAGAGAGAGAGAGAGAGATATAGAGACTTAGTGCAGAGCGAGAAAGACTGTTGATATCGCCATTGTTAATGCTTATTATTACTATTATTATTCCCAGTCAAGGGTTATGTGCCTGTGTGTGTGTGTGTATGTTTTTCTATAGTTATTAACCAACAGATACTCAAAATTAGTCAAAGGCAAACAATAGAACGAGTCGTTCTCATTGTCATTTATAGCTTTGGCAACGCATTGTGTTCACTTAAACCATTTTTATTTTATTTTCCTGTTGTTGCTGTTGTTGATGTAGTTGTTGTTGTTGGACGCCTCATTTTTCTGTCATCTACTCGACACACACACACACACACACACAGATATAAAATGAAATACACGACTTTTTTATAACAGTCACGTTTTTTTTTTGTTATATATTATTCTGTTTGCTTACGAGTTAAAAGAAAAAATAGATATATATATATAAGAAATCAGAAAAAATCAGCGCCGAAAAAAGGCATCGAAATCGTTCAAATCAGATTAGAAACGAAAGGCAGCCACAAATGAGGAGCAACACTTACAGCAACAACAACAACAACAACAGCTACAACGGCAGCTTCATCAGCTTTGCTTACACAGCATAAAATAGGACAAGAGCTAAAAGAGCTGCAGATACACACCGATACAGCCGCAGATACAGATACAATATCTGTAACAGTGTAAGCTGCTGCTAGTGGGGATTATGATGTTGCCCCGTTTGGTCAAGCATTGCATTGGCACTCACACGTCGCCAGGCTGCCACGTTAATGACAGCTTCAAGTTTCTGTGCGCTCCCAAGCTCCAGCTATAGCTGCAGCTTTGCGGCTTTGACTTTGACTCTCTTGGGCAATTAGTTAAGGCAGCGGCTGTACGTGGCGTATACGCAATATGACTATATATCATCTCCTGCAAGCTTGTGTGTGTGTGTGTGAATGATGAGTGTTGAGTGCTGGCCTGGCAAATAATTGCTACTGTTCATCAGCGTCGTGAGCTGCCAACATATAATTAAGATCAGGCAGAGGCCAGCACCTCTCCCCCCCTCTCTCACTCATATACTCTCTCTCTGTTTGTCTCTGTGCTGCTTCCGCTCTATGTTCCGTTTGCATTGCAACATTTAAAACGCAATAGCTTACTAAATAAGGCAGCCGAAAAATACCAAACAACATGAAAATTGTGCATTTGTGCATAACTTGGCACAATTATTAAATACTTGAAAGGCTTCACACAAAACCGGTTCAGAACTCTACACAGAAACTTCATAAATAATAATGAAGGATAATGATGATGATGTTGCAAGCAGTCAGTCAGGGTATAGGGACAGCGGCAGGGCAGGCAAAACAACATGCCACGCCAAGCTGGCTAGCAGACAGTCAGAGTTCTGCTTCTCTCTTACTCTTTTGCTCGCTCGCTCTCTCTCTCTCTCTCTCGTTGCTCCGCCAGACATATACATATGCGTAGAACTTGAGCCTGAAAGTGCCGCCAAGATTTATGCATGTAAAAACTGTGCAGGAAGATAAATACAAAGTCTTGGCAGGGCATTAAAAGTTAACTCCTTCGGCAAGACGCAGACGTAATAAGCGAGGGGAGAGCGCGGAGCGCGGGTGGGGCGTGTAGAACGGATAGCGGGTGCTTGAGGGGCAAATGGCACCGCAGGCCTCTTTATTTGTCAAGATTAATTACAAAATTTGCGTTAAATCATAATTTTCAATGTTTTACGAGGCGGCTGCGGCCTACGGGTGTAGGGGTGGGGGGTGGGCCACCATCCTTTGATTTACGGCTGCTTGTTGGTCTCTGGTTGTTGTTGTTGATGTTTCTGTTACTGCTGCTGCTGCTGTTGCCTATTGCTGTTGACAAGCCCACGCTGACTGTTGAGTATTTCTTTGGCATTTGCCTGGGAATGACATTTATGGCCGTCTCAAATCGATTTTTCTTTTTACAATTATTTTTTCTTTTCATTGATAAGTTGACTCTAATGCTGACCCATAAAATGTGATTGGAAAATGTTGTTAGCTAGCAGTTATATGAATATGCGATGTACAATTCCTTAGTTTTCAGTAGGGTATATAGGTTAAAAACTTGTCTTGATATAAATGTAATAAGACGTTAGCTAATAGGCTGCATAGGCATAAAAACATTTTACAAATATGTTAACAACTATTTCATTCTTGTTGATGCTTTTTACATTGTTTAATGAAGAGCAATTTGTTATTTCCTTGCAGTGCAACTATGGCAAGATCATCAAAGAGGCAACGCTTGGGCATTTGGTCATTTCCCCGGAGTGCTTTGTTTTCGCAACAGCAACAACAACAACAACAAGTGGAGCGAAGACAACCAACTTAGGTAATCGAGAGTTCTGCTTATGGTTGTAATTAAGATGGTAACTGACGAGGGTGCCAGGGGGGGTGCAACATTGGTGCGCCTCATTAGCAGAAATTTGTTGGAGCATGCCGCCAAAGCCAAAGCTCCCAGATCAAAGCATGGCATAGAGCTCGACCATATAGGATTGAGCTCAACTGCTAACTGCTAACTGCTAAATGCGTGCGTGTGTGCTGTTAACTTGGCTAATTATGCATGTGGTACGGTTTTTAAAGCGTTATCAAAGCGAATGGCAACTAAATCGTAAAACTCAAAGTGACGTATGTATCACAATCAGTGAAAGCGTGTGAACTGAACTTGAGACATCGCCACAACACAACACAACACAGCACAAAACAACACAGCAGAAACAACAGACAATAAAAAAACCACAGGTAAATAAGAGCTAAGCATAGAAGGCAGTCTGGCAGTTACTTATGCATATGCAAAGACACTTTGAGTGACAGGGGCAGTCAATGTGAGGGGAGGGGAGCGGAGGAGATAAACACTAGGGTAGCAGACACATAAATCTACACATGTTTACACATAGGCCAAAGGCACTTTCAATGTTGTATGTTGTTGCTGCTGTTATTGCCTCTGCTGTTGCCGTCAGTCTGCCAAGTGCTACCAAGCTACACAACATTTCCCATATCAGTTAACAATTTGTCAACTGGCTGCGACTTGAATGGCATTTTCTATACAGCAAACAATGGGCAACAACAACAGCAACAGCTACAACAACAATTTCTGATTTCAATTCATGAAATGCACAATTGTTGTCGCGGTCTGCCTTCAATTGGGACCAACAACAGCAACAACAACAACAACAACTGTAATTACTCGACAGACTAGGCCAAATAATTGATAAGTTGAAGTCAGTTCTGTTACCCAAGTGGCCTTATCAAAGACTTTAACGTGTCAATGTTACATATGCATTTACTCTATATACAGATACATATATATATATTTAAGCAAACTACTGTAATACCTTAAACTTTCTAAGTTTTTCGGTTTGCACTGTGTGGTTATAACTAACCCGTCATATATACTTATGCATATCTAAAGTGAAGGTCTTAGGCTGTTTTTACTGTGAGTCAGGCAATTATATATATTCCTAGACAACATTTTCTAATATCAATAAGCCATTCGTTTTTTTTTAGATTATGGTCTTGGAGATTAGAGTTGACTCATAAACCAATAAAGTTTTTATCAATTTATTAACCATTACGTGTCGATAAACCTTATTTCGTTTATAATTCTCAAACAGTTTAGGCGCCACTTTGATTAAATGTGTATGAAATATTCTCAACACTTACCTTTCTTAGAATTTTACTTACTGAAACTGTGAGCTCTTCACATGCTGTTTTTTCCTTGAACCTTTCTCCACGAGTTCAGAAAAACATTCACACTTGTAGCGTATAACACACTGTCTCAGACAGGCAACTGGTTTATATATTAGTAAGACACTAGTCTTGCGAATGAAATATGGTTAGAAAGGAGTTTCTGATACCTGTAACCTTGGCCGATGACTTAAGCTCTCAAGTTTCAAAGCTCCACATAGGATGGAAACTAGAAACCTGTCTCTGAAGTTTTATGGGTTTTATCAATCAAAGGCAAATGATAAGCCTGAAGTGAACACAGCCAAACAATATGTACCTTTATTTTGCGGCCTCAGCTATAAGGTAGAATAGCGTTACATTCAGTTGTTGGATATTAGCTGCCAGTTCATCATGGTGCCAGCTGGTGCAAACGTAACTGGGCTTGTACTAGCTGCTATGGCTTTGGGTATAAATCCGCAACTATTACTTATCGGCTGTTGGAATCTGTAGCTCCTGTGCCTGTGCCTGTGCCTGGAGATAAATGTGCCCGCGAAAGCTTTGACAAGCGATTAACTTTACAATTTATCGCTTGGTCGCCAAAAAACGCTGAATTGAAGCCCAGATATGGCCAGCTACAAACAGCGGCTGCCGGCTGCCGGCTGCCAATTGTCGTAAATCTTTTGCGGCCAAGTTGCAGCTTAGAGCTGAGCTTTTGCCAGTTGTTGCATTATTAATTTAACTAGTTGTGCAACAAGTCAGCGCCTGGGTCAGCGCCTTTAAAATCCACGCCCTGATTAAAACATCAGGCCAAGTAACTAAGTTGTCTTCTGGCTGCAACCTGCTTCACTGCCAGCCTGCCTGCCAGCTGGAGACAACTTAGTTGGTTGGCGCTGATGCTTTAGTTGCCTGCTGCCTGCTGCCTGCTTCACGTATTTATTTATGCATGTTTAAACATATTTAATGTCAATACGGGGGCAACCAGGACCAACACGCATTTAATTATGCCCAGCGCATTAAATTAATGAACATTTTTATCAGCGTGCCGCGGCAAAAGTCGGATGACTTGAGACTCGAGAGTCGAGAATCCAGTGGTGGTGGAGTTGAGTCCGGTAGCTGTTCCAATATATTTATTGCAACAACTTCTTCTTCTTCTTCTTCATGTTGTCTTCGTCGCCTGTGCCGCGTTTTAATCGCATTTAATATATCATTTTATTAAGCCAATCGCTGACTGCGCTCTGGGTGCTGGTTGCTGGTTGCTGTTGGTTCTTGGCTGCTGTCTGTTGGTGTTGTTGTTGTTGCTTGCTGCTTGTTGTTTGTGGGCTGTTGGCTGTTGGTTGCAAGCAGCGGCGACGCGTTGTCTTCTTCGTCTGCTTAGCGTCTGGGTTGGTAATTTGCGTAATGCTGTCATAAGCCTGTCAGTTTATCATTCGCAACGCTTCTTGCTTTATATTCATTTCTTGACTTGACTTTAAGCGGCGCCTGTGGCGACATGTGATGACACCTAACCAAATGCAGCGCTTACTAGCTGACAGCTAGTTGAAACTGAGCTATGCCTGGCATTTTTATTTCCGAGTAACTGCTGTAGCCAAGTGTTGCAGCTGCAAAACAGCAAACAGCATTCCACAACTCAAGTCCGGCAGCCAAACAAGCCAACCAAACCAAACCGACTAACCAGGCCAATTGTCAAATGCTTTGGCCAACCAGCCAGCCACCCTACGAATGTCCGTGAATGTGCCTCGGGCTAAAGCTAAAGCTAAAGCTGCAACTGCCTCTCAGGCTGACCACATAACTAACAGCCAGACAGGCAGAGCCCAGGCCCGGAGCTGGAACTGGTGGTCTCTCTTGCAGCTTTATACTTATTGTGGCAGCTACTTTTTTGTTGTTGTTGTTTCCTGCCTTTAATGTTGTGTCCATTATGTAGAACAGCGCGTTAGTTGGCAGTTATTCAAAGAGTGGCTGGATACGGTCGGAAACAGCCAAGACAAACCTAAACGAAGTGGTGACCATAGAGAACTTTGTGAAGAGATTGTATTCATCTGCTTTTCTGATATTTTTATTATCAATACAATAATAATATTATTTAATTAATATGCTCTTCTAGTAAATCTATCTCATAATTGACAGTAACATGAATTGATACTTTATTGATACTTATGTATGTAGTATGCTTTGTTATTTTGCAGAAATGCGCCTGGACAGCAGTTGACTGCAGCCTGATCTTGTCAATCATGGAGCAGATCTTGATTTGCAGCATGGCCAGCGAACGCTTCCTGTTGGGTAAGTTGATACCTGCCACCAGACGCAGGCTGGCAAGCAAATTGATGTTTAAGTCATGGCAAAAACAATGCCGACTCTTTGACAAAGACACACACACACACATGCTTAGCTGACCCCGAACGCGAAAGGCAAACGGTACGGCTGACCTTTACCGCCTGGCGAGACTAATTTATCAAATGGTTCAACTTTGGCCCATCAAAAGCTGAGAACTGAACGCAAGAGAAGACGCATAATTAAGGCAAAATTCGAGAAGGAACACAAATGCGTTTTTAAACCATTGAGCAACGCCTCTATGTAACTGTTTTCTGTTTATTATTTTCGAATCCATTCGAACTTTTTCTATATTTGTATTTTGTTTGATTTTCGTTAATTGCCGCTTATTAATCTTTGGGCTATTTGGTTGGCCACGTCGCGGCCAGGCAGTTTAATGGTTTCACAACACAAAAATTCTAATTAATGAAATATTTCAGAGTCGAAAACGAAAAAAAAAAACAGTTTGTAAAACCCAAAAACTATTTTGACTATTGTTTGGACGTCTAAGCAATTAATTATAAAAAACCAGGCTCAGTCGCAGAATGTGAAGAATCTCTACACTTGAATCTCTACACAAAGCCTATTCTTTGTGTTTCTTTTATGGAATGCTCGCAGTGCTGAGTTTTGGAACAGCTCTCATCACACATGACAAATTTTACATTAACCTGCAGCTGGCTCCATAGAGCAACTTTTCAACAGTGAAATTAAGTAATCAATCATTTTGCTTTGCAGGGAATTCAAAGAGACCGCTAAAAATCAAAATTAATTGAAGATAAAACTAAAATTTAACATAAAGCAGGCGACAAAACTAAGCAGGTTGTGAGTTAGATACAGAGAGAACGAGAGAGAACGAGAGAGAGAGAGAGAGAGATAGAGAGCGTCATGGCAATATATATATACTTAAAAGTCTAAAGTTGAAAGTGGCTTCGTGGCCGGAGCCAGATATCGCATGTGATTGAAATGAAATATAAAATTACATTAAATGACCGGATGTAATTGCGGTGGTCGTGCCAGTCGCTCAACTCGCTCAGTAGCTGTGGCACAGCCAGTACAGCTCTTACGCTGGCCAATGAATCATGGCCAAAACGAAATGCGACGCAATTGTAGCCAGGGCAGCAGTCGGACAGGGCCAGGGCCAGGGGCAGTGGCAGGGGCAAAACAAAAGACTCAGGCAACGAACTTGAAGCACTTGGTGTGGGCGCACGCTCATATGACCAAAAAATAAGGAGCTCTACGGCCCACGCTGCACTTACAACAAGCAAAACAAAAAAAAAACGAAAAAATTGTAAATGTGGGCCCAAAGTCAATGACTCGTTTCGAGTATCTTATCAGAGCCGAACGATTTTGTCAACTGACAACTGCGGCACATTAAATGCGTCTCTTTCACGCCACACGACATTTTCAATGCGCATTTACTTGTCAATTATTTTTTGATAGCCAATACATGGCATGATAAGAACACATGCAAGCCGGGCTTAGCTTAGCCTGAAACAGGCCAACAGCAGCAGGCAGGCAGCAGCATCCAAGTCTCTGAGTTAGTTGTTAGCCATTTGCATTTGCATATTGAGCGCTTGTTTGTCTTGGCGTTGAGTTTTAGTTATGGCCAAAAACATTACATTTAGCCGTGAGTACAGCGCATTAAGCCATTTTGGGTAGTGACTTTCTATGGCACACGGGCAACAGGCAACAGACAACAGACAACAGACAAGAGGCATAGCAGATCTTGGCCAATGACACAAATAGTTGACATTTGTTGCTTTCAATTACTTAATTTATGAGTGAAAGATTTTCGACAATGATATTAGCTAAAACGTTTATCACGAATTTGCGATGGTTAGACTATAAAATAAATAAATAAATTACAAATAAAAAAACCGGCTTTTGAGCATAAATCAAAAGCTTAATTGCAACTCGACTTGTAATGGTCCGCATTTAGTTGATGTGACGAATTATCCTTATATATTGGTATCCTTTAGCTCAATGATCTTTTCAACATATTTTTTATTCAAAGCTTGTCCGAAGTAAATCTATTAAAAACCACTCCAATGTCCCAACTCTTATTGCATTCAAAAATATAGTTTTTGTTTGCCTGCTTTCTGTTGCACAATCAGAGCAAATATCTGTCAGCTGACCTACATAAGATCTGTACTCAATATACGTATGTTCATATTGCTGCGCGTGCAACAATTTTCGTTGAAAACAATTTGCGAAAAAAAGAGAAAAAAGCAGCAGCAGCAGAAAATTAAAAAAAATTGTTACACTGCATATGCCACGCACGTAGCAACAACAACAGCAATAACATCAACAACAACGACTGTGCAGCAACAATCAGACAATCATGCACATAATCATGCTATCAATATATGGCAATTATCAATGAAATTTATAACAATCCACGAAATGTAACGAAAACATAACCGACCAATAAAAATTTCATTTTCATAAGGCTGCAACAAGGAATCAGAAATCGGAATTATGTATCGCGGGGTAGGGGGTATAGGGTATGGGGACTGCCATTGCAGCTGCATTTAATGTGGATGCCGCGTGCTGTGTCCAGTTCGTTATACTCAACATTTTGCTGTTGTTGTTTCTGGTTTTGCTGCCTGTGATCTGCATCATAAAAACGTGCCAGATTGATGCGTGATTGAAATGCCAATTGGCTCCAGAGTCCAGAGTCGTCGTAGCTGAAATTCAAGTTGCCTCGTTATTGTTGCTGTTGTTTGTGGATTGTGGATTGTCTCGAAAAATACATTTGAGGCACGTTGCTGGCTTGGACTCGGACAGCGCGTGTGCTTACCGTTAAGGCTGCGTAAGCGGCCATCAAACGTATCTTCAATCTACTCTTCTCGGTTTGCATTGTCATGGCAGACAATTAGAACTGGCTCTGATTCCGAGTAGCATTTGACTACAATTTGCTTAAAAAGGCCGCTAGATAAATGATAAACAGTTGTTACTGTTACCTTTGGCCATATACGAGATCGCAGCATGGTTGTAGCAACCAATTTCCGCCGCTTACCGTTCAGTTCTTGTCCATGACATGGTCAAGACCATGACTAGTTTCTTTTCTCTCTCTCTCTCTTCCTCTTCTTTTTTTCTTGTTACTCTACTCTGTGGCCAGTGGGTAATTAAACTTTGTTGTCAAGTCTGAAATGCATTCAGCTTGTTTGTAACTATGTGATTTATGTTGATAAATTAATAAGAGTGAATTGATTTAAGATAAATAAATCATAAACTTTTAAGAATCTTAAAGGGAAAATGGTAAAAAATAGTTAAACTCATTAAACATATAATAAATCACAGTTTGACATATATTTGAATAATAATTTTTTTATTGATTTAGTTCCCTCAGAAGAAAATATACCTTTAAGTATGTATTATAGAATTGATTTCAGGGTGTATCCTCTTCGTTATTCAATTTCCGTTTTCCTTGAAGCATTTCTATTAATATTTATGGGATTGCCGTTGACGCTTTGCTTGGCCGTGATGAATGAGTGTGCTGAGGCAGCTGCAGATCTTCGAGCAGCAACTGGCGCCAGTGAACGGCGACAGGCACTGAAGTGCTGGCCATGTAGGGCAACTGGACAACTTAGACAACTGGACACAGAGCAGGAGAGAGAGATAGGGGAAGACAGAACCGCGAGTAAGTTGGGCAACTTAGTAAGTATCAATGAGTGGCAGTGGACTGCAAATGACTCTTATCTCTTTGCTGGCAACAAATTGACCATTTCAATTAATGAAAAACGCACTTAAACATTAAAGAGATGCTCGGACTGTCGGACTGTCGGACTACAACATCAAGTGTTGGCGCTAATGATGCGATGAGATGCGCGTGGATGCGAAAAAAGGCAGACACTCGATTTGTGGATGGAGGGGAGGGGGTCGGAGGCAAAGATATTAAAGCGGACACCGCTCACATTTGCATATTTTGTTGTCGGCTTGGCTGACGATGATTATTGCCGGGGCCAGAGATTAAGCGCGTAAATTTGTCGTTAAAAATCATGTTGATATCGCGCTCCGCGACGGAACCAATCGAGGGGCATACAGACGTTGACAGGGATGGAGACAGACACAGCGACAGCGACAGAGACACGCGATTAAGTTGCGGACTCGCGAAAACAGCAGCTGTTGATTTTTAACTTTTATACTCTGTAGCCAAAAGTGAAAAGAGTATATGAGCATTGGAGTTCTATTAACTGTGTAAAGTTATCGAAGTTGGTGACTTGAAAAGTGGAATATTTACACGTACAGAGTATGGCACAGTCTTTACTTCCGACTGGTATATTTTGTGCTTTTTATTTATTTGTTTGCTTGGCTGGGGCTTTGATTGCGACGCTTTTTGATTGATGGCTGTCGCCTCACGGCGCATGCTTGGCATGTCTATGAGCCTGGCTACCTAACTGACTGACTGACTCTCCGACTCTCTGACTGACTGAATGAATGACGTACTGATTTACCGTTGCCTGATAAGCAGTGGCAATTACATGAAGTGGAGCAACGGCAGCAGCAGCATTTGGCATTTCGACATTTGCATAAATTGACCGCAACGAAATGAAACGAAACGAGAGACTTAGGCAACAAACTTGATTACAATTTGCCATCTCTCTTTCTTCGTGACTAATTTGAGGCGCGACGTTTTCCCAGAGCCAGATCCAAAGTCAGAGGCCACAGGTCATTTGTAATTCGTTTTCGCCAAAGCAATTTTCGATGTTACAATTTCGTTGCCGCAACTCAATTTGACTGACTGGCTCAGCTGGCTCCAAACGTCGCTCACAGGCACTTGCCCCCATTTCCGCTCTCTTCCTCTATCTGCCGCTCTTTCTCGCCCCTTTGCTAGACTGAAAACAGCGCATGAAATACTTTAAATGCACATCTTAATTAGTTTGGCTTTATCATTATAATCATTTTAATTGGCCGCTTGGCTTCCTTTTTCATTCAATCATATATTTATACCCTGTACGGGTATCATGAAGTTGAAAAGGTAGTTTTTTTTGGTATCTCCTGGTCGGGCACTCTCGACAAGAGCTCTCTTATTTGTTAATTTTATTTTTAACCCAAATTGAATTGTAATTTTATGCAGCACGCAGCGGCAAAGCCACAAAAAGATTTTCACAGCGAATTATGCGGCCAACCGCAGCGTCCCAGGCGCCTCGACTCCAGCTCCAGAGATCTACTACATACATGTGAGCATATTGTGTATGCAATGCCTAGGTGGGAACTTGTATTTCCCACGCATGTTCTCCCCCGATCCTCCCCTTTCCTGTCATCAATGGAAATCAACAACTTCCGCAAGCTGCGCGAAGCACAGGAGAAACAAAAAATTTGCGTTTTTGATTAAATCGTGGGATATAATATCAAAGCAGCGTTGCCTTATCAGGCGATGGCACAGGTGAACAGTTAGCAGTTATAACGTGGGATAGATCTTTGAATCTAACAAAGCAAATGCAACTCCAAGTCCTGGTCCCCAGTGAACAAGTTCATTTCTTTGCTACAGGTAAGTTTGTAAACTTTTTTCACTGGTATGTTTAAGCAGCTTTACCATATCTGGCAAAGACGTGGACTAGATCTTGTAATCGACAAAAAAGAAGTTGCTACCTAAAATTCTGGCCGGTAAGTAACTATTTTTTTTCAAGTGTGTTGCTTTTTTGTTCTGCATCTCGGCACAGTTAATGGCACTGGAAGAATTCACGGGGTTTTTTTAACACGCCCGTGATCTCTTAGTGGCATCTATGGTGCGGGATATTACGTACAGAAACTGAAAGCTTTTCTTTTCATCTTCGTATTCCAAACATGCTTCTTAATTGTGTTAATTGAGCCGTAAAAAAACTTGATAACGGGTATACACAATTTGTTTTTTTGTGCGTGATTTGAAACGAAATCTGGCCAGTTTTTTTTGTCAGTTGGCAACGGGCTCAAACTGCAATAAATTGGTTAGCTTTTTTGTCGTGATAAGTCGCGCAATTATTGTGGGAAATTAATTATTATTGTTGTTGTGGCCTATGCTCATTAGCGCCCAAGCTCAACAATCTAATTCATAAATACCGATTGTAAACATAAAAAATACTTTCGAAAAATACAAAAAAAAAAATCTAAAACCTTTGAGAACTTTACAGCATTTGCTGGGGTCTTGGGAACACTAGACCGCCGGACGTGGCAGCCTTGAAAAATCACCTTTCACACCGCCACAGTTGGACAGAGGCATTGCTACAATTAACAGTTCAATGAACTTCAACCAAAGCGAGCGGATGGAACGGTGGTAGCAACAACAACAACAACAAAAACAACAGCTGAAAAAATAGCGGCAAGCACTTGGAGTGAGAAAAAAGAACACAAAGTACCACAGCTAGGCCCGAACCATGGATAATAGCCCAATGGAGCTGTTGGGCATGTAAAAAAAAAACACACAGCACAGAGAAAAAAACCAGCGAAGAGCGGGAGAAAAAAAGATAATTAACTTTTTTTCCTATCGTGCTAAGTATGCCAACTGAAAGAGACGCAGTTCGTCAACAAGTTGGAAACCGACCAACAAATTACAGCACATTACTAAAATGCCCGCATGTGTGAGAGAGTACCATGGGAGTACCAGGTGGTGACCAGAGTTTTCCAGAGTTGCCCTTGTTACAACCGCAGCAATGCCGGGCATTGGGGTGTCTCTAGCGACTCTCACTAGGGTTCAAGTCTCTTCCGACTTGTCCGCTGAACGCTTCAATGATTTCATGCATACATTTTTGTTGCATCACGAATGCAAGGAAATTCCTGCACGAGCTCTTTGATGACCGAGAACTGTGCACTTGTCCACCAACAGCACAGCGGCACCAGCTCCACAGACTTCCACGTTCCACTTGGCTGGCCTCGGAAGTGCTGGCAGCGATGCTTCCTGTTTGCCAGCAGATTGCAATAATTTATGCGACACCTTCAACAATAAGCCAACTAACATATCAATTGTCTGCATGGCAAACGATCATTATACTATACCATTTACTAATAATACTATACAACTGAATGCAATAAAATAAACGTTTTTTGTAAGAATCTTCTGTTACAGACTTGAACTCTATGGGAGCTAACCAAACTTATTGAACAAAACACAGAGTCCAAACAAATTGAGCATAATTCAAAGCACACGCGTTTAGATTCAACAATTTTCCAATTTTCCAGCCAACTGGAGATAGAGCCCAAACCAGAGACATGTTTCTGTCTGCTGGCCAACTTGCTGCTGCTCCGTTTTAATCCATTAAATGACGACAGGCCAAATTGCAAGTCCCATGCAGCCAACTGATTTTGCTGTTGCTGTTGTTAGTGTCACAGGGCGCTGGAAAATTCGGAAAATTACCTTTAATCAGTGCGAAAATTAGTTGCATAATTTGAATGGCCAATGGGCCAACCCCTGAAAGCAAAAAACCAAAAATCTCGCAATCAGGTCTGTGGGAATTGTGGCAATTGTCGAGCTGTTGGCCATTTGAAATTGCGCTCCAGATTTGTGCCTGTCCATTGGGTGTGTGTATGTGTGTGTGTGTGTGGGAGGTTGATTTGGCGGAGACGCAGCTGTGCGTTGAGAGCTTTTCCTGCAGCTGGAATGCCATGAGAATTGCGGCAGTTCACACAGTCTCAAGCGGGTCGCACTCTGATTGACTTCCTGGCTAAATTATGCAAATTATCCCAAGACATGAAAAGGGGAATACAACGAGAGAAAAGAAGAGAGAGAGAGAGAGGGAGACTGGACACAGAAAATAGCACGCTTCGTTGTTGATCTATGAGCTGCGATTACGAGGCGGCAAATAGCAACAAAAAGAAATCTAAAAGCTGCACAAATAAAGCGCGGCTAAACTGTTGCTGTTGCAGTTGCAGTTGCAACAGCCAAGAGCGGCAGCTGCTGCAGCGAAATGTGCCGCCAGCAGTTCAACTTTTGCAAATGATGATGAGGCACAATCATAGCAACAACAACAACAATGGCAAAGACCTGCATATGCCACATGACAAGCGACAAGTTGTCGTTAGGCCCAAAATTAAAGGCATTTAGATGTCGGCAAAGCGAGAAAGAGACACAAGCTGGTAAAAGAGAGGCAAACAGTTATGGTCTGTGTGTTTACCGACGCATCAATGCAGCTGGCCAAGATCTACATTTGCAAACGTCTCCGACTGAGGCTGTGCAAATATTTTATTAGCAATTTTCAGTTCAAATGGTCAACTGCAGCTGGCTTAGTGGACTTTGCCTATGAGGCATGTCAAATATAGCCAGATCTTAGAGCTAAGTTACTAAATTTAAAAGCTTAAGACTTGTAGAAAAAGAGTTATCCTTTTGATTATCATTGAAATTTACATTTATACGGCTACCTTAAGTAAGTATTATCGATAGATTAAGCCAAATAAAATGTTTGGCGAGTACTAGGCGTATGCGTATTATAAACCAATACTACTATATTCAATTCACAATCATTGAAGTTGGTAGCCTTAAGATTTTATTTGACTAACTTATAGTAATCGATAGCTAAATATAAACTTGTCATTCTGGAAAGCTCAACTAAGACATTCTGAAGCTCCTAATGAAATAGAAATGACTGATGGCTAGCAACTTGATTATCATGCAGTTACATAGGCAGTGTTATCAGTAAAGTAAACATGCTGAATACACCTTTAATATATTCTACGTAATGTTTAGTTGGTTTAGTAACCTCATTGTTTAATAGATTCTGTCGCATGACCTGATTTATTTGCCAGCCCTTAAACAGTGTTAACGCTACAGACAATACCTCTATTTTCTCATTTTGTAAGTAAAATTAGCAACTATTGTTAAGCTTGCTCTCTCTGTCTCTATCTCTCTTGGTGCTTTGGGGGATTTCCAACTTATTAGCAAGCTAAAAACACGTGATGACTCTCGCTATCGGTTCATTGGGATCGATATCATGTGAAATGAATGACGAGATGACGAGATGACCTCAAAAAGCTTATGCCAATATCTACATAAACCTCGTTCCACACAACTAAAAGACCCTCCGCTCATATGGATTTACTTTCCAGCTGGTTCGTGTGATTCGACGACTTGTCCCTGAAATTGTGCAGAGACCCCGTAGCAGTTTTTTTTGTAAAGCAAATCAATTGATTAGATGCGCAACTCTACGATGAATTTGTTAACAAATAAAATTGCAAATCGCTAAAAAACTCAACCCACAACAACCAAGAATAAAAAAAAAACTGAAATACATATTTTATTGATTATATATGTTTCACAAAAAACACCTAAAATCTCACAAAATATTACAAATTTACACCTTTTTGCGAAACTTCAAAACCCGAAATTCAAAATAAAAAAAAATGTTTAAAGTTTTTAAAATGTTTTTTAAGGTTTTTTTTTAAAAGTTTTTTCAAAACTAAAACGGAAAAACAGTTTAGTGGGTTTGTGACGCCGCTAAGCAAACACAGCTGTTATTGGACTTTTTTTTTCCAATTCTCGAGCCAGGTTGAGAGCAACTATGATGAGTGATGGTTTGTGACGCCGCTAAGAAAACACAGCAAAGACACGCACTTGTGTGCCTGGAAATTGTTGTGCGGTGTGTGTCTTTGCTAGG
This sequence comes from Drosophila maculinotata, assembly GCA_035045305.1. Taxonomy (NCBI): domain Eukaryota; kingdom Metazoa; phylum Arthropoda; class Insecta; order Diptera; family Drosophilidae; genus Drosophila; species Drosophila maculinotata. The sequence goes on along the minus strand of JAWNPD010000038.1, from coordinate 6,969,353 downwards.
GTTTCGGTCTCGGCTTGCAATTTTAAATTTATTCTACTTTTTGTCATCTGTTCCCGGCTTTTTGTCGGCTTCCTTTTCACATTTCTCCGGTTTCTTTTGATCTTCATTTTTCTTAGGCTCTGCACATTTATCCTGCTTTTTGTCGGCTTCCTTTTTCTCAGGCACTGCACATTTCTCCGGTTTCTTTTGAACGTTCTTTTCCTTAGCCTCTGTACATTTCTCAGGTTTGTTTTTAGCTTCCATTTCCTTAGGCTCTGCACATTTATCCTGCTTTTTGTCGGCTTCCTTTTCCTTAGGCTCTGCACATTTCTCCGGCTTTTTTTGAGCTTCCTTTTGCTTTGGCTCTGTACATTTATCCTGCTTTTTGTCGGCTTCTTTTTCCTTAGGCTCTGCACATTTCTCCGGTTTCTTTTGAACGTCCTTTTCTTTAGGCTCTGTACATTTCTCGGGTTTGTTTTGAGCTTCCTTTTCCTTAGACTCTTCACATTTATCCTGCTTTCTATCGGCTTCCTCTTTCTTAGGCTCTGCACATTTCTCCGGGTTGTTTTGAGCTTCCTTTTCCTTAGGCTCTGCACATGTATCCTGCTTTTTGTCGGCTTCCTTTTCCTTAGGCTCTACACATTTCTCCGGGTTGTTTTGAGTTTCCTTTTGCTTTGGCTCTGTACATTTCTCTATAGTTTCTTTGGAGCTTTTATCATCTTTCTTTTCTTGTGCTTTTTTACATTCCGCCTCGTCTTTTCCTTTGGCTGGCAGCACAGCCTTATCCGTGACATTCTTTATCATTTCTTTGCAGTCGGCCAATACTTTCTCCTGATCCTTGCTTGCAGTCTTGAGTCCATCTTTACATTCGGTCAAAATTTCGGTGACTTTTTTTTCGATTGTCTTTGTCATTTTTTCTTTTTCTGCTTTTCGTTTTTCATTCGCATCTCTTTTGATTTGCATCTGATTTGTTTTGTCTTTCTTTTGTTGTTCCTTTGCTGCACACAAATCCTTTTCGCTTTCAACCAATTTGTTGGCTATCTCCTGCTGCTTCTTCTCTATGTCATCGCACCAGGCCTTAAGCTTTTCATTTTCAATATCCTTTGCCTGAGCAGCGAGCTGCTCATCGCACTCCGCTTCCAGTTTTTTCATTGCTTCCAAGCTGGTGTCGGAGCACTCGTCCTCTTTGCCGTCGGCCTCCGTCATCACCTGAACACCGCCACCGATGCGTCGCTCATCGCGCAGCTCCAACGATTGATTTTGGAGCTCAACGAAACTAAAGCGATGATAGCCAAAGTAATGGGCATTTTTATACTCCTTGTTCTTGCCAGCTCCAGGACCGAGGCGCTCATCGGGCCCGCTGAATTGTCGATAAGCTTCCGGTCTTATAAAGTCTGCCACCTCGATCCCCTCATGATTAACACTTTCCGGCGCGTAGCCCTCATCCTTTGGATCCTTTGGCGGACGCGGTGTATTCGAAGGCTTGTTGCTTAGCTTCGGCTTGGGTTTATCCGTTGATGACTTGTCGCTCAGACAACGCAATGAAAGTCGTCGTAGGAAAAACTTGAACATCTTGTCGCTTGTAAAATATGTAGTAGCTATTATTTTAGACAAGAACTGTTAGGTGATTAAGAAGAATTTGTCAAAGCCACCTTTGATGTATGTAGTATTTCGAACTGTGAAACTACCTGAAGATAACACAGATTGGGAGTCAAACTGCTTCAGTTTCGTTAAAATAAATAAATGTCATGTTAAATTATCCTTTTCACATTTTAATTGACCCTTCACGTTTGCTTTGGAGCAACTTGAATTTAGATTTCCGCTGTCTTATACTTAAATACTGAGATTGCGGCAGATTGCAGCAGAGAAAGCTGCTTTCTCAAACAACGTAACAAGGTCTTGCCAAAAGCACAGGAAGTCGCATTGTCAAAAGGAGTCTTAACAGTTTGCTTTGCACTTACAATCCTTTGGGTTTTGTGCTGTGTGTGTGTGTGTGTGTGAGTGTATATTTCTCCCTTGGATTTGGCAATGACACTTGCAGCTCGCTGGCAAAATTGTTTTGTCTGTTTTCCATGAGCTGTCAGCCAATTGTCAACTGGCAGCGCCCAAGGGAGCTTCCGACAAGCCGTTGCAGTTCTGATGAACTTTTAAGTGATTTCCTTCAAGGGGACTTGCGACTTTTTGGACGACAGGCTGGCAGTCTGGCACCCTGCAACTGAGCTCTGAGCTCTGAGCAACTCCTGTCTTTGGCCAAAGTCAAAAGGCGCCTGCATTAAAGCGACTTTACAAATAGTTAACCGGAATTTTTATTAAATCTTGCGTTACAGCGCTTATATGACCATGTAGTTCCGGAATCTTTCCTTGTAACCTGAAGCTTAGGGTTGCTTTATAAGTTTCGGGTATGCTAAGAGAAATCGTAGAGTAAACTGGAGTAAGAAAAATATATATAGTTATTTTATATGAGTTTATAAAACAATTAAATTAAATTATAAGCCCTATATACTCGTATTCTAAATTACTGTCACTAATGAATGAATTTTTAGTTTGTTCACAAAAATCATAATTATTTTAAAATGTAGAACCTCTTTTACTTGTTGTGATATACTTAAATATAACAAATATTCCAACCCTCTGACTACCTGTACAGAATTTTCATTGTTTTTATAGCGTTACCGTTAAAAGCTTATTTTCCTCCGACAACGCATCCGCCCCCGCAGTTGAGCATGTGCAAGTTTATTTTTAAGTGTGCAGCGTAAACTTTATGGGTTGGAGAAGGATCAACTTTGGTACCACTTGTCCGCCTGCCCTGGCTGTCTGTCTGCCTGTTTATTATTAAAAAAATTTGTTGCCATTTGCTGCCCTAAAGAAAGTTGTTCCAAGGTTTATGGTCAACTTGCGTGCACACGTGTGCGTCATCGGTGAAGAGGGAGATAAAGCGGGGGGAGAGTTGAGTTTGTGCAGCATGGCAGCCATGGCCAAGTGTCAAAGTCCATGAAAGGAGATTAGGGTCAACTGGCTAGTTGGCCATAAGGCCAATACCATAAACCACCTGTTGTTACACTCTGAACTTAATAGAGTCTCAAATCTTTCTTTTTTTCTGTTTCTTTCCACTATCCACACGCTGTGTGTTGGTTTTCTTTATTTAGTTTAGCTTTTTTACTTTTTTTTTGTAAGTTTAATAATGCAGTAGTGTTGGACTAACTAAAAAAGTTACACAGAAAACAATTAAACTTAAGGCTAGAGTTAGGTAGCTTGAGCTTGATTGTGTTAGTTTGCTGGCAGAGTTGTAGGTTTAGAGAAGCAAAGCAAATAGTTTAAGTTACCATATCCCACATAAGACTAAGATAACACAAGAGTTCGCTTAAAGTTAAAAATTGTGCTTAAGTTCTAGACATAATCCGGATTCCATTGCAGATGATCGTTGAGGTTGAGTTCAGTTGAAGATTGGATTTTAGACTTTGTACTTTCAGCTGGCCAAAGTGTCTACCATTGAACGCGACGATTGCTGTTACGCTCTGAGCTGATGGAGCGCAGATCCTCGCTCTCACGTCGCTGCTCCTCGGCACGGCGATTGTCCTCGCGCCGGCTCTCATTATCCTCCAGTCGGTCGAGTTGCTGCCACAACTCGTCGTTGTCGAGCAGGCGACGTCCCTGGGTCCAGCTGATGGCGGCACCAGCACGTGCTGCATTGCCATTGAGCCGTGTCGAAATTAGACCATTCAGATTACCCGACTCCAGCAGCAGCGGTGAGCCAATAAGCTGTGCCTGCACCAAAGCGCTGGACGGTTGAGACAGGATCAAAGGCTGCGAGGTGCGCTCGATGCTGAGGCGTGCAGTGGGCAGCTGGCGCCAGGAATCGAGACCCCGCAGTGTGTTGCTGGTTGTGGTCGAGGACAGGCGAGAGATGGGATGTGAGACAACGCTGGCCTGAACGCTCTGGCCAAGCAGCTGATTGCTACTGGAGCTGGGCAACAGCAGCGTTTGCTGCTCATTGCTGAGACGCTCGAGGAGACGCTGGCTCTGGCCTTGGCTCTGACTAAGACGACGTTCCTGTTCCCGCTCGCGCTGCTGACGCAGCTCACGATCACGCTGCTCCTGCTGCAGCAGCTGCAGTTCGCGCAATTGTTGCTCCTGCTGCTGACGCTGTTGCTCCTGCTGCTGACGCAACTGGGCTGTTTGCTGCACCTGCTGCTGGAACTGCTCCATCAGCTGTTGGGCCTGCAGGCGCGCCTGGTTCTCGGCATCACGGCGTGCCTGGGCTTCCAACTGCAACTGCGATTGCTGCTGTGCATCGGCTATGGCCTGGGCCTCGGCAATGGCTTGAGCGTTGAGACGGGACTGCAGTTCCTCAATGCTATTGTAACGAGAGGAAGAGGAGGATGCTGATGATGAGGAGGACGAGTGACGTTCGTCCAGACGCTGTTTGGAAACAATGGCATTAAAGCCGCTAGCATCATCCGCCGTGTAGTCCACAATTCGTCGCGTGCCATCCGGTTCGACAAGCGAGTATTGACCCTTCACCAAATCCCCATCGCGCTTCTCCTCCTGCCGCTTCTCATCGCCGGTTAGCGTATCGCGCACATCGTAGGCAAATGTGTATTGTGGTCGGCTATCGTAATCCTCACTGGAACTGGGCAAAATGGTTGTGGCCTCATCCAAATTGGAGTCATCGTTGCTTAGGTCGCTATGCAGCTGATGCTGCTGTTGTTGTTTTTGTAGACTGGACGACTTGCTCAACTGGCTGAGTTCGATGGGTCGCAGATAGGACGCATTGGCCACATTGCAGGTCAGCAGGCACAGGCAGAGCAACAGGCAGGTCTATAAGGCAGGCAAATACAATATTGGATTAGCCAATAAAGGTCCAACAAAAAGCCAAAAACATCAAATTGGCCAATTGCTGTTGGCAGCAATAAATATGCCATTCACATTTTACAGCGCACATAAATGAATGACTGTCCCACAGTGAACCCAACTCTTGAATAGACCTACAGCTCCAACCAATTCATTTTGACAGCATGTTGCTTGAAACTTTTCAAATCCCCTTTGCTTGGAAAAGGCTTTACTGATTTTTGTATCAAGCTGCAGACAAGCTAAAGTCTAGTACAAATTCTAAATAGTTTGATTGTTCTTAAATAGTTGATAATAAATACTTGTATTTTATGTGACTATACATTTTCAATGAGTTTCTAATGCAGTTAATTTTATGTACCCATAGCCAAAAATTAAATTATTTAATACATTTTGAGCCTTGCCAAGTCTGTAGTATATAGTAAGTAAGTGAATTCAAACTTCGCTATGGCACCGATAGCCTTTTTGTGTCCTTATAAATTGTCCTAATACGTTTCAGAGTTTTATCGTTGCGAATTTTTGATTATCCTGATTTATTGCCAGTCTTTCTGGAGATGCGTTTCACATGACACCGTAGGCAAAACTTTTATGGCCAGAACTGTTTCGGACTTACCCGTTTCATGGCTAGTGATGTTAAGTATGCGACTAGTTGGTTGCTGGCTTGTAAGTTATTTAGCTGCTGCTCGTTGCTTGCGGTGGCACGTTGTGCTACTGATGCTTGCCCCAACAGCCATCGACTATTTTATACATAGCTGGAGAACAAGCTGGGGCCCAAAGGGCCATCGCAAGAACCAGCCCACACTTGATATGCGTAGAGGCTTTCAAATTTGTTTAGTTAAAGTTACAAATGACCTCCCAGTCCCAGGTGATACGCCTGCCTGACTCTCAAAGCTGCAATGCAGCATTCACTTTTGGGCCAACTAGTAGCCGGTGCTCGAAAATTGTCACCCATTCGTGGCCCACTAAACGTGGCCAACTGGCTTACGAAAATTGCAACAAAGTGCGTGAGGAAATTGGTGAGGCCACAAGCAGTCGAAGCCAAAACGAATTTCAAATGTTGTCATTCCTAAGTTACAGCTCCAATTGCAAATGGGCCAAAACTGACGACACAACAACAGTGAACTAAACAGAGACAGATGACACTCTAACCGAAATTCGATAGCCCCAAAGCAAAGAGCTGCAGTTACAAATTTGTCCAGTGCTCCTTCATGCAGCTGCAACGATGCGCAAAAATATTAACAAAGTAATAAACTGCCCATGTCAGCAGCCAACCTAATACCTTAAAACTTAAAAAAAATCGCATGTAGGCATAATTCCAAACTTTTCAAAAATCATGACAACAATTGTGGCATGTGATGTTCCAAGTCACTTAAAATACTTCAAACACCCAAAACTTTGTCAAAACTGATCCGATCTTCAATCCTGAAGGCATTTTGATCATGGCTTTTGCAAACTTAGACCTTTCATCTGTCATAACTTTGCCAAAACGGAACCGAACGTGAAATATGGTTTGTGAAAACTCATTTATCGCGAAAATAATTATGAGTGAATGTTAGGGCTGGGTTGAGGGTATATCCTAGTCGGGTACTCTTATTTGCTGATCATGATTCGGCCTCTTTTTTAATACCTACTTCAAATATAGAAATTAACTTCTTCGTCATATGTATTTCATGTTCAGATGCCACACAACAAATTCATATTTGCCATAACTTTGTTCAATCTGGTTTTCAAAAGCAATATCCATTATACATTTAAATCTAGGTTCTAAGCAAGCATAGACTCTAAAACTTGAAAATAAAGAAACGATTTCATCTAGTATGTAGTATCAGGAGTGTGGCAAACTTGCAACTCAGACAGCTGTGAGAATTTAGGTGATAAAAAGTAATATATGAGAACTGACGGAATAACAAAATACAAATTAGAAGCTGTAAAAGATGTTTTCGAATTCTAGCTTTAGGGAGCTGCTGCTGAAGGCACAAAGCCTGACAACTGAGATCGAAGAGGAGGGTAATGTGCCGTGCGTGGAGCCCACACTTTTTGAGGAGCTGAGGAAAACGCCCGAAATGCACTCGCGGCCTATATCAGGAGTCACTGTCGAAAACAAGGATCTGGCAAACGTATTTCTCGGCTCCAGGGGCATCGATCTGCAAAAGCTAACGGACAATGTCGAATCGTTGGACTTGCGTAACTCATTACATACTATCGACCCATTGGAAGACACCGATGTGCCCGGTTATTTGAAGCGGGAGAGGGAAAAGACTATAGTCGCGATCATTGAGGAGACCAATAAGAACATTTATGAAGCTGTTGAGAAGAGGAGGTGGATATCTGTCTATGCGGAATGGGGTAAATTTAAGCAACAATTGTGTGATGGCTTGTCCGAGACCGATGAGGGAGGCACTGAAATGCCACGCAGTCGTGTGCCTATTGTGCTGGCCGAGAAAACGAGACCAGGAACTCGTCTCAATGCCATTGAGTTGTTATACGCTGGGGAGATAATGAAGTACACACAGAGCGTGAACCCTGCACCCAATCTCATAGCCAAGTTTACCCAACTGGCTCAGGAGCAGCTTGAGGATAATATTGTGCACCAAATGTGGTGCTTCCTGGAGTACATGGTGAATGCAACGATACGCCTGATCAATAGTGGTCAGATTAAGTCACGCCAAATGACGCCACAAATTGTGCAACAGGGTCGTATTTATTTGGAGCAGTGCTACAAGAATCACATACACTCAGTGATCGAGCGCAGCAATTCGGCTGCAGTGACCGGCGGCGGGATACCTAATGTCTACAACAAGGTCAACAACTTTGTGCACCTCAACTTTCGACGCCCGGAATCGTTGGTCGGACTGCTGGATGTTGCCAACGGACGTCCTTTGTGGCCGCTTATTTACTACTGCATCCGATCTGGGGATTTGGGTGCTGCTATTGAGTATCTCAAGGGTTGGGATGTCTCCTCGCATCTGCTTAATCTCATAGTTCACAAGCATCAACTGAAGCACACAAATCAGCAGAGTAATCACGAGCTGCTCATGGATCATTGCATGGAGTCGACTCTGAAACTTGAGTACAAATGTGATGTGATCACCTGCACCGATCCCTATAAGAAGATGGTAAGTGACAATGATAGAACACCTAGATAAAACTCATATCCAAACATGTAGGTATATACCATTTTGCTGGGTTGCGATCCGGACTACATGCATTCTGATGTCGTGCGCACCACCGATGACTTTTTGTGGTTGCAGCTGACACAGCACCGCAGCATCGATCAACTTCAAATTGAACAACTACAGTCGATTGTTCGCGAATATGGCCAAGACCGACTTCATAAGTGGGAGATGTTGCAGCTGAACTTTAAGGTATTCGTCCTCTTCGGGCAGTTTGAAGCAGCCATCGAGTTGATGTTGCGCACCGATGAAAATTGGCCACATGCTGTCCACATGGCCATTGCTATCAATGAGATCTCAATGCTGGCCACTCCCAGCGATTTAGAGAAGCCGCTGCTCAGCATCGATCCGTTGAATGTATCATCCATTTACCACCTCAATTTGGTGCGTCTGGTTGTCACGTACGCCAAAGCCTTTGAGAAAACGTACTCTAAGGAAGCCGTGCATTATTACTACCTGTTGCGTAAGTTCAATGATAAGGATGGCTGCAATCTGATGCTGAGCTGTCTCGCTGATATGCTACTGGAGAACCATAACGATGCCATGATGCAGTTATTCTTTGGCAAGCCCAGTTCGATTCATTCATACCTTTACTCTGGGTGAGTAACTATTCCAGTTAGGCCAAAAATTTTAGCTAATTTCAGTTTTATCTCTGGCCTCTCCCATTCCAGCGGCATCTTAGAGCAACTGCAATGCTGGTATTGTGATAAGAGCACTCTGGCTGGCCACGTGGCCACTAAGCTCACCGAACGTACCGACTATGAGCCGGCCATCGAGATGTATCTCATTGGCGGTCAACTGGATGCGGCAATGCGTTTGGCAAACTCCTTGTTGTCTCAGCTTGTGCATCTGCCGTCGCAAAAGAGCAGCGGGCGCAAGATGCTGTATGGGATTACGGAGCATATAAATCTAGCGATGACTGAAAGATATAACTACTTGGACCCGAAGGCCATGAACATTTACCATACATTTTTAAAGCTTTTACAATTTTACGACTTTTATCACGACGATAAGCATTGCGAGGCATCTGAGATTCTGTATGCAATCCGGCTGATTCCTAAAACCTGCATGGAGGTGAACGATTGCCTCGCCAGGCTGAAGTCTGTGGGATGGGAGGTCCTCAGAGTGATGTCAGATGTGCTGCTGGCCGCCATGGAAATTATCTACAAGGCTTATTTTAAGCAAAAGGCAGAAACTAAAAGCAAGATCTGTCGGACACGGCAAATGTGTGATTTAAAAGAACGCGCCAAGGCGCTTATCAATCTTACCGGAACAATGGAGTTGCGCATGCCATCCGACGTTAACCAGAAACTTATCCAGATGGATATACAAATGAATTTATAATGCGAATTGTATATCATTCTGCTTATGGTAAATATTAATGTAAAATAACGAGCGACTTTCACTGACATTAATAGGCAGCATCTTTAACATAATAAACTGTATGTTAACCCAGCAAACAATCTTCATTATTTTAGAACGTTATAAGTGACTCTTTGTGACTTATAGATGACATTGGTAAGCCTCCAAGCAATGCGAAGTATGTGACCACAACATGATTTAGTTGAGACACTGAAAGTCCTGAAAGCTTTATCAGCTGTAGCAACAGCAACAACACACAAACACAACAACAATGTCAACATCTGTAGTAGCAATGCGTACAAAAATAAAAGCGGCAGCAAAAAATAAAAACAAGTAACTAAACTCGATGGAAAAAATGAAAAAAAAAAAACAAATGATAACAAGGGAGGACAACAGGCAAGTGGCCAACTGGAAAGTACAAAATTTCATACATGACTGAAATACAAGAGGGGCCAGCCCAACAACAACAACAAGGCAATGAGGCGCTGTGCGCTTGTTATTCTATCTGCTGCATAGTTTTAGGCACCAAACATGGCAGCCATAGCCACAGTCGTAGTCGGAGCCGGAGCCGATGCAGGAACAGGAACAGGAAACAGCAGTAGCATGTGTCGTCCCCATGTTTTACTGTCTATCTTCTCTGTACGTTATGCGCGATGCGCATTTTTCCGGTTTCATTTTTGCTTGCTGTGGAAAATTGAGTGTGCTCACCGCGCGTTGGTAATTGAGTTCTGAATGGATTGAAAGTCCTGCACAGAATTTCAGAGCAGTTCACATATCAAATCTACAGGTTTTTGCAGTTCAGTGCGCAAGTCTGTTAATTAATAAATTTTCAACAAATTTGTAGCAATGTAGCAGAACTGCCGTTGGTCAAAAGGCCAATTAAACGCTTACATGCGCGCCGCAATTCTGTTCATTAAATAATCAATTACAATTACCTGGTATTCTATAGAAGAATTATAAATTGTGTACCTATTACAAATGCGTACAAATGGTATCATTAAGTTGTGCAAAGAGACGTTTTAAATTTTATAAATTATGTATTTTCTAGAACACAATAAGGAACTAATTCAATACAGTCAGTCTGTCCGTTTAATTCAATAGCTCTATTTTAGGGATCTGTACAGGGTATCTCTCAGTCGGGCAGTCTAGACTTGAGCACTATTACTAGCATATTTGTTTTTATTAGCGTAGCGCAACTACAAAAATTTCATTTATTTATGGCGTGCAATTTAAAGCTCTTAATGAATGATTAATCGCAATTATAATTAGCATTTAACGATTTTACAGAAGAAATCGATTGTTTAATTATATCTTTTCTATAAGTTTCACGCATGCTTTACGTTGTTCCCCACTCACTAATTATAGTCCCAGCATCTACTCATCCATCAAATTACAGATTTGATAACATTTCACACATAATGGGGTTGTCATAATGCGCCAATTTGCTAGGTATAAATATACTTATATACGGCGTTGTTTGCAAAAGTAAAATATGCCAGCCAAACAAATAAAAAACAATATAAAATGCAGCTAGAATACAACGATTTGTATCACAATTTTGTCTGCTTGCCCATGGGGGCATTAACGATTTACAATTTCGCAAAACCATTTTAGAGCAAAGTGAAAGCAATTCAATCTGTGGCCAGCTGGCTGCTGTTGGGGGTTGTACTGGTGGTTGGGTGGTGTCACAATTTCTTGCTGCACTGATTGAGTTTGGCTGCGTTGTTTTGTGACAGATACAAGCAGAGATAGAGATAGTAGCTGTGATAGACAACTTTTTGTCCGGTTGACTGTTTCAATTTATTTTTCATATTTCTTTGTGATTTGCCGTTTTTTGTTTTAGTTTGCTATTTGGCTGTGAAAATCCCTCGGCTTGCGCCCAAAATGCCAAAAGTTAAAATAAACAAACAAACAAACAGACAGACAGACACACACACATAAACACACACACACACACACAGAGAGAGAGTCAGGACATGCGACAGGAAGCACTTTCAAAAGTATGCCAACAATATTTTTGCCTTCTGTGTGCTTTGTGCTATTGAAAAGGAAATGAATGAATGGCAGGCAGTAAAGTTAAAACACCTCGAGCGCGGTCGCGTACAGCAAACTGTATATTTTGCACCCCCCCTTACATACCACGGGTCGTATACGCAATACTCGTGCATAATGCTGCCAAAGCCCGTTGCTGAGCTGCGTTCTTTGGTTAGATTGAAAACTCGTCACAATTTCAATTTGTGCTGTTTGGTTTGCCTATTCACTTTTCATTTTTCATTTGCCGTTTTAGGCAAATGGGTTTGTCAAATGCCACGTAAATATTGCCAGCACTTTAAAATGTCTCAAATGCTATTCAAATATATGTACATTTCACAAATTAATATTTGGTTGTAAACTTCAAAACTATACACACATAATTGCATACGAAACTCAATTTATCATAGGCAAGCAACAAAAAGACCCAATTGTGATTTATTCGAGAGGGCTTGACTAGTAGACACCCAGTATGCAGGTCTTTATCCTTTATGTTACTCGTATATATTATAGTACTATCTACTAACTTTTAACATTGAAATTTGGTAGTCAAACTCACGAATAAACACAAAAAACTTTTGCATTTTGTCTCAAACTGGCGTTGAACCTAACTTTTGAGTGGTCGGCTTTTAGTTATGCATCCCTCATTATGGTCAGAAAACAAGATAAACTTTATTGTTAAACAAAAAAGTAATAAATAATGAGGAAACCGAATTTGTATGATTTTTGAATGTTTATTTAGTAAAATATTTGCAATTACTAATGCGAATCATCCAACTGTTCTGTTTTATGATAATAATATTTAAATAATGCAAGCAACATTGCCTTCCCTTCTTCTATATCCACTCGTAGTGTCCTTGTGCCCTGTATGGTATTTCCAAACTATTGACTGCAGCACAGTTGCATGCCTACTACCTCATCTGCCACCTTCATTCCGCTGTTCATTTATGTCATTTATGCACATTTTATGCATGCCGTTGCCTGCACATTTTTGCATTTCGAGCAGACAAATTTTGTAGCTCTGAAATCCGGAAAGCGACAGAATTTTACTGCATTTTCAGTACAAAGCATCCACCTACAATAAAATTGTATTTCCTTTTCCGTGCCATTTGTGACATTACGGCAATTATTTGTAGTATTTTCAGTTTATTAATTGCCATGTTAAGCTCTTCATAAAAATTATTTAATTCAATAATACAAATTCTTGTGGTGGTAAATACCAATATTAATTTGCTTGTTTGGTATTTTATTACAGATTTTATTGATTGAGTTTTTTTTGTTCAATTGTTCAATCTCAATAAGCTTGGCTGTTGAATTATTTTAATTAAATTTACATGTATGCAGTTAGGCTTTGGCCTGCTGGTGTAAGTAATCTTTGGGTCGAAGACTGAAACTAAAGTGAAGTTTAAAATTAAATTAAATTAAATTAAGAATTTAATTCTATTTGCAAGTTGATTAGCCTTGCGACATATGAAACGAGGTGAAAACGTGTTTCACATATTCACTTCAACTTCATGAGATTTTAATTAAAAAGTCAGTATGTTCTTGTGCGCTGTTAAAAGTTTAGACAAAAGCGAAAGAGCATATACATTGGAGTTAACAAAAAAGAAAAAGCAGAGCCGGGCTAAAAATGTGTATTTGACTGAGTCACGTACCGCGCTGCCAGCGATAAAAGTCAAACACGTCTCGAGTGGCCAAAGCCTTGCCACAAATCAGTAAAGTAAATACTACCTTACCTTGCTAAGCGTGAAAATCGCGTAGGAATTTGACAAAAACTTACAAAATTTCCAGTTATTCTAAAAATGCCTTTAAAGCTATTATAAACTCAACAAATTTTTTTTAAAGGGTAAACTATTTAATAGACTTAATAACATACTACAAGTTATAATATTTGTTACTCTGTAATTAATTTCACCTAAAATTGTACAACTCTAGTGCACTGTGTTGATTAATAATTTAATATTTTTAAAAACCATTGACGCATTTTCTGACTACATATTGTCCATGACTTGGTAAACAATTAAATAATTAAAATGAAAAGCAACGCTTTATCGCATTCTTGTTTTAATAACAATAACAATCGCTTGGCCGTAGGGCCAAATCTTAAAATGTGAGCAAGTAAAAAAAAAATGAATGTTTCAGTACGTAAACATTCGTTTCATTCATTTAATTTTCTTTAATGTGGGAAACAGTAAATTGTTAAAATCGAAGAAGAACGAAATGAAACAAAGCTAAATTGAACCAAAGCAAACGAAATAAATGTTTATTTGCGTACTGAAACGGGGCAATTAATGAGTTTCATTTGTTATAGCGAATTGTGAGGCGTTGATTGCCTCACTTTTTGTGTGGCAAGTCGTCAGTGGGAAATTGTGAAAATGAAAACGTGAAAATGCATAAAACAGGCAATTGCCGATTCAATAACAGCAACAAACATGCAGCATCTGAGAGCTGTTGACTTTAATTAATCTTAACTCGCGCTACCACAGCGAACAGCGAATATGCCATTTTCAGTGTGGCAAAAAAGGTGTTCAGACTGAGTGGAAACAGTCCACCGGCCATTATTGGTCGCTTTGCCAGTTTCAATGTCAATTGAATCAATATGAGCACATTGCGTCGATGATAGCCCGATTGTTCATACCAATTGCCCGAGAATATAGCATATGGCAAACTCTGCGACTCCTCAGCCACAACAGTGGCATAGTAGCAACTGGGAAATAGCTGCACGCAGACGATGGCAAAGAACATGGCATTGTAGAGCAGCGATACTGTGTCCCGCACATAGAATATCACATAGGAGACGACTATGCAGAGATTCGCACCACAGAACACCACTTGGATGAGCTGCACGCCGCTGATCGTCTCTCTCGTTAGCTGGAATAGTCTAAAATAAATATTATGTGGGAATTTTTAAAATGCAGCAACTGGATAGAAAGATCTATATATGAATCTTACCTCATTAGTAAATTGTAGTCCTCGAAGCAGGCACGTAATTGCTGTTGGGTTTGCTTTTCAGGTTGCTGATCATATCCCAGCCGCGACATACGTATGCCAAAAAGATGGATGTGTCCACTCAAATAGCACAGCGTTAGCGGAGTAAAAATATCATTTGTCAAGCCCTGTATGCATTCGGCCAGAACGCCGAGTAACTGATAGCCAAAGGCGAGGCCATAGTGTAAGCTACTGTGCCGCCAGTCGAAGGGAAACCAGGCCACATAGAGTAGCTCGTGAGTCTCGGCCATTAGAGCCAGAATCACGCCGGGCACATAGAGCACATAGATGAAGGCGTAACTTATATAAACGCAGCGGGTGATGCGATTTACATGAGATTGCAGCGACTCCTGGTAGTAGCGCTGCTCCTCATCGCTCTGTACACAATCATCCAGCTGATGCAGCAGTGCTTTAATCTCCATCATGTGTGACAGGTGCCACAATTGGATGATGTGCTTCAGGCTGCACCCGGCACAGGTGATGCTCATGGTGAGATTCTTGAACAGCTCTGCGGATGTCGCCTGCAAGAACAGGCCCAGCAGCAAATGCAACGGAAACATGACCGTAACGAACAAATGCAGTACTGCCACATACGCATAGACCGTACGTGACCTGGCACCAAAAAATGTCGGTACCAGCATGCGAAAGCACAACCACAATGGACGATAGGCTCGTGTACTGTCGATGACCATTTTGCGACACCTTTGGCTGGATGCGTTGTCGGAACGTCAGATTTAATGGACGACTTGCCACTAAGTGGCATTAAAGCGCTACCAATGCAATTTTCATTAATGCCCCTAATGGCCAGCCATTAGGCGCTAATTTAAGCCAACGGAATATGCAAATCCTATAACGTTGCCATAGAATGTGTTCGAATTGTTGGACAACTCATTTGTATAAATTACAAAATATATAAAATAAAAGTTTTATAGATTAGTGATTCTCTCTGCTTTCATTTGCTCAAAATATATTATTTGATTATGGCTGGGAAATTTAATTATTTAACTAAATGCCACTGACAAATGTAATTATCTAATTATAATGATAATGGCTTAATTACAAAGTTTGAAGTCAAGATACAGAGTAATATCAAGGGAAAGTTCTTCAAGTTCCTTTTTCTTATGAAATTCAAATAATAACTGAAGTACAACTTAAGCAAAGGTTACTGTGCATGGCAAATTCATATTCGCATCTCATCAAATAGTCAACAGCTGTCCGCGCCAACAGTCAAAGTTCAGGACACTGAATAATACATAGACCTAGAGTCATTATTGGTGCCATACAAGTCGTAATCTATTTTAGCTTACCCCCAAAAAATTGCCATAAGAAAGTGTTTGTAACTTTTTTTTTTGATTGTGAAAAGTTTTAACAGGTTATTGCAATTTTGACTGGGCACGTCTGACAAAGTTGCAATCATTTTGACTTTGCGAATCATATCGTACAGTTGAGAGCTCGCAAGTAAGTGAGTTAGAAAGTTTTCGTTGAACCGATTACAATGTTAGAGCTATGCAGTTATACTAATGACACTTTCAGAAGTGAATCAATTTTTTCGTTCTCTCTCTTGATGTGTTCAAGGTCTCATTGTTTTATGGCCACATTGGTGATATTATGTGCAGATGATATTATTGCAGACAAGCGCAATAATAACATTATTTAGATGACGTAGTCTTTTTGCGGCTTGGCGGTAATCTGGCAAGTGAATGCCAAAAGATGCCACAGCATTTTACGCTTACTTTGCGTTGCCTGCATGCAGTCAAATGTTGCCAGCAGCTAAATCCCCCCTCTGAAAAAAAGTTCACGCTGCGTATACGTAGTGCCAAGAAGCGGAACCGTGACAAAAGCGAATACAAAACGTAAAAGGAACTAAGTTGCTAGTTGGCTGCTGCACAATAATACCCTGTAATCGGTTACAAATAACAAACATTTATAAATTATAATATAAAATAAGTTTGTAAAAAGTTAATGTTGGGCTAAAAAGATAAAATCAGTCGATCAAGTACATATAAAATCGTAACAGGTGCATTAATAAATTTAAATACCCATTCAGCCTCAATTTAAAGGGTATACAAACAAGAGCACACCAGTAGCAGAAGCTGCCAGGAACTTTTTTGTCTAAACTTTTATTCTGAGTCGTTTTTTTGCTTGTGGTTTCCGGCATAAAAGTTAGGGCAAAAAGTTATTTGATTTGGAATTTGGAACTTTTGTGTATACATATAGCCCGGTGTATGTGTTATATTTACACTAAATTAATGAAAATCACAACTGTGTGCAAAATGTAATTTAATTTTTGTTGCTTGGCGGCGCCAGGGGGCAAGTTACGCGTGGCCGACGACATCAACTTGGCAACAAACAAACAAACAAAAAAACAGCCTAAAAATTACGTTTTATCAGCCAACTGACAGTTTTCAAATGAAAATTTATCAAATGGCAGCTGGAACCGGTTCGGAGCTGCCGTTGGAGTTGGAGCACATCTGTGAGGTGTCACGGTTCGCATCACAGTTGCTGCTCCCCTGCTACCCTGCTCCCTAGCTCTCTGCTGGCTGTTGGAGCGATAAGCAAGTTTGCAATTTCAACTTGTCGTATTGTTTGCATTGTAATTTATTAGTATTTCATTTTGATCAATTCCCCCTGCCTCTTCTCTCTCACACTCCCTGTGTATCTATCTGTTCAATATCAAGCGTCTAACATTTTTTTATTACACCCCTTGCATTGAAATCGAACTAATTTCGCTTCTCGACAAATGCTGCACATCACAAACAAAGCGCTTAAGTAAACATTTAATGTTTCATTAGAATTGTGCTGGCACTGTGTGAGAATATATACACCCCTATCACCACAATTTCTCCCCACACTCACTCTATAAACTGCGCGCACGAATTTTCAATTACTGAATTTAATTCTCATAAAACTCACATCGTTTATCGCTTTCGGTGCACAATAGCCTTTGGATAGTTTTAGCTAGCTGAGTTGCTCTGTGGTTGGGGTATATCTGAAACTATGCGATAAAACATGCTCAAGCCGCAAAGCAGTATTGAATGCACAGCTATAAATTGCAGCATGGAACGAACGGCGATGACAGTCGCAGACCGCAAAAGATAAAGGCAATATATTTTGCATATATGTATATATTATTTTATTATATATTACATGCATTTTACAATTGTTTATGTAAGCGCTGAATTAGAATTTAAAATTTTACAACTTGAATCTTGGTAGAGTACAAACCAAGATACTCTTTGAAATCAGTTCAGAATGCGAAAAAACAAACAAAATTAAGAAAACACATATTTATGTATGAGCTTATAAATTTGAAATACTCTTCCAACATTAGGAAAAATTTCTAATGTTTGAAAATAGTAAATAGTTGTTAATGCCGAATAAAAATAGACGATATAATGAAGTAAGTAACTGTTCAAATCTGTATGCCATAACAAACACTTAAAGTATTATTTTCTGTACAAAGCTGAGGAATATTTCTTGAATGTTTGTTTATGCTTCGGTTGAGCGCAAGGCGTCAAGTATTTATTGGTTTATGTATGTGTATCTATATGCCGATGGTTATGTTTTGTTCAACTAATTTCAAACGATTTTTCTCTGGGCAAATATTTGCCAGAACAGCGCACAGAAAAAACGCAATAGAGCAATTTGTTTTAAAATTTCATTTTTGCTACACTGCTTCGATAACGCTTGTGGCATGAGTCCAGTGGGCAGCGGGGGCAAGCTGAAACTTTCATGGATTGCCAGCTGTGCTGTTTATTTAGTCTAGCCTCGGTCTGCCTTCTAGAGTGTGTGTGTGTGTGTGTGTGTGTGTGTGATGGGTGTGTTTGTTGTGGTTGTGCCAGTGGCTAATCGTCTAGCTTTATCATGTGGTTATCCGCGCTTAAGTGCTGCCAAGTGTTGAGCGATTTGTTTAGTGCGCGGCTTCGCCTCGCCGTTTGTGGTTAACAAGTATGTTTCTACGTAATACTCATTTAGCAAACTCAAATATCCAAATAACACAGCGCTCATGTAATTCCAATTTGCAAAAGTTGTCACTTGCCATTAGCCTAATGGTCGGCTCCACCATGTCGCCAAGTGCAGCCCTTTTGGCCTTCACACACACTTGAGTCAAAGACACTCATTAGCAGCAGTAGCAGTAGCATTTTCAGCAGCAGCATTTGCAGCAGCAGCGACCCCCAAAAACAAAGACAAAGCCGTAAACCAAATGATAAAAATGCGACCAGCTAGTAAAATGCACAAAAGTTTAGCAGAAAAGCTGCTAAAAACAAGTAAGACTGCTCTCGTCCAGAGTGCACGACTAGATGATACCCTGACACAAGTTGACTTTTGGGTGTAGTCCCAAAACTTAAATAATAAGTTAGATGCAATTGACTGCTTAGTGTCATAAGCTGAGAGATTTTTGATAAATAATTTTAAGCCTGTGACTCTAAGACAACATCCCGTCAGGACTTTAACTCTAAAAGAGAACGAGACATATTCTATTATAATATATCCAATAATTTATTTAACAGATAATGTTACAAACACAGTCTAATAGTTGCTATACCACTGGTTAGGACACATTCGTATAAGGAAACAATGTGTGCAAGGATACAAAACAGTCATCGCCTTGCTGCACCTGAAAGCGATTTGCTGTAAAAGGATGCAAATTAATTGGCTGGTAGAGGAGAGTATGAGGATGAGCCGTCGCTTGCTTGCCGGAAAGCAATGGCGGTCACGCGCTCAGCATATTTGTTATGTATCACATTACGCATACGTCATGGCTTCTCATGTAGCTAACTATACATACCTGACGCTACGATAGGTCAAAAGGCAATCAATCAAATGCTATAATGACGCATTCCGCCTGCTCTTCTCATCATATATAGACGACTCCAGGCGTAGCACCAGGAATGGCTGCCGGTCTGCCCATGTACGGACTTCACGCTTTGTTGTGCTTCTGCTGTGCTGTGGGCTCTGTTTCCGGTTTCAATTTTACATAAACTCTTGGCAGACAACGTTCTGCCTTGTCGATTTAGGCATGCGGCAGTTGGAGTTGGAATATGACAGGCTTGTGCGAGGTATATTGCATTTTGTAGAAAGCTTGCATTTAATTAGTTTAATAAAAGAAAGATACTCAGAATAATATATAATACACTAAAATTAGAATTTTCTTAAAAAGTACCTATGCCGTAGATAAAAAGTTAAAGTTGAGGACAAGTAATGATCAAAATAACTTCAAGGTCGAAAATTGGATCAGTTTTGACAGGCACTTAACTTGGTCAAAACTGAACCGATTGTCAAGCTTGAGGCCATTTTGTTCATGGTTTGTCCTATATATCAAATCTACATTTCAAATTTATTCATTATTGAAAGTTAAATTTTTTCAAATGTTTTGCGAAAAAATCATAAGGGGGGGACCCTTACAAAAATTGGTTTTTCAAAAAATAGATTCTTGAAATTCTTTTATTAATCGATTGTGGGTGTCAAATATAGTATAAAAAACTATAAGAAAAAAGATTCTGAGGTGTTTCATTTTTCTGTCAAAAATCATGCCAAAATGACATAAAAAATTGACTTGTAAACGCAAAAAGTCCATATAAATGCCCTTCCTAGACTTTGAACTCCCATAACTTGGTCAAAACTGAACCGATTGTCAAGCTTGAGGCCATTTTGTTCAAGGTTTGTCCTATATATTAGTTCTACATTTCAAATTTATTCATTATTGAAAGTTAAATTTTTTCAAATATTTTTGCGAAAAAAGCATAAGGGGAGACCCTTACAAAAATTGGTTTTTCAAAAAAAAAATTCTTGAAATTCTTTTATTAATCGATTGTGGGTGTCAAATATAGTATAAAAAACTATAAGAAAAAAGATTCTGAGGTGTTTCATTTTTCTGTCAAAAATCATGCCAAAATTACAAAAAAAATTGACTTGTAAGCGCAAAAAGCCCATATAAATGCCCTTCCTAGACTTTGAACTCCCATAACTTGGTCAAAACTGAACTGATTGTCAAGCTTGAGGCCATTTTGTTCATGGTTTGTCCTATATATCAATTCTACATTTCAAATTTATTCATTATTGAAAGTTAAATTTTTTCAAATGTTTTGCGAAAAAAGCATAAGGGGGGGACCCTTACAAAAATTGGTTTTTCAAAAAATAGATTCTTGAAATTCTTTTATTAATCGATTGTGGGTGTCAAATATAGTATAAAAAACTATAAGAAAAAAGATTCTGAGGTGTTTCATTTTTCTGTCAAAAATCATGCCAAAATGACATAAAAAATTGACTTGTAAACGCAAAAAGTCCATATAAATGCCCTTCCTAGACTTTGAACTCCCATAACTTGGTCAAAACTGAACCGATTGTCAAGCTTGAGGCGATTTTGTTCAAGGTTTGTCCTATATATTAGTTCTACATTTCAAATTTATTCATTATTGAAAGTTAAATTTTTTCAAATATTTTTGCGAAAAAAGCATAAGGGGGGACCCTTACAAAAATTGGTTTTTCAAAAAATAGATTCTTGAAATTCTTTTATTAATCGATTGTGGGTGTCAAATATAGTATAAAAAACTATAAGAAAAAAGATTCTGAGGTGTTTCATTTTTCTGTCAAAAATCATGCCAAAATTACAAAAAAAATTGACTTGTAAACGCAAAAAGCCCATATAAATGCCCTTCCTAGACTTTGAACTCCCATAACTTGGTCAAAACTGAACCGATTGTCAAGCTTGAGGCTATTTTGTTCATGGTTTGTCCTATATATCAATTCTACATTTCAAATTTATTCATTATTGAAAGTTAAATTTTTTCGAATATTTTTGCGATAAAAGCATAAGGGGGGACCCTTACAAAAATTGGTTTTTCAAAAAATAGATTCTTGAAATTCTTTTATTAATCGATTGTGGGTGTCAAATATAGTATAAAAAACTATAAGAAAAAATATTCTGAGGTGTTTCATTTTTCTGTCAAAAATCATGCCAAAATGACAAAAAAAATTGACTTGTAAACGCAAAAAGTCCATATAAATGCCCTTCCTAGACTTTGAACTCCCATAACTTGGTCAAAACTGAACCGATTGTCAAGCTTGAGGCCATTTTGTTCAAGGTTTGTCCTATATATTAGTTCTACATTTCAAATTTATTCATTATTGAAAGTTAAATTTTTTCAAATATTTTTGCGAAAAAAGCATAAGGGGGGACCCTTACAAAAATTGGTTTTTCAAAAAATAGATTTTTGAAATTCTTTTATTAATCGATTGTGGGTGTCAAATATAGTATAAAAAACTATAAGAAAAAAGATTCTGAGGTGTTTCATTTTTCTGTCAAAAATCATGCCAAAATTACAAAAAAAATTGACTTGTAAGCGCAAAAAGCCCATATAAATGCCCTTCCTAGACTTTGAACTCCCATAACTTGGTCAAAACTGAACTGATTGTCAAGCTTGAGGCCATTTTGTTCATGGTTTGTCCTATATATCAATTCTACATTTCAAATTTATTCATTATTGAAAGTTAAATTTTTTCAAATGTTTTGCGAAAAAAGCATAAGGGGGGGACCCTTACAAAAATTGGTTTTTCAAAAAATAGATTCTTGAAATTCTTTTATTAATCGATTGTGGGTGTCAAATATAGTATAAAAAACTATAAGAAAAAATATTCTGAGGTGTTTCATTTTTCTGTCAAAAATCATGCCAAAATGACAAAAAAAATTGACTTGTAAACGCAAAAAGTCCATATAAATGCCCTTCCTAGATTTTGAACTCCCATAACTTGGTCAAAACTGAACCGATTGTCAAACTTGAGGCCATTTTGTTCATGGTTTGTCCTATGTATCATTTCTACATTTCAAATTTATTCATTATTGAAAGTTAAATTTTTTCAAATATTTTTGCGAAAAAAGCATAAGGGGGGACCCTTACAAATATTGATTTTTCAAAAAATAGATTCTTGAAATTCTTTTATTAATCGATTGTGGGTGTCAAATATAGTATAAAAAACTATAAGAAAAAAGATTCTGAGGTGTTTCATTTTTCTGTCAAAAATCATGCCAAAATTACAAAAAAAATTGACTTGTAAACGCAAAAAGTCCATATAAATGCCCTTCCTGGACTTTGAACTCCCATAACTTGGTCAAAACTGAACCGATTGTCAAACTTGAGGCCATTTTGTTCAAGGTTTGTCCTATATATTAGTTCTACATTTCAAATTTATTCATTTTTGAAAGTTAAATTTTTTCAAATATTTTTGCGAAAAAAGCATAAGGGGGGACCCTTACAAAAATTGGTTTTTCAAAAAATAGATTTTTGAAATTCTTTTATTAATCGATTGTGGGTGTCAAATATAGTATAAAAAACTATAAGAAAAAAGATTCTGAGTTGTTTCATTTTTCTGTCAAAAATCATGCCAAAATTACAAAAAAAATTGACTTGTAAGCGCAAAAAGCCCATATAAATGCCCTTCCTAGACTTTGAACTCCCATAACTTGGTCAAAACTGAACTGATTGTCAAGCTTGAGGCCATTTTGTTCATGGTTTGTCCTATATATCAATTCTACATTTCAAATTTATTCATTATTGAAAGTTAAATTTTTTCAAATGTTTTGCGAAAAAAGCATAAGGGGGGGACCCTTACAAAAATTGGTTTTTCAAAAAATAGATTCTTGAAATTCTTTTATTAATCGATTGTGGGTGTCAAATATAGTATAAAAAACTATAAGAAAAAATATTCTGAGGTGTTTCATTTTTCTGTCAAAAATCATGCCAAAATGACAAAAAAAATTGACTTGTAAACGCAAAAAGTCCATATAAATGCCCATCCTAGACTTTGAACTCCCATAACTTGGTCAAAACTGAACCGATTGTCAAACTTGAGGCCATTTTGTTCATGGTTTGTCCTATGTATCATTTCTACATTTCAAATTTATTCATTATTGAAAGTTAAATTTTTTCAAATATTTTTGCGAAAAAAGCATAAGGGGGGACCCTTACAAATATTGATTTTTCAAAAAATAGATTCTTGAAATTCTTTTATTAATCGATTGTGGGTGTCAAATATAGTATAAAAAACTATAAGAAAAAAGATTCTGAGGTGTTTCATTTTTCTGTCAAAAATCATGCCAAAATTACAAAAAAAATTGACTTGTAAACGCAAAAAGTCCATATAAATGCCCTTCCTGGACTTTGAACTCCCATAACTTGGTCAAAACTGAACCGATTGTCAAACTTGAGGCCATTTTGTTCATGGTTTGTCCTATGTATCATTTCTACATTTCAAATTTATTCATTATTGAAAGTTAAATTTTTATACCCTGATCCCATTGAAAATGGGAAAAAAGGGTATAATGGTTTTGTGCAAAAGTATGTAACAGGCATAAGGAAGCATCTCCGACCCCATAAAGTATATATATTATTGATCGCTATCAATAGTCGAGTCGATCAGCCATGTCCGTCTGGCTGTCCGTCTGTATGAACGCGCTGTTCTCGGAGACTACAAAAGCTAGAGACTTCATATTTGAAATATTGGCTCTCCTAGTGCCGGGTCAATACAAGTTCAACTTTTTTTTTCGATATCTCAATCCGTTCAAAAGTTATCGATAAATTTCGTTTCCAGATCAGTGTTTTTAAGGCATAACTTGAAAGTCATAAAAGCTAGAAACTTTATATTTGTGTTCAAGTTACTGTATTGCCGGTTCGAAACAAACTCATCATTTTTTGTTCGAAATTTCAATCCTTTCAAAAGTTATCGATAAATTAAGATTCCAGAACAGAGTTTTTAAGGTATAGCTTAGAAGTTATAAAAGGTAGAGTCACCAAATTTGGTACATATATTCTCCTATAGCAAACAAAGGTAAAATACATTTCACTTTTAGGATACCCCTCTCCAATCTCACAGAAATTGAAAAATACGTAATTTTAAAGGTATGACCTTCGGATTTTACAAATTATATGCATATTTGTATGCCAGCTTTGTGTCCTACAAATTTCATTTTGATCAGACAATAAACAAAGAAGTTATTAACGATTCAATGTACCATAGTTTAAAGCCAAAGGAAGAAGAATTAATGCAAATGTATGACGCGCGTAGCCAGCTTGTGTTTGTATATGTGTGTGTGTTTCTATGTATGAATGCAGATAAATAACTTCAATGAATGTAAGACCTTGGATCAGGGTATATCCTAGTCGGGCACTCTCGACTAGTTTATACTATATTTGACACCCACAATCGATTAATAAAAGAATTTCAAGAATCTATTTTTGAAAAACCAATTTTTGTAAGGGTCCCCCCTTATGCTTTTTTCCCAAAAATATTCGAAAAAATTTAACTTTCAATAAAGAATAAATTTGAAATGTAGAATTGATATATAGGACAAACCATGAACAAAATAGCCTCAAGCTAGGAAGGGCATTTGTGTGGACTTTAACCCAATTTTACCCAAAAAAAAATGTCCAAAAAAAATTGCATGCACTTTATATGCAAAATTAAAGTTGAGGACAAATGTGGCCAAAATGGATTCGAGCTCAACAATCGGTTTAGTTTTGACAAAGTTATGGGAGTTTGATGTCTGAGAAGGTAATTTAATTTATTTTGCATAGAACAGCATTATGTTGAATTATTACAGGCCAACAAATGCTCACATGTCAATTGTGCCCTAAAAGCAATGCCAGGTGAAATTTTTGTTTGAGTACTTTGCTACCGCAAATGTTGGTTAGCCGCCAAATGCTTATGGGTCAAGCATTGGCGTTGGATATTAGTCAAAGGTACTTGTATTTTGTGGGTGTCTGGCAGCAGCAGCAGCATCGACTTTCCGTTAAACGCTGCTTGGAATATAACCTTAACGCCTGGCCACAAATACGGTCATTAAGCCGCAGCCAACGAGTCTCTGCACTCGTCCTTTGTCCCACAGTCCTCGCAGACTATAAAATATGAACCAATTGACGTGAAATTGATTGTTTCATGCTGCTGCTGCTGCTGCCTTTGCTGCTGTTTCGGGATGCTGATGCTGTGACAGCGCCTTGTGGTCTTCCGTTTGCGCTTTATTAACTACAACAACACACATAAACTGCAGACGTTGTGGCTGTGGCTGTGGCACACTCCTCACTTCCACTCGATGGGGCACGTAGGTTAACAGGGGCTTGGCTGCCATTTTGCTCGCTTATCGCTCATTTTACACGCAGCCAGCTATGCCAGCAATGCCAGCATAATTCCATTCAGCTGGCATATTTTCGTGGCATCTAAGAATGGGGTTCGCTGGCTGGCAACCACTTGGAATTTGTTCATGTCCTGTTCCAGTTAGGCTCGTAGTTCAATTGAACTAAGCATTTCTGTGAACCCGTTGATTTAATTAATGTCTTGACTGGGGCCAGACAAAAGGTTCGAACATCATCATCAATAGCACTTTGTGCTTCAGCCAGAAACAATCATCCATTTTATGAGATTTTGACTATGTGCTGAGAAATTCTGGAATAATTGGCATGCTGATAGGGAGACGAAGACTTTATACACTGCAAAGATTCTAAAGATCGATAAAGAAGATCTTCAAGATAAGCACATAAAGCTGGAGTCTGAAAACGATATTTAACTATATCGATTGATTATATACACACTTGAAAAATACTACCTGAAAATTTTGCTTTTCTTTATAATCTAAGACAACTCTACACACAAGGCCTCAAGCCCCTTTAGCGATAATACA
Organism: Drosophila maculinotata; assembly: GCA_035045305.1. NCBI lineage: Eukaryota > Metazoa > Arthropoda > Insecta > Diptera > Drosophilidae > Drosophila > Drosophila maculinotata. The sequence continues at coordinate 6,943,301 of JAWNPD010000038.1, read as the reverse complement.
AATGTTGAAACCTCTTATTCATTCATGAATGCATTTATCAATTTCTATACCTAAACACGAGTCGTCCACTTCATTTTCACATGTAAGCAATTTTTCAACATTTCACACGCAACGCACAAATCTTACCTATCTGCACACACACTTCAACATACCGTTATTGCTTCGGGTAGTCAGCTGCTAAGGTCTCAGTCAAATGGGCCATTTGTATGCGCTGCAGTCATTGTAAAGGTACTGCTGAGAGTTACATTACGCATACGCCGCATGGGCGCTTCGAACCAAAACACAACAAAATAATCGGTTGCAACATGTTCGAAGCACATGGTGCAACTGAAAGTTGAAAATGTCTCAGCGTTGGCAAAAGTTTCGTTTCAGTTGTATGGATGCCATCGCAGCTAACGGTACAGATAGCGCTTGCAAACTTATTATTAATTACATAGAAACGTGTTCAGCACAAAAACAATATCAACATGAGTTTTCTCGCTGTGTGTGTGTGTCTGTGTGTGCTTGTGCGTGTGTGTGAGAGCTTGTGTGTGAGACAAAAGAAAAGTCCTCGTTCAATCAAGTACAAAAAAATGGACTGAAAGTGTAAAGTAAAAAAAAAAAACAATAACAATAACAAGAGGCAAGCAAATGACTTTGCTAGTGAAAGTGGCGTTGATTTTAATTTACTTTGCCAAATGAATTGCAATCGAGACATACAAATAACATAAAACGGAACAACAAGAAACTTTTTGTCTTTTGTTTTTATTTTTTCTGCCGCTTGAACATTTGCCCCGCAGCAACGCTTGTCGATTGTAGGGCTTCAAAAATAACCATAACTTGTCCTTGACAACGGCAGCTATTTTTAAATCAACTGCCACCCACACCACAAAAGGTTAGGCCAGCACATCAAATAAAATACAGAAAGTGAAAGCCAATGGCAGTAAAAACCAAATTCGAATCGTTTATAATCATATCAAATTGAATACCTTACATTTCGTTAATAATACTTAAATACATTTTAAACAGTTACCTGAGCTGAGTGTTAGCACTGAGCTCTGCTGATTGACAGGCCTTCTAGGACACCTAGACTCTGATGGATGGCCCACCCAGTGCTCTGACATTTGCCATTGTTTTTTTGTCTGTTATGTGCGGCATTTTGATATGTCAAGCCCAACAAATCAATGCAGCGCACAGCTAATTTGATGCGTTCGTTGGCTGACTGGCTGTCAAAGTTGGCAACAACGTTGCCAAATGAGGCGTTGACTGATTTGTTTTTCATTAGATATCGCGGCACATGGAGCGTATGCGCAATATATACACACATTGAACATCACCCTGATACTTCTACGAAATAAATATGGGGCACAAGCAAATATATAGTAACATTCATTTGCTTTGCAACTTAATTGCTTCAGCAGATACCCAACTAATATTCATAGAAATTTCATATTAGCGACAGGTAAAATTGTTCATAGCTATATCTTTATGAAAACTGAACCCATTTTTAAAAGCCAACACAAGTTTCGGCTACAACTTGTTTTACAATCTTACAATTTAATCATCATTAAATAATTAATAGAAATTCTTGAATCGGTTCTATGAAATGATTAAGACCTCCAAACGGTTTCTGCTTATATGACCCATTCCTAACGCTGTCATATAATATAGGTCGGCTTCTTCTTCACTGTTCCCAGCTTTGAAAATTAAATTACATGTCGCAGCAATTTGAGAAAGCCTTTACTCCAAGCTATCCTATTTATGCACATGTTACTAATTGCATGTTCTCATATATGCATGTATGTGTACACACATACACACGCACACATATGTGGGGCTGTTCATTGTATTAGTTAAATCAAGTAGTAGCAGGTCACATTACGTATACGCGGCGTGTACTGCCTTCGCTGCCTTTGCTTTGTGGCACGTACTCAATTATTTGTCGCCGTCATCGTCGTCGTGGCAAGGATATAGGCTCTACTATCCTGCCTGCCTGCCAGCCTGCCTGACTGCACGTTCTGGGGCTGTACTCGTAATTAATTTATGCAATAATTTTTCATTGCTGACATAACTTGACAATATTTCGAGTTGGAAATATGTTTTTATTTTAGAACGAGCTCTTTATTTTGACCTTTGCCTCGTAGCTAATAAAAAATACGTTCGCTCTTATCTACTGGCGTGTCCTGGCTCAAAAACTATCCGGCTGTCCACTAGTCCACTAAATTAAGCATTTATGTACATTTCGTTTTTACGTTAGACAATTGAAACATTATCTTTGAAGCGCTCAACGAATGATGAATGACAACAGGCGCTGCCCATGCTAGGGACATAAAAAGAAAAAAGCAAAATGAGAGAGTCAGCGAACCCACCGACAGCAGACCAGAGCACAACGCAGAAGGACATGAACGTGGCCATGAATGCCGGTCATTAGGTTAACTGACTGGACAGGAAGTTGGTAAGCGCGTTTAGCCGCGCTATTTTGCCTGGCTTTTTGGACACTTCCATTGATTGGCGGCGGCACTTGAGCCAAGCACTACGTACTCAATGGGGCCAACTGCGCTTTTCGCACGATATCACCCAAGGAATGTGATGGCTGGTGTGGGGGGTTGAAGAAAGCATCGTGACGCGCACTTGACAATTTCTATCAAGGACAAGGAAATGACATTTTAGGCACGCAACGACGAAAAGCACAGTGGTGGAGTTTTCGACGGAAATTGCTACATTTGTAGTAAAAACAATTTTTCAAATCCTATAAGTTTTCTGAGTTGGAAAAAATATTCTTTCCACTCAAAAGCACAATTTACAAAATAAATGTCTCTTATCTGCCAACCAAAATGGTATGCAAATAAAACGCTTAAATGTATATTGAATATAAATTATAAAATTTTCATGCCTTGACCTTTAATACACAATATTTTGCACACTGTGCGACTTATACGACTTGGCTGACACCTCGAACTCTCACCAATTTTTACTACGTCATTGATTGGTATCTGTTTTGAATTTTTATGAATTTTTCGTTGGCCCCTTCCAGCTTATGTATTGGATGTGGCTGTTGTTGTTTTTGTTTGTCTTTTTTTTTTTTGGGGGGGCTCTGCAACTTGTCACACTAAATGTCAAGTGCACGTGCTGTGCTCCACCCAGTCTTTTGTGTGTGTGGCATCTGTCGACGAGCGAAGCAAATTGGCAACGTGACGTATGAGTGATACATGCTATCTTGTGCGAACTGCTTATTAAATATTGCGCATACGCCGCATGTGTCAGCGCAAATTACTTCTCATATTTTTACGATCTTGCGCTACAAAATTGATTTCGCAAACGCTTCGAATTAAATTGATGTCGGTATAACTGGAGCTCAAAACCCTTTTACAGGCTATAACCTAGAAGCAATATAAGTCACAATAATTTACCAAAAAAACCAAAAGGACAAGTGTGCAAGCAATTATTTAACAATAAAAACTCAATTAAAACAAATTTCCAGAAAATAATTAAACTGAAGTTTGCAGATCGGACACTTAAGAAAAATCTGGGTGAGTATCAAGCAGCATCCATAATGAATGCGTAATTTTGTTGTTTTTATACTCTGTTCCCAAAAGGTAAAATTGAGTTTGTGCAATGTCCTTACGAACTGTTCCTTAATGAAGGCTACCATGTTAGAAAGAACAGAGTTTTGCCCAGTCGGTTACGTCCGACTGCAGACTTGTATTTGTTGTTATTTGTAATTTTGATGAGGGAGTGAGATGCTGCATGTAGGATGCTCTGCTACGAAAACCAAGCCAAATTCATGCATAATGCAAATACAAGTCAAGGATAGTTTCGGTCGGCTGTGTGCAGTGTCCGAGTAATGCAATCTGCAACGGCATTGACTTTGGTGTGAGTAACAAATGTTCTTGGCATACTTTAAAATTGATAAAGTTCTAAAGTAGTTGCAGTTTTCATTTGGAATATTTATGAAATCAAGTAATATATTTTGGAATATAAATATTTGAGCTTAGCATTAATAATAAAATTTTAATTGCCGATAAATATTATAGAAAAAACATGCGAAATATTATAATATATTATTATAATATTTGCTTCCAAGCAAAATCAAAGGGTATTTGCACTTCTATCTGCTGGCACACAAAGTTTATAATTTGTAATTTGATTTGTTGTTGCTTTCAAACCAGAGAACAGGCGCAGTGCATAGAGCAAAAAGTGAAATATTTTGCTCAGTTGTTTGTTTTATTGCGTTTTAGTTTCTGCTGTTTTTGTTTGTATATTTTTGCGCAATGCTCCAATTAACATTGTGCGCGTTGTTTTTCACGTGAAAAGGTAATTTTACTTGGCTCATTATTCAACTTCAATGAGTGTTGCAGCAGCCGAGCAGAAAGAGGGCCGTGAAAACTTTCGCAATGGTCTTAGATAATTATCAAAAATTAATTAGCAGTGTGGAACCATTTTTCAATATGGCCCGCTCACTGGTCGGTGGTAATTAATGGCAGCTGCCACGGATGCTGTCGTGTGGCATTTGGCAGATTTCTGTTAATCACCTGCAGGTTGAGGACCTGACCCTCCCCCTCCTCTCTCCATCAACCAACTCCACCTACACTCTTAGTCAACTCTGTTTGCCATTCGCAGTCTGTGATGGCCTTTGAACTTCTGGAGCATGCGAACAATAGCGAGAGAATGAATGTTTTGTGCATGAGAGCCACATCCTTCACTTACATTCACATTTTTTGTCTTTAATTATGTATGTGTGCCAGGTCCTTGAGCCTCCATCCGGGACCCTTCCACCAACCGATCCGTGCTGCTGCCTTTTCATTTATTATGGTTTTGTTGGCTACGGCGAAAGTTATAATTTTTCATTGTGATTATTTTATGATAGTTGAAGCACAGACTTTGGCAGTCGCACAAAAGTTTGGACACACCCCGAGCTGAGGGCAGGGCCCGCATTGAATTCTTTTTCTCAGAAGTATGAATGGCGAAATCAAGTTTTGTGAGTGCCTTGCAAAATGAATTTCAAATTTGTATAGCTGCCAATATATACTTTTGATTTCCATTCAGCTGCAAACAGTTTTCAGTTCCATGAATCTCCAACGACTCAGAAACAATTGTGTAACTAGCGAAGGGAGCATATATAAGTAATCGTCCTTTTGAACTAGATTTTTCGAATATTTGTTATGACGCCCAGAGGTAGTTAGCATGAGGTTCATTTCTATTAAAGTAAATCTTGCATTTGAAATTTTAAAAGGCATTAACTTCCAATTTATACTTGCTTCTAGCAAACTGTCATTGTAGACAGCTTATCAGGCTATCAATAAATCAGCGCAAATACAATTACAATGCCAACAGGAGTCTTCTCCTCCTGCGTAACTCATACGCCGCATAGTCATTCAAAAATTGCTGTTGATGAGAGCACGTGACCGCCTGTCGCTATGCTATTCGCGCCGTAATTACACATTTAAGCCATGTGTCATGCATATTGAGAGGCTCATTAAAGTGACGGATGCTTCGGGGAACTATTTGCGCCTCAGGACAGACATCAACAGCTCCTCACGTAGTCGCCTAGTTATATGCCATCATATCTGTATAACACTAGAAGGGGCTTATGAAAATTGGACCCTCTAGGTAGGGAAAAAATAATGAAAATTATTGTTGGCAACTGTTTTGTTTTATCTTAGTGAAAATGTACGAAAGTTCCAACCGCTTGGTTGGAAATTATGTATAGTTTATTTCAAATGAACCCTACGAGCAGTAATCCTGATAGTCAAATAAAATACATTTCCACAGAGCAGAACGCAGTAATTAAAATATTTAATATTTTACAACTAAAGAAATTGCTCTTTGATTTACTTTGACAACTCTTGCGAATTAAATGGCCAATTAGTGTAGCTGCTGTTTTTGTTACCAGGCAGCAAATCCAAAAATCTCTAATATTTATGCGTGTATACACAAAAACAGCAGCAGTGTTGTCAGTTTCTTTATTTAAATTCCGTATTGTTATTGTCAGGTGATTAAATTGCAGCCCCGGGGCATGTTGTCAGGCGTCTTATGGTTGCCAAGGTCGAGTGGGGCTTTTTTGCAGAGCGTTCAAATGGCTGAAAAAACAAAGCATACTTTTTGTGGCATATTTCACGAGTTGTTAATTTCCAGCGCAGGCAGGCTGTCAAAAAACAAAAACCCGCTCGCAACAGCAAATGTGTGAATAGAAAAAACTCTTAATTGAAAATTCATGTGGCTAAAGGGGTGTGTGTGAATGTGTGTGTGTGTGTGTGTGTGCGTGTGTGCGTGTGTGCGTGTGCGTATGTGTGTGTGTATTGTGAGTGAGGCATGCGGAATGCTCAGCTTGAAATATTTTGCTTTCGCTGATTGCGACGGCACCGCCTGAACGTGGAGAGCAGTTAAAGAGGCGTTGATTGTCCATGTAATGCAACGTCATGAAAAGGAGGTTAACAAGTTGAGGCTGCTAGCTCTTGTCCTGCGCTGACGTCCTAACGTGTCCTGGCCTGCACAACTTTCGTGTGAAAGATATGCTTCAAGTGCTGTTGTCGGCCGGGGCAGGGGCAGGGGCATCAAGTAGGCCAAAGTGGGCTTAGTGCCGAAGAAGAGTCGCTAAGCTTTTCGCACATTTGTGCACGGTAAACATATCTCTAAAGTGGAAAGTAAACACACACGCACACGCACACACACGGACACGGACACGGACCATTCTCATATATCCATTGCCATGTTGGGGATGTAGCTACTTATATAAAAGTTGCAGCTAAATACGCCACTTGCCGCTTGCGCCTAAAAGCGCACAGCAGTTTACATATCCCAGGGCTGTTTGGTGTATCAAGCTCAACTTTGTTGCAATGCATATACTATCGATATAAGTAGGCCTATTCAAGTGCAGAACTGAATTTCGTGAGACTTTTGTTATACAATACGACAGAGTCAGCAAAAGTTGCAACAAAATGCAAAGCAACAATGAAGGCAATATCTTAAAATATGCAAAGTGTGGGCACTCTTACAAAAAGGCAGATATCATAAGTGGAATGGTAATATAAATATAATATAATATAACATCCAATGTAAATGTAAACATGACGTTATACAAGTTTTTAGTAAAGATATAAGGAACATGAAAAACAAATGTTACCGCAATTAAAGTTAGCAACAAGAGCACCTTTTTGTTTGCCACATAAATAATAGTTTAAGCAGGAAAGATAGATAAACGAGGAAAAGTTGTCTTCTATAAAAAATGACAAATGGTTCCGGCAAAAAAAAATAAACATTAAAGGAAGTATACAGGAATGAAAAAGGAAAGATTCCAGTAGCTTGAAGAGCCAAGCACATAAACGAGCAATTGGTGAAGTACCTTGAAGCAATAATCATTGGAATCATTGCTTGCGGGCAGCAACACTTTTCTGAGTAATGATTAGAGATTATTAAGTCAGCGATTTCTGCGGTTGGAAATGCTCTGAAATAGCGAAAAGAAAATAAAAATAGTTTTTAATATGATTTATACAAATACAATTCAACTAGTTTGAGAGGCAGCGGAGTAATGATGGAGGTCATAAGCGAGAGCACATCATTTTTACAACGAGTCTTTCGCTATTGCATTATTTAATATAATATCTTATATAATACGAGTATATAGTTGATAAAATACTTAAGCTTATAACTGGTAATCATAGCCAAGAACTGAACTCCCCAAGCACTCAGTTGAACTACGCGTATAATTCAATATTTGTGTTGCAAACTAAACTACAAAGTCGAAAGTTTTGCCGCTGTGTGGACAAGTTTTGTGTTGCATACCTGAGCTGTGGGGGAAGGGAGGGTGATATGGCTCGAGTTGCGCTGCTGTCAGCAACGTTGTCGCCATTAATTGCCTGGCCGCCATTTTGGCTGCCATGGTATCCGTATCCGTTGTCGTAGTCTTGGTCGTGGTCGTATCCGTTGTCGACTGTCTAGTGGCATTGTCCGTATGTCGCCTAGTTGGGTTAAACAAATCAGAGCTTTTCCATGGCGACTAATGCAATCATGCCACAATAATTTTGCGCTCATCGCATTAGCAATTTGTCATTTGCCAGTGCATACCTCAGCAAAAGGGGGCAGGTTTCGGGAGGCAGGCAGCTGGATGTGGCAACAAAACGGTCGCCTGTCTCGCTGCTTTGGCATTTCATTTCCATTTTTATGCGCTTGTCGTTCTGGACGGGGACTTAAGTGCTGCCATTTGCAGCGAGCGCCTTAGTTGCCATCTCAAATGAGACACACACACACACACACACACACACACACACGTACTTAAAAAACACACACACGCAAAGCTAAGATGCTTTTTAGTTGATGGCATTTCTTTAGTTTCATGTTCGCCTTTCTGCCGTTTCCTGCACATCACTTAAATGGCATAAAGGTTGCAGATTTACACGATACCTGCCATATATATATATAGATAAATAAAGTATATACAGAATGAAAGATATATGTAGTAAAGCCGACGGTTCGCTGACATAATGCAAATGCCCACAGTCGAAGGGCTTGCAATTATGCCACCACAAAGACGTAGAAAAAAAGAAAATCAATTCAATTCCCAACGATGGCATGTTAACTTCCTTCAGCTCGGGGCAGGGTTCTTTCTGTCCGTGCGGGTCGTCCCTTTTAGCGTTTGGTCAGCCAACTGTTCAATAGATAAGACCACATTCACGCACATAGCGGCTGACACACACACACACACCTACTTAACATCCATTAAACACTTCATAAAATGGCCATTTATTGTCCTTTGCCTTGACTGTGTGTGGCTCTATGGAAGTTTTTCTCTGACGTTTGTTGACTCATTTTACTGCCGCTTACGTTTTGGGAGGTCCTTACTGTCCTTTATTCAGCCCATTTACTTAAACATTTGGTGTTTGTGTTCCTTACTTTGGTACAATATGAATCAGTCAATAAATCGATTCCTTGCATTATTTATAATGACGGAGACACGCATTCGGCCAAAAGTTAGTTAGTTATACAAAACAAAAAAAACCACTACCCATTGGGGTCACCACCCCCCATTCCCGAGACATGCGTTCTCGAACAATCTCAGCCTATGCCTTTGGCTCCAATCTTCAATCCCTTTTGTGTGGCCATTGTGTTTTATTAATTGTTTTTGCTTTGACTGATTGCTGTCAACTTTGTTGTATTGATTTTGTAGCAGGCAAAGGCAGAAACCAATCAAAAATATATGCTGTCAAAAGACGTTAATTTGCTGCTTCAAATGATCAATAATTGCATACATTTATCCGTCTACCCTAAATATCAAATAAAAATGTTATATTTCAAACAGTTGTTAAAATTGAATAGGTAATTCAGATATTTGAACGCAATTCAGAAATATATAGTCGACATCTTCAATGTTTGAAGTCGTTCAACTAAAACTCAATTAGTGTTTGTTATTATTTAATTTGCGAACCAAAAATGATGTTTTCCTTTTCGTCTGCCTTTTCGGGGTTTTCCGCTTCTCTCTGTATACTTTTTGCCAGTTTTCGGGTAATGGGAAAAGTTTTTCACTGATCCCAAGAGTTGTGCCATAGTTATGCTCAGTTTCAAAGCGTGCAAATTTTCTAATTGGTCAAGCAGTATATGCTGCTATATATAAACGCGAATATACATATATATAATTTGTATATATAGGGTGCTTGCTAAGCCTGTTGTTGGACAATGCGCTGCCAATTTGCTGCGCTCTTAACGCTTACACTACACAGCCACCCGGAGTCCCCTGCTCAAGTCATGCATTATGTATGACATGATTGGCGTATTTGTGGCGGCATCAAGTGGGATTATGGCCTTGAACTTTTTCTCCAGTAGGCGTAGCCAAGGGCCGCAGTGTGTGTCATTGATTTATTGGCTTTCAGCTCCTAAGTCTTACACACACCCAGTGTCATGAGTGTGCAAGTGTGTGTGTGTGTGTGTGTGTGTGTGTGCGCGGAGGGATAAATTTCATTTTAAGATGTGCGCCACAATTTAGCATATATTACTAAAATACTTATTCACATATACGTGTGTGTGTGTGCTAGAATTCCCCACCCCCCAAGTGGGCGTAGCACACAAAGTTTGTTCGAGTTCAGAAACCGCCCGCGTAGAATATGAGTAAAGTTTTTCGCCCAGCACTCCATGTGCATGATTAAACGGGTGACAAGCGACGCAGGTGACAAAATTAAAAATATATTTTAAGAAAAACCAGAGGGAATAGAAAAGAAAAACGTTTCCATGACACAGTTTTCTTTTTATTTTGCTGCATAGTCAAAATATCAGAAGAGTATGAATCTCCCAAAAGGACGCACAAGGCACAAGGTCAAAATCCTATTCATTCAGTATTCCCAAGCATAACTGTTTTCGGTCAAGACCAATCATTCATGTAAAGTGGTCCAGCATAGGCGCTACTCAGTGGATGAGTTAAGCGTCCGTCCTTGGGGGACGCATCAAAATTGATCGATGAGCAAATGGAAAATTTCTCAGCTTTAGTTATCTTCTTTTTTCCAGCAGCTCTTATTGAGCTCCAGTTTGTGAACTCACTTTCATTTCAGCGAAATTGAAATTTGAACTTTGAAATTTAATGTGTATTTACGTTTTAAATTTAATTTTCCTATTTTTTGTCGTCTTACTTTCTTCGAATCTTTTAACTTCTCTGATTTTCAGTGCTTTCATAATTTTAGTACACATTGATTTGTTTTCAATGACTGTTTCTTGTGGTCTCTTGAGTTTTGCTCGATTTTATTTGATACTTGTGATCATCTCATCATTTAATCTCAATCAGAGCCAACTGTTGGTACATTGTCGGAATGACTGCAATTGGTAAGCCTGTCAGTCTATGTTGTGCAGCAATGACAGCAAATGAAATGAATGAAGAAGGTTACTTCAGCTCTTGTCTCGTCATCGTTCAGCAGCCATCATCAGGCATCAGCGAGTAAATCCAAGTGACGTGCCACGCCCACACTCTTAAAGCAATGAACTTTAAGTAATTTGCTTTTACTGCCTGACAAGTGACGAACAAAGTGCGACGCTTAGTTCTTTTTCCTATTTTTGTTGTTCTTGTGATATATATATTTTGTTTTTGCAGGACACCAAGGGTGGCATGTTATCGAAATTAATTTGCGGGGCATGAGCGGGGTCTGGAGTTGGCTGTTTTTATTTGTAGCCTATTTTGACGCTCTATTTTTGAGTTTGCAACATGCTGTTGTTATTTCTGTTGCTCCTCTTGTCGCCATATTATTGTGCAATGTTCCGGAACGCTGCTTTGTTTCAGCAAAATGCGCTACTAAAAAGCGCACATAAAAAAGCGTTCACTTCTCTGGAGCTATCTTGAATATGCTATACAATGTTTGTCAGATGATTGCGCTGGTTCAATGCAATCACAACATAGTATTTATACTGTTGACTTCCTACGTAAAAACTTTAGTACCCGAAGCTCTAAAGGATAAGGTCAGTTCCAAGTCGAACATACTTATACATATAGCTCAAAGGGTAGTAAGTAAATGTGTCCTACATTTATATATATATTTTATATATATTAACATACATATCTGCAACCTTCCCAACCATTTTGATGTATACATGGTATAAAAGGAGCTAAATAGCAAATATTTTGTGTGTCAAATAAAAGAATTATAACGTTCTTGATGTGCTCTACAATTCTCGAATTTGTACAGGCTTAGGCCCCCACACACACAGACACACACACACACACACACATGCACATACATACAAATTGTTTAGAAAAAGAAAAATGTCAGGCAGGCACCTTATTTAGGTCGAAAAGCACTCAGGATAGGCAAGAGCCGAGAAATTCCACACTCGGTACTCGGTACGTCTCCAGCAAGTGAGTGTGTGTGGGTGTATCTGTGTGTCAGTCAGGTGACAGTGTAAGCGCCTTAAGCTGCTTGAAAGCACACACACACACACACACACACCCACACAGAGAAAACAGCAAGCAGGACAGCCGGCATATGGATGGGTTTTAAGGTCTGATGGCCAAGCTATCTGTAAGATACAAGCCGGCTACACAGTCGCTCGTATATTGTATATTGTATTACGAGGGCTACCTTTTATATTGTGCTCCAAATTTTATTGGGAGCAATTTCATTTTATTCTTTTGAAGCAGTCTCTAAAAATGCTTTGAAAACTGGCTTAAACATATGCAAAATTGTAATGAGGAAATGAAATTTAATTACTCCGTTTTTTGCACAATTTAATAGGCAACCCTCGCAGTTGCATTAGCTTCGACGTCCATCTGTCGCCTGTCCTCATTCTTGGCACTCTTAGCTTCAGCTCGCTTAAAGGCTAAAGTTTAGCGCTTAAATTGAATTTACTTGGCTCTAAGCTGAGACATGTGAAAGCGAACTCGAATTTGTCGCATTTGTTATAGTTAATTTTCACAGTTAGATTGCGCCGTAAATTGTATAATTTAAATAAAGTGCAGCAGCAGGAATGCAACTGACAGTCCACGTACACAACAATGCCGCACATGCAGCAGAATGTCAACACAGATGCAGATGCAATGCACAACCAGCAGATACATATACAGATACAGATACAATTTGTGAATTTGTGCTGGCGCTGAAACCATTTGCTGAGGAGGTGCTCAATTTTCGGGTTGCCATGCTATGCAACATGTCGCTGCTGGCTGCTGGCGTTAGCACCACAAATTGTATCTCACAGATACAAACATGTGTCCGCGTCCCTGTGAGACCACTTTGACAGTGTAGTTTGGTGTTCAGCAAGGAAGACATTCAAAACAAAAAATGAAAAGGAAAATGTACAAAATAGCTTAATAATAAAGGAGCGTTATGGAAAATTTGTGTGCCGCCTGCTTCTGCTCATCAAAATTTCATGCGTTGAAAAATATTATCGTTGTTGTTGTTCCTGTTTTATGTAGCCAGCCGCCTCGTTTTGCCCTTCATATCTTTTTGCATTTTTATTTTTGTTTATTGCTTCGCCTTGTCCATTTATGCGCATAATTTATGCATAAATTTCAATTACCTGGCGCCCTCAAGTATGCAACGTCTGCGGGGCAGCTACGCTTGAGAAGGTAGCTCCTCTTCTGCTATCTGGTCGTCTCTGTTGACTGCCTTTAATTCACTTAACTAAGCAGCATGCAAAGAAATGTCCTTGCGCTATATCACATCTGCTTAGACAGAGCATAATGTAATTATTAAGCTTGCATTGAGTTTCAGCTGGAGCATGGTAAAAAAATCTCAAGTGCAGCATGGTAAAACTATTTTTAGATTAAGGCTCATACAACTTAAAGACGGATCTAACTTTAATTTAAAAGAAAACTGAACTTTTCATATACATATATATTTATATAGATATGCTAACTGACATTTTAGAAAACATTTTTAATCTGCACGAAAATTTGCAATTCAAAGCACGTATGGCCCGCCACACGTTCGCCTCAGTGCTCACAGATATGCGAGTAATTTATATGGGCAAATATTTCCTTGCTCAACGCGAGCGCTTAGGGTACATGTGGTTAGCCACGCCCCATTTGCCGCGCCTCCAGCGCTCCCTTGGCCTGCAGGCTCGCAGGCGTTGGCTCATTACAACTTCATTAAAATGTTGGGCCGCCGCCCAAATGTGGCTGCAAAAATTCGCATATGTCAGTGCCAATGGGATTGTCTCCAGGGTAATGCACATTAAATCGGATTGTAGTATGCCGTACCACATGTCAATGACCAGAGCTGGTCAGCAGAAGCAAGTCCAGTCCAGTGGAGTCCGGGTACCAATTGGCGCTTATCTTTAAAGTTTAATTGATGACCGCAGACTGACGCAAAAGTTAATGAAAATGCTCGCCATAGCGAGGCGTGAAAATATGCAAAGTGACAGAAGGGCAGCGCCAGGATCTGGTCCCGGACCATGGTACAAGGCCAGCAACACTGCCCGCTAATGCTGATGGATAATTAATTTTGCTGAGCCGAGGGCTTCTGTCTTCTCTCTCTTTCTCTCTCTTTTCCTCGGTTAAAGCAAATCGCACTTGGCCTTAATGAATTTGCAGCACAATAATTGGATTGTGCCGGGTAAAAGCTTGACTAAAAATAAAATCCACTCACAAATAGATACAACAAGTAAGCGTGCTATATTTCAGACAACTAAACTGCAAAATATCCTGGAACAAATGTCAGTCCAACTTTTTGAACTTGTCTTTTAATATCAAAAATGTTCATTTAAACTTTGGACAAGCATAAATCCGAATAATAAAAAGTTAGTCTTCTACAAGTGTTTTCTAAATTTGACAACAAACTTTTTCGATTTTCAAATCAGTTAGTATATCCGTTTCCTCGATGTTGTCTGTAGGGTATTGTAACGCAATCGTCGCGTCGCCTGAAATTATGCAAACGCTGCGAAAGCAAAACGCAAAGGCAAACACCGATTAGCACAAAGAGTGCGTAAGCCAGCGGCGTTGGGCGTCGCCCTTGAGGGGGGTGGCGCCTTAGTGCCTTAGTGGGTGGTATGAGCTGTACTTTGAGCTGCGTTAATGGTTGTCATTACCAGTCGACCAGCAAACACTTTTTTCTTGCCTCTGCCGCTATGCGTGGTCTTGGTCTTTACTTTATCTACTCATTAGCTCAACTTGACCGCCCCATTTTGTTGCCCTTTGGCCAGGATTGCTGCATACTTATGGCTCAGATTTTTCACACTCAATTTATGTGTGCTTGTCGTGAACTTTTTCGTGTCTATAAAAGTTGCCAAGGCGTGAAAATATCTAGACAATTAAATGCAGGTGTCCGCAACGAAATAAAGCGTTGACATGTGGCATTCTGGTATATTTCGGAATCCTGCCCCTCAATGCGGCAATTCATCAAGTCGACGACTAGAAAGTTGCTCTGAGTGACTGGACAAATAAATCAACACAATCATTGGCCGCAAATCTGCTGCTAATGACTAATGCACAATCACAGCCAGTGGGTCAAGGGGAGAGTGGAGTCTTATTCATAAGCTCATTGAGCCGTAACATAATATTTATGCGGCAAATATGGCCAAAAAGCTGAAAGCGAAAGGCACTTCAAGCCAAGAAAGTTTAGCTTGGTCCTTGCTTAAGTAACTTAATCTGTCAATGTAAGTGTGCGTGTGTGTGCGTGTGTGTGTGTGTGGCATCATCATAAATATAAACAGCTCATCACTTTAGCAGTTTGCCCCCTCGTTTCTCAACTTATGTTTCTGGTCAGCGCTAAGCTTTAAGTCTTACATCATTTTATATTCATTTATGTATGTCCAAGTCATCAAACTGAATTTAGTTTATGCTGCATTTAAATCAATGCCTTATCCCAACTAATTCTATCATTTCTTATTTGTATATATTTGCAGAGCTGAAAAGCACGCAAGCAGCAGCAGCAACAGCAGCAGTAGAAAGGTAAGAAAATCAAGGATAAGTCACTTGACTATCACACATGGCGTATACGTCATGTGTAAATCAGACAAACAGATGGAAAAACAATAGAAATAAGAACAACATTTGCATACTTAGCAGGGCGTGCCAAATATTTATTTACATTTGCAATCCACGACCCAAATGGCGCCAATCATTTTTCAATGTCAATCAGCCATATGCCCGATATACTTTGCTCGATTGTATGTATAATATTTGTTCCTCGTATATATGGTGTCGAATTTATAAAAGCTTTTTCTTAGTGCTCACTTACTTAATAAGCCTAAATATCAGCTGGAGTCACGAGAAACTCTTTGAAAATTATTTAATAATACATTTAAATATGTTTGCATTCAAAAATTACAAAAATTCAAATTAACAATGTCAATTCGTGAGAGTTTGTGTTTGTGTGCGTGTGCGTGTGCGTGTGTGTGATTAATTGTGCCTGATGTGTGTAAATATTTATGAGGCTGTTGTGTGGTCAATTATGATTTATGAGCAGGTGTATTGTTGACTCGTCGGTTTCGTCCAACCGCACGGATCGCTCATCAATCAGGCCTGGCAAATATGCGAACTGATTGCAAAATTGACTATGAAATTATAATGAATGCTAATTTCACGGGGGCTTTATTAAAGTGTTGCAATGAAAATAAATGATAATTTGAGGCAATACAAATTTTCACATGCTGTCATTTTATGCAGATATCGGATTGTTGCCCGTTAATTGGCGCTGAATGCATTCAAATTTCACTTTTCAATATTGATTTCCTTGCAATTAAATCCACTTTTATTTAAAGAGCATAATTTTTGGATAAAAGTGTATCAGGAAATTGTGCAAAGGCAAAAGAAAGTATCTCCGACCCCATAAAACTAATATTATATTAATAGAAATCCAATGAAGGTCCGACCCAAATTGTCCACTGCTTTAACTTTGTCAAAAGTGGACCATTATTTTAAAAGTACATTTAAATAAAAACTACATTAAAACATATAGTAATTTCTTTAAAATTCTGGTTGAAATTCATTTAATGAAAGAAAAATCACATCCATTGCCTAACCGAGCAGCTTGCAGCCAGGGTACAGGGAATATTATGTCTTTTGTAAATTTCATTGGCTATCAATTTAATGACACGGCTTTTAGCACTAGGCACATAAAAAGGCAAACGCAAATTTGCAGCATTCCACAATCTTCAATCTTCAATGTCCATAATAAAGACGACTGTCGGTTGGCTGGTAGGCTGTTGACTTCTGTAGCTGGAAACGGCTCAATCCCCAGCTCCGGACTGTGTCTCTGTTAATTTGCACTGTGGTAGCGCAAAGGCGGGACTCGGTGTGGGGTGAATTTCATTTTACTGTGTTGCCGTACAAATTTAATAAAGCAACGCCAAAAATTATTAGCATATTTAAAGGCGAATGCTCAACATAAACTCAAGGCTCAAGCTCAATGACATCAAAGAGGAAGAGCAGGAGCTAGGAAGCTAAGCATCAAAGCTGATGGCTCATGTGGAGAGCAGCAACAGCAGCAAATTCAGAAGTTCATAAAATGAGAAGGCTGAGAATTGTCTTAAAATATGCGCTGACAGCAGGAGGGGCATAGATTGACAGTTGGCACAATGCCATTGGACAACCAAACTGAATGCAAGGACACTGGTACAGAAACTATGGTATAATAATGTTATAAATACGAATTGGTTTATATATTGCATTAAATTCTACTGTGAGCTTAAGTGGATTTGAATGGTTAAAACAAAGATTTGAATTATGAACTCAATAATGTATAAATTATACTACGTTATATTCTGTTATATTTATATATGTTATAGACTTTGCTTTGAGGATATTTGCTTTGATTTGCTTTTCATATTAATGTGCATTGCTTCGGTGTTGTTATTTGCATTACCAGGCAAATTGCGCATACGCCACATTGACCACAGCATTAGCTACAAGTTGGGCATTTAGGCAATTGAGGAGCTCTTCATCAGGATCTGAGTAAGCATATTTACTAATACCACCAGCCACTCCTCTATAACTAGATGTGCATATGTGTGTAGTGGATGGGTAAACTACTACTTCATGTCACTGACATACTCGTGGGTAGTACATGAATCGGTGCTATACATAAACGGCCCCTGTTAGCAGAGGGTGGGGGTACGATGGGGTAGGATGGCTGCACACAGACAACAGATGTTAATGCCTCACTGGGCAAAGTGCGTTTCGCTGTTCGCCTTTGTGTGTGGCATTTGTCTCACTGTCCCCCGTATTGTTATCGCTGGTAACATGTCCTCCTTGTTGTTGTTGTTGGGCCTGGTTGCGGTCAATATTAATATTTGTTGTCGGCCAGGCTCCGTACGCAATGTGCCCACAAATTGTATGCCCAAAAGCTGATTTAGGTTTTACGATGCCCATTATGTGTTGGCCCCGACTCTGGTCCTGCCACGGCTGCTGCTGCCTACTCTGACTGTGGCAGTAACTCGCATTCGTATTATATCGAATTATGTTATAAATATGAAATATATTTGGCATTGTCAAATACGTGTGAGCAAGCTGAGCATCGAATGGCACAGTTTTATGGAATTTTATGGCATGTTCGTGGCTGATTCACATTGTTCTTCTGGTTTTCGGTCGGACATGCAGGACAGCCTAAGGAATCTTGACGCATAATTAAACTATTATCATTTAAGCATATTTTACTGTCTCATCTTGGTGTTTACTATATATTTATGTAGCTGAAATCAATTGTGAATTTCAGTAATTTTATTTTAATGTAGTCAGCAGCTGTCGAAAAAGTCTACAATAAATAAATCAAAGCACATAAATGGTATCCTTTTTGCCTATATTATGTGAGTCAAGGCAAAGGTTACATCATTTGTGGTTCTTTGGGTAGCGCATCCGGCAAAGCCAATCAACCGTAGCATAAAGGACCAAAGCATAACCAATCGTTATACAACATTATCGTTGCATAATATCCGCTAATTTGTGCGCAAAATAACCTATGGCAGCAAAATATATAATGGCCATTGCAACAGTCAGCCTTTGCCCCTAGAGGGGTAATTTAGAGGAAGTCGCCAGCTGTGCGGGTCATTTGCTGGGCCGTCACACAATAATAATAATAATGAGCGGTCAATAAATGGCTCATAAATGTTATATTAATTTTGTGCATTGAAAGGCGCGCCAATAATTCAAGCCAAGTATACGATAGAAAACTCAGTCGTGAATTTGTTGTCGCCTTAATCAGTACAACAATTGCTCAAATCAATATTTGGCCGGCACATTTTAAATCAGCCCAATGCAGTGCCTAGGCAGGCACTCAGTTGCCGAGTGGGAGGCACTTAAAATCGAGGCTATAGACCAGCCATCAACCAGAGTCCGATTCCAAGTTCGACTTTTAGCCACACAGCGTCGAAAGCATTTAATGCTTGACAATGCTTTAGTTTTATTGATTACTAGCATGTATTACCCGGCTTAGCACGGGTCGTGGGATTTTCTTTAAATTTACACAGTTTCCCTTTTATTGTTGTTGAAATATTCCAAAACACATATTGATTTATTTAGGCAAATCACTTGCGGAGCATTGTTTATTTGTAAATAAATCATGGCTTGTAAAAGTGATGGTAACAAATCAACAACATATATATTTTTGTTTAAAGAGCATACTTGTAATGCTTGTTATGCACCATGTTGTAGTACATTTGGTTTTTTATTATACCCACTCTCGAAGCGAGCACTCTCCCATGTTTTTTGTAAAACTGGCATGGCAATTTTTGTTCCATTTTTTCGGTGCTCTAATTGCTGTAGCTGTCGCTGTGGATGCTGTCTGGGCCTGAGTCTCATTTCTGCTTTCCTATTGTGCGTTATTAAAAAAATACAAGCGTCAAGCCACCAACAACAACGTATACAGCAACAATTGTAAATTATCCTTGGTTGACCTTGCGCATTGCAGGATGATTGCGTGCCATGCTTATTATGCTCTCGTCATTGTTTGTTGTTGTTGTTGTTGTTACTTCTCGGGAAACGTCAAGTTTGCGCTTGCAATTTAATGGTTGCAATCAAAATTTCAATGCATTGTTAAAAACATGCGGAGATTGTTTGAAAAGGTCAAGGCAAACGCAGACGACTGACTTCAATTCGAGCCACGTCCAAAGTAAACAAAGGTGGGTAGACAATTGTGAAAAGAGCTCAAATAGGCGTTTCCGATAAGGGTTCACCACTTTCCAAGTCGCGTCACACACTGCGTATACTTAACATTTTGATTTAAAATTTGTGACGCTAGCCTTCTTTTTGTATGAGCCAAACAATGAAAAAGTTTTTCGTGTGGTAATTAGAGCCAAACTTTTCTTAGTTATTTAGTACCACCACCCAAAAAGAAGCTTAAAGAGCGGTGGGCGTGGCGAAGCGAAGCAGCTGCAAAATGAGATGAGTGAATGAGAATATAATAGTGTAGGAAAATAAAAGGCAGCAGAGCAGAATGCGAGTCGCAGTTTAATTTCATCGCAAGAGCATAAGATACTCTTATTGTTGTTATTGCTCTGCTCGCTGTTGGAGCTGTAGCGCATAGAAAGGGCGTGGTGTGGGGGGCGTGTGAGCACATCAGCAAAATGCCTGATGATAAAATAAAATGCCAAATGTGCGCGCATTATTCAAATGTCATGATAGTCTGCAGAAAACACAGGACCCGAGTTTCTCAGATACAGACTTGAGCTCATTGCTCACATGTGAGTGTTACGAGTACGTGTGTGTGTATGTGTATGTGTGTGATATATAGCTAGACAATTTGATATTTTTACTTAACATATTTGCCAGAAGAAAATTATTGAGATTAGTTTTTAAAAACAGTAATCTAAATACTAAAGAGTCTATAGAAAAGTGAAAAGGGCTTAGAGTAATGAGAAAGAAAATGAAAAAAGTCATAAATTTAAGAGTGATGAACAATCATTTTTATTATCATTCGGCTAAATGCTACATTTGCACAATTTTATACAATTTTCGACAGAAATTCAACCTTTTCAATTTCTCATCTGTGTCAGAAAAGTTCACATCTTAAATTTAATGTTTGGGTGCCTTTATAAAATTATGTTGAGACTCTGCGGTTCGTGTTCCTGTCAGGTTTTCAATTAGTCTTTGCCAGGAGTTAAGTATAAATTCAGTGGCGCATAGGTTTAATTCTCTTAAATGGACCGCAATAAAAGTAATGCATAAATGTTTTTTATATGCACATTTGCTTGTCTGGAATTTCTTTTCACTCGCTCGAAAGACGTGAGAAATGGCAAAGTGGGTCTGCCATTTGGATTGGGGTCGAATCCTTTACGAGCTTTTGGCTCCTATTCACAAGCACATAC
Source organism: Drosophila maculinotata (assembly GCA_035045305.1). Lineage (NCBI taxonomy): Eukaryota > Metazoa > Arthropoda > Insecta > Diptera > Drosophilidae > Drosophila > Drosophila maculinotata. Next base: position 6,922,613 of record JAWNPD010000038.1, on the reverse strand, counting down.
TCGCAAACACACACGCAGCACGAAAAATTTGTTTTAACCATTTCAAAACACACACACACACTCACATTCACAAAAGAACTGGAACAAGTAATAAGAAGTGTGAAGTGGTATGTGTGACAAGGCATAAATAACTAAACACCTGCAGAATCAGTGGTGGCAGATGGCATACAGAATGGGGAACATGGCAACTCCATCGTCTGCTGCTGCTGCTGCTGCTGTTGCTGTTGCTCTGTCAGGCACGTCTGAGTTGTGGCATTATAAATTACGCAAGGCTCGTCTGCCATTGCTCAGAGCATTTGTCAATATATCGTTCACACAGCGAGACGAGACTTCGAGCTGAGATTTGGCGTGCCAAATATTTTACCAGCCAATAATCCAAGTCGACGGTTTATGGTGATAGTGGTTTGTACATTGCCCTAAACCGCTAACTAATTGGCATTACATTTTTAAAAATACTTTAAACGGTATAATTTTCACATAGTCCACAAGGTATTTCATTAATTAAATGAATTAAATAATTGAAATATTAATATATAATAATAAACGGATACAAAACATAATTAAATGAAAAAGTACTAAAATTACTGCAAATATTCCAGTTTCTATAGTCATTTTAAAAAATTAAAAATGGGGAAATGGGTATTATATTGAAAAATACTTATTATTGGAGGTATGCCTTCAGATTTGGCATGCTCAAATATTTATATGTCATCTTCATGTCCTACAAATTTCATTACGATCGGACAATAAACAAATAAGTTATTTACGATTCAACGTTACATAGTTTAGGGCCAATGGAAGAAGAAGAAGTGTTTGTATGTGTGTGTGTTTCTATGAATAAATGCAGATAAAGAATTATGAATGCATGAGCTGGGCTTAGAGTATCTCCTAGTCGGGCACTCTCGACCAGAGCACTCTTACTTGCTTACACTGGCGCCATCAGGCGTTAGCTAGCGGCAGTTAACAGACAACAATTGCGTGCTTTTGTGGTGAAAAGCTTTAATTTTAAAGAGAGCGCTGTCTAATCAGCTGTTGTTGAAGATAACAGCCAAAGACATCTGTAAATCAATAGTTAACTTATTTTCCAGCGAATGCAACTGATTAAGAGCCTTATAGACAAGGCACTACAGTAAATAAATCTGTTTCCTAGTGATAAGCTCTGAAATTATTATGACCACATATTAGAGGTATTAAATCTTGATTTAACCAACATTGCTAATTATCTCTACCTGAGGTTATCAGTGCAATCGTATTTGGCAGGCTGATAAACGCGCCTTCGATAGCTCGTTCAAGGCCTTCATTTCATTGCCAACAGATGAGCATTGGCTGCTCTCTCGCTCTAGCACAGTCGCTCTCTTTGCGCTCTCTCTTTTTGCTGCGAGCTTTTGTCAGCTTTGATTAATGCAGTGAGCTTCCACTCTCTTGCAGGACTTGGAGCTAGAGACATGATTTGCTGTTTGATGCTGTTGCTGCCAGTTGATTCGCAACACGTTTGCCGGAAGGTAGCCAGCGCAGGCAGCAGGAAGCCAGGACATTTTTTAACCAGCCACGAATCGACTCGAATTGCCACGCGAAGTTCTCGTGTGTCGAATGTGTCTGCGAATGTGTGTGTGTGTGTGTGCGTGCGTGTGAGTGAGAGTGTGCGTGTGTTTGCAGTGCAAATTATTGAAACAATCGAGTGATTTAGTTGCTGTAACTGCCAGTGCTTAAGTGTAGCTAAGATCAATTGAACTCTGAAATCTGATAGCGGACAAAAGTCCAAGCCAACTTGTTGCTGTAAGCCAGCTGAGCAATAGCCTTGAATGAATGTGAACCTGTTGCCCATTAGAGTGAAGCAAAGCGAAATTAATGCTAATTACAAATATTTGTTCAACAATTTGTTTTCCGCACCGCTTTCATCTAGTGCCACGCTCTGCGTGAAGTAATAAATTAAGAGCTAAACGTCAAATCGCAGCCCGATCCTGTTGCTCGACAATTAGGCGCACGTTCAGGCAGAGTAAATAACAGGGCTGTAACCAGGACCGAAACCGAGTCACGTCCAAAGTGGTCAAAGGGGTTGGGGGTGGGAGAGGGGGGGACTGACAGACAACTAAAATTACATTAAATACATTCAAATTACAATTACGTAACCCAAACAAATATCCAAAAGCAGCAGCAACAACAACTGTATGAATAAAGGCAGCAATAAATCTGAGAAGAGCAGTCAAATGGGTCTGCCAACACCTTACACCCAGTCACTATCACACACACACACACACACACACATATATATATATATATATTTAGCGGCGTGTTGCCAGACACACCCCGGAAAGGCCCAACCGTCAGTCACCTGACCCACAAACCCAACAGCAACTTCTGTTACAAGCTGCCAAACAAAAACAAAAGCAGATTAACACTTTGGCCCAATGATGATATGGCCGGCACGTTAACCATGCCCACCACCACTAGCGCCTTCCAGCGTTTGCCCGCAACGCTTGCTGTCGTCATTTTTTATACGCCCTGGGCGTGGCAGTTCAAATCAAGCAGCCTAACCAGCCAAGCAGCCAAGCAGCCTCAACTGACCCTTTTTGCTTAGTCAATCTAACTGTGTAACCTTTTATTTTTGGGCGGGGGGTGGGGAGACAAACGCGGCATTTGAGCAAAATAAAAACTCCAAAATTACACTAGTCATCAAAATTGACAACAGTGACTGTAAAAACATTTTAAGTATATATTTTTTATATTTATTTCAATTCTTCTAATTTGATTTTATTAGACAATTTTTTCGATTTTAAACCATAAAGTTGTTAAAATTCATCTAAAGGATAGCGATAGATAGTTTACATTACTTGTTGTTCAGTGTATTATCACATACAGGACTTTAAGAAGTGAGCAGCCAATTGTTGTTGTTTGCTTCCAACGCTTAAGCCGCAAAATATACCCAAAGTTTATATTTGTTGGTACCCACACTTTTTTTTTTATATATATATATATATATATATATATATATATATATATATATATATATATATATATATCAGTATATATGCAGCGCAGACAGATAAGTTGGCGGGCCTAAGCGGCTCAGCAATTTGCCTTGGTTGAACCCTTGTCCATTGACTTAAATCTGCTGTTGCTGCTTTTACAGTTCCTGCTGCTGCTGTTGCTGCTGCTGTTGTATCAGTTCTTCAGATAGCGCTTCTTTTTTTTGTTGCCAGACTTTTGACTAACAATTTCAGCGGCCGACAAAATGTTTCCAGCCGAGTTGACTATTTTCAACGTGAATCAAAGCCAGCAGGCAGCGGGCAGCATCATTGAGGAACCTTACATATTCGGCATTCGCCGTATTGCTGTTTTATTTATGTTATTCAATATGTAGCGCTGTCTTTTATCTTCCCCTAAGTGCTGGCATGGCGTGACCTTGTGCCATGGGTATTTGCGACCTAAATATTTCAGAATTAATTTACCAAATTAAAGCCAGCATGCTTATCCAAGCCACTGAGCTTTGCAATTTGTCTGCAAACATGAGCACACCCACCCACCCACACACACAGACACACGCACACACAATAAACTCCTAAAGGTATTAATTAGTATTGCACAATGAGTTGGGGCGCAGTGGCAGTGGCAGTGGCAGGAGCTACGCCACGGCCAAGGACCAAGGTCAAGCGAAGCGAAAGCCCCGAGCACCACGGCAAAATTCAACGAGCTGAACATTTGAGCTACAACGCTTCCAACTAAAACTTATTATAATACAATAATATAATAAGAAGGGCGAACAAATGCTCAACACTGACACACACACACACAAGCAACAACACAACAAAAAATCCATAATGACCAAGTTGGTTTCGCGTTACATTCTCTTTTTTTTCGCGTGCTCCTTTACCATATCGACATGCGAAACGAACTCTTACACAAGCACACACACACACACACACAGACACACAGTTACAGTTACAGTTACACGGCTACAAGGTGTTGACACTCTCACGCCCAGATGCGTTCTCATGAAAAGCAGCGACAAGTTGCACGACATCTAAAGACAGTTATAGACAACATATAATATACACACATATATGGACAGTTCAGCGTGTGACAGGACGACCTGGCCAGCCATGGAGGGGGAATATGATACGTGACACTGTCTAAATATTTGTGTAACTAAATAAAAAAAGTTGGCTGAATGCATGAGTGAATGATTGAATGAGTGAATGTTATCAGTGCCTGACTGTCAGACATTGAATGAGTAAACTTTTAACATTTGCTCTTTTTATTTGGTTTTTGTGCGCCACATTTAATTTATTTACCAGCCCCAAAAATTAGGCAACACTTTTCAAGAGCCATTCATTATACAAACATTAAGTATACGCAATGCAAAAAGCACTCTTCAAATATTATTTAAAATTTATTTCACTAGTGTTTGAACAATATGTATACGTTTGCCAGCTAAACGTAATAATTAATTGAAAAATTGCGTATCCGCACTGTAAGCTTCTGGGGCGTTACAATTTATGATTCATTATTGACAAAGACAAAGACAAAATCTCAAAATCTGGAGATGATAAATATTTTTATAAGCACTGCATAAATCTAGCTAGAGGCTATAGAGTGCAGCATTTATCAAGCTGGAAGCTGTTCTCGGCTCTGTGCCTCTGTAACTTCTCACGCACATTAATTTTTATAGCCTTTTGGCCATTATTAAAAAGCATTTGTGGCATTTTAACATTTTTGTGTGTGGCAATTTTTGACGCCTTCCGTTGAGCGATAAGAGAGCCGGACGAAACGAAAAAAATAAACAAAAAAGCAAACCAAAGCCACACCCCAAACGGGAACTGAGGCCCAGGCTATGTGGCAGACCTTAATGTATACATTTGAATGCCATTATCACAGTATGCTGGCGATAGGCAGCCACAATAGCAACAACAACAATAAAAACAATAGATACACGAACAATCAGCCACAGAAAGCCACTCATTGTCTATGTTATTTAGCTGTGGCTGTATGTCTCTCTATCTGTCTGTCTGCGTGTCTCTCTCTCTGTCCTTCTGTCTGGGTGCTATGTCTGTGTGTATGAGTGAGAGTGCGCCGCTTATTTCCAAGCAATTTACTTTAATTCGTCGCAATTTAGAGTGGGGCATATGCCAGGCACAATATCACCACCGGCACCAGCAATTTCATCAGTTGACTAAAAACACTTGCCACACCCCTTTTAGTTGGTTACACTCACAGCCACAGCACCGGCTCTCTAAGCTGTAGTCCTGTGTGTGTGTGTGTATATTAATGTTTTTATTGAGCGCAATCATCATCATCATCTACCAGCTGAGTGCTTCATGTGTGCCAGATTTTTGGGGCTCGGGTTGAAGGTGAATGTAATTATGCTTAAATTTTAGTACAGCAAATTGAAATTTTACTAAATTACAAGAGGGTTGCAAATTTCCAAGTAGGATTAACAAGCGTAATACAATTTTGAACTCAACAATCATTTATTTTTTGCTATAAAGTTTTGTTGACCTTTCTGTGTAAGCATAAGAAATTGAGTAATTTTCGGAACAGACTTTTTTAAACATAATAATAAAGTACTGAACAAAAAAAGCTACCAAAAAATATTGAATAAATATTTCTCACACAAAGAGGAAACGTGTATTCCAATTAAAAACAAATCAATTTTGACAGTGTTCTGATTAAGGAACTTTAATTGAATAAAGACAAAATATAAATCACAAAAAAAAATGATTTCAAAGTGAATTTGTCTTTTCACTTATTTTAGAAAAAATAACCTAACATAAAAGATGAAATATAAATATATTTTATTAAATTGAAATATCCACCCTCGTATAATGTAAACTGAATATTGTCAGGCTGTCAGTTTGGCTCGCTTAATTGTCGTAAATTGGCTTAGGCTTTTACTGTTCTAAAGGCCAATTTCAATGTGCAGAGTTTTTGTGACCATCAAACTTAACAAACCTGGCAAAATGTGCTCCATCATCAAGGAGTGATTGTCAAGTGTGCAGGCGAGCATAAATCAAAAGGCAAACGCGCGTGCATCATGTCCAATCTGTCGAATGCGCCACGCCGTCTGGCGCCCGGTTCCGCCACGCCGGTCACCTCAGCTGCTACACCAGCAGCTCCAGCACCTGCTCCAGCTGTCGCTGTAGTCCCACCAGTAGCCACAGCTGTGCTAACGGCGAGGTTAAGCGGCGACAACACGGTGACTAGCAGCACGTTAGCTCTGGAGCAGGCAACGCCAATGCCTACATCCTGTCCGGATTCGCCCATTCGTCGCGTATCCTCGAGTTTGAAAAACTCTGCCCTGGATTTCGCCTCGCGCTTTTTCAACAAATGCAAAGCGGCCACATTTACGGTTGATGGTGCCACCTATACAATCGGTGAGTAAACTGCGAATAGTCGAGAGTGCCAGACTGCAAGATATCCTGTACCCAGATGTAAACCATATATATACCCAAGGCCATAAATATATATACCTTTTTGCCAGTTACAAAAAATTTAAATTACTTTGTAATACCTTTTTCACACATTTTTAATGGGAACAGGCTTCAAAACAACACACAAAAACCCATTGGAAAGCATTCGCCATGGTAAAATACTAAGGTCAACAAGTGTCTGGTGGCCAAACACCGAAAAGCACACACATCTGTGGGGTCCACAGTCGCGCTTGATTGAAAGGATGCAACATGGCAAATTGGTATATGTTTTTTGTCCCCTTTTTTGTGGCAATTGTCAGTGTCGTATTTTTCTTTGTCTCGATTTTAATAGATGGCTGTATGTGTGTGTCGATGTGTTGATGTGTCTGTTTGCTTGTGTCTCTCTGTGTGTGTGTGTGTGTGTCTGTCGAACTGGCATTGTGAACAAGGTCGACGATTGACATTGGCCCCAGTCTGAGGTCTGAGGTCTGCAGGTGTGCTCTTTTATTATGCCCTTGCTGAGGGTATTATAATTTCATCATGAAACATGTAACGCATTGAATATCTGGCTGTATTTTTATATACTGATACGAAATTTACCCTTAAGGAGTTTGATTATGTTACAATCAGAATTGCTCTACTACTATAAGGGTATACAATTTTTGGATATTCCCAAAATATAAGCTCTTACTCGTTTTTGTTTCATATATTTTTATTGATTTTACTGCATAAATTGCACCCGAAACGTAATTCGATGATGACTTTGACATGCTCCGTCACTGTCATGTGTGACGTCTTGCCAGTAAAGGTCACAGATAATGAAGCATGCAACCAAGCCATATAGTTATGTGTATTAAATAATTATAAATAGATACGGGTTGAACAAATACCATTATTGACTCAATGTGCTTACACAATGTATATGGAATCGGGCTTTAATATGGTGATTTCTGATTTATATAATATATCCCTGCACATCACAGCAACAACTTTGTGAGTAAACATTGCTATAGCGCTGTGCAGATACATATATTATTTTCCACCACAATGCACTCATTATTAAATGCCATTTATTCTCGGCAAATTAACCATAAGCAAACGTTTTCCATTTTCAGTTGTGTTGACTACTGGATTCAATTAATTCACAGATAAAGTAATTATTTTCATACTTATGCGGGTTTGATTAGTCTATGAGCTTTGTGTTGCATTTATATATGTATATCAAATAGCACAATTGGAAATGAAATTTAATTGCATTTTCACTTCCATCCTTTGCCAAGCACTCAACTGTTCATGTCTGAATACCGAAACAATATTGAAACAGAAATCTCACGTGCCATGGCGTTAAATGTGCTGCTCCTTTACCTTCACCGTTATTGCCCCACTCAGAAAGTTACAGCTCCCAGCAGCTGGGGACATTGATATGCCCTAAAAGATAACTTGGCTTGTGTTTTATTTGATACGGCACGCAGCCTGGGAGAACGACGCTCCCAGGAGTCGCATCTCAGTCAGATTTTGCTGACTGACATGTTTGTGCGTGTTTCATTTCAAATCTGCGATAAATCGTTTTATTTTAATACTTTGATATCGAGCGTTTCTGTTTAATATAAGCCCGGCTGAACCGCATAAATGCAAAATGCAAAATGCAAAATTCAACATACCTAATTAATATGCATTAATGCGAAATGCGTCCAATAATTGCCAGCGGTGCCAAACACTGACTGATACCGTTAGCAAAAGGCTGGTTAGCCGGCCACACAGCACTTAACGCTACTTAATAATTTCAATTAAAATGTCATTTAAAGTTTATCGAAGCGCACAGCAATTAAAGAATCGCTACCATTGTTGTCCTGCGGCAACTGCGTCCAAAGGATATGCCCGAAGCGAAGCGAAGCAAAGCAGAAATAAGGCATAGTAAAGTGAGGCAAAAGCAAGGAATGAGAAATTGTCAAGTTACAGGATAGACTCTGGGGCTGGCTTTTGCCTTGCCCTCGTATCCGGGCTAGAGTCCTGGCTGGTAGCAAAGTGCATCAGCTGTGACATCAATTAAAACTTGTGTGCCTGGTCACAACAGGGCTGCAATTTCCACAGGCGTAATGCAATTAAAATTGTACCAAAAGCAAAGCAAAGCAAAGTAAAGCCATCCCCCCAGGCATTACCCCGTCCAGTTGCAGCAACAGCAACAGCTGCAACATGGGTCCCCAGCAAAGCTTTATTAATAAGCCTCAGCGAACTTAACTGTCAACCTTTTTGGGGCAAAACTTTTGCCTAGTTTAATCTTTAATTGCTGATGTCTGATTTCTGACTACTGCATTTCTGTATGCACAACAAGTGCCCGTTGCGGAAGTTACTGCAAAACCAGGCAGGCAACAGGAAACACAAACAGCTGCAACTGGGTGTGGCTGCAGCTCAGACAATGGTCTTCAGACCACCTTTACTTTCCGTCACTACTTAGCTGTGGGGCGGAAATTGCATTGTCAACGCCAGATGTTAAAAGACGGCCAACAATTTGCACTACCTGTACAGGTGCTGCCTGACTTATGCCGCCGTGGCCCAACCAGACCCAGAAGCTGCCGGACATGCCTCGACTCGTTGTCGCTCGTTGTCATAGATGTGCAAATTAAAAATAATTACAAGCTACAACTGAACACATATTTGGGCCGAAGACATTATACTCTACGTGAACTGAGATGGCTTTGTGCAACATGGTCAATTATAAGGCATATACAGGAGGAATAATTACATACCAAGTGAGCAACAGCGATTCAGTTATTATAGTGCAGTAATAGCTTGTGTGTTCTTAAATATTTCAATAATATTACCATTTGATAAGGAGCAAGCAGAGATGGTGTGTGGTTATAAAGATACTTACACACTCGTTGAGGAGGCAAGGAAATCAAGGAAATACCGAATAGTTTTATACTTAAAATACTGATTAAGACTAAGTATTTTTAATAAATAATTTAATTAATATAAATTAATACATTTTGGCGCTAAACGTGTTGCATTAATTAAATGCAGAAAAAGGCGAAACCGCAAAGAAGAAATCACTTAATTAAAGCAACAGCAAACAATTTGGAGAGCTGCAACAACTCTCGTTTAGTAAGAGCACTAGAAGCAATCGCAGAGAGCATGTTAATCGAAGTCCAGGCACAATTTCACTTTGATTGCGATTCACACACTTCACTCGTGCGTTGTTGCTGGTTGCTGCTGTTGGCATACCATTATTCAGGAAGGGTGACCATTGCAACGCCATTTTGTTGCATGGCAGCCATTACCATGGCTCGCAGTGCGGCAGGCAGCATGGCGTTGATTTAGTTGCCGTTTGCCAGCTGCAAACACACAGACACACACGGAAATAACCTGTTGCAATGGTGACTGAACAAGGACTGAACTCGAAAATTTATCGATTGCGGCCAAAAGGGAACTAGAAGGTAGCCGCGAGGGAGGCAGGCACAAAAAAAAATAGAATGAAAATCGATTTCACGCTCAAATTGATTGGCTTTTATTGCAGGGCCATTTAATTTATGGCAACCGGCTGCTATAAAAGCAGGCACTGCAAACAATGAGCCTCCGAATTTTCGCTTGGCAATTTTAGCACTTATTAATTTAAATTGCGATTCAGGCGCCAATGCGTACGGCCATCAGCAACTGAAACAAATTCCATGAGCCTTGAGGTGACGACCTATCCAAGCTGCTGCTACAACATGTTGTATAGGTTGCTGTTGTTGTTGTTGTTGTAGTTGCTTGCTGCTGGTAACATTGATTTTCTGCTATGCTGCTAAATGCCAGGCACAGCGCACACCGCACAGTTGCCACCGCCTGCTCTCTCCCTGTCATCAAACTCACACACACACACACATCCATTATTATGTTGTGAATGTTGTGGGAAAAGTGTGGATACACGACTACTACCCCCGCGCCAGCAGCAGGTCTCTGATGTGCTGCCGTTGTCAAAATGCTGTTGAGGTTTGCGGGCACATTTTGGCAAAAATGTTTTTATATATCAGCTGCAGCAGTAGGAGACGGCAGCAAGCCAGACCAGACCAAAACCCGACCCGACCCCACCAGACCAGACAACCATGCTAGGGTTTTGACATCATCCCGGCATCCTTTACTTCCTGGCTGCTTGTCATTCGGCAACTCTGCTCGGTTCTTCTCGACTTGCTCGACATTTGGCAATTTGCTTCGAATTTGGCATTAATTTTTCACACAGGACACCGGAAATTGAAATGTTCCCATAACGGGAAGTCGTTAACTTGCCTAAATGGCGCCTGCAATGGGCGACAATGTTATTGCTTTTGCGTTCTATAAAAGGATTGAGGACAACAAATTTTACAGCTTTAGTTAGGGCTCACAATTCAATTAAAAGTTTATTAGTCACTGCAAAGCAAGCCAAAGTTAAATAAATTGTGGTTAAAACTCTGCTTATCGAATTAAGCTACCGTTCAAAAGTTGTGCACAACAATTTTACGGCAGCAGCTGATGGGTATCGGAGTGAAAACTTGAAATATCCAATCATTGGCAAAGCGGGCTTGAGACCCAAATGAAACCGTTCCAATGTCTACTCTCAGCTCTAATGGTAAGGGTATCTGCATTCAATTTAATTGCCATCGTTTCCGTATCGTTCACTGCTCTCCATTTCGTAGTGCCCGGCTCTCTCAGCCCGGGTGATTGGCAAAACATTTGGTACCGCGGTAACGGTAACGGTAACGGTAACGGTAACGGTTACTTCAATCAACGGAAATTGAAACGCAAAACCAACAGGGATACCCGCACCGCCGACAGGACCCTAGCCCGTCGTAATGAAAGCAAAACGACCAACAGAAAAATGTTACCAGTGCCCGTCTCTTTGTATATTTGTGAGTTCTCCCAATCATATTTATTTTATTGCTAGCATCAGCTGGAAATAGATAGAACTGAAACAGAAACAGAAACAGTTGAGAAGCAACGAGAAGCACTTTTCACATAAAATTCACACAAGCCCAAAACTTGTTGTTGTTTATTTTACGGTTTTTCAAAATAAAAAAGACCAACGAAAAAATTTAATTTAAAAAGCAACTCGATTGACGTGTGAATGCCTCCGCTCTGTTAGTGTGTGTATGTGTGTGTGTGGCTTGTGTTTTCCCATCGTTTCATGGGAAACCAAAAAATTGTTTACGTTTCAACAATCGAATCAACAAAAGGCGATGGCCAGACAACTCCCTCGCTCACGTGCTATTCGGATTGTTCGAGTGCGGCAACATGTTTTTATTTCCGTACTCGAATGGTATAAGATAAAAAGAAAGTGAAGCTATCTTCGACACGCCGAATGATACATACTCTTGCAGACTACGCATTTTTAAATTGAATCACTAATTTTAAACCAGCTGACAAATATCGTCCATCGCCCTTGCTAAGGGTAGAGTCTTGAAAGTATAGTATTCAAAACAGGTCCAAATATTCTAGATAAAAACTATCTGCACTTGCTTTATTCTACGTATACTTGATTTGAGTACAAAACTAATAAGAACTAAGAACTAACGAAATCAAATGTAGTACATTTTAACAAATGGACTGCAATCAGCTGATTATATGTATGTACTTTCTTGTACAGAAAGAGCCCGCTCATCTCCATCATGGAGCGCTGCTACTCGACCTAATTGAATTCGAAGGCCACTGAAGGAGTAGCATTTGCATCATCAATCATGCGCGTATTGCATACTTCATACTTCATACTCCATACATCTGCTGTCGGCATCAGCAATATTTTATCAATTTACCAAACGCTTTCTCATTTCAAGTTGCCTGCTGCCTGCTGACTGCTGCCTTCTGTCAGATGGGGTGGGCTGGGGTGGGCTGTGCAGCTGCCCGGATAAATTATTATGGCAATCATCGGTGACTTTTATTTAAGTTGAGACGCAGCCTACGTCGCGTCTGTTCCTCCCCACACAAATGACCCTAACAAAAAGAAAACCAAAATGAAAAAAGGAAAACGAAAAAATAAGACATAAGGCAGACAAAAACAATAACACAGCAGGTGATATTTTTATAGACAACTTCTCATTTTATGGGTTTTGTGTGCTACGTGGCAAAATTGCTGCCGTTCATTAAGCATTCGTCCGTCGCTACCTGGCCTTCACCTCAAGTTAGGGGACGCAAAAATGAAAATGTTGAGCTTCAATTTAAAGTTTAGATTTCTTTAGATTTCTTTTTTGGCCAAGCAATCCGAAATGCATTGGCAAAAGCTGTCGAGAGTCCGGCCAGTAAAAGTTTACGCTTACCTGCATTTGGCAGTGCAAAGGCGCGTAACTCCGCCTCCATTCCAAATGGATGGGGTGTGGCCAACACAATGACCAGCCTTGTTTGGCACTCAGTAAAGTTTTTGCTGCCGTGTTTATTGAGCGAGCCAAGCTGGCAAAAAGCTGGCAGGAAAGCGCACGCATAATGGAAAAGTAGAGCTCAAATAACGAGATACTTTCAATGCCTTTGAGCATTTCGCATTTCTTTGTTAGCCGAGCAACAGTTTTCGGAGCGCTCAATAAACGCGTTTACCCTCTACAGATATTTGCTTAGCCTGTGTATCACTGGAGTGGTCTGCACCGTTCTCTGGCTCGGTTGCGAATCGCATTTCCATTTTGCATAATTCGTAGCCAGAGGCAATTTGAGCTCAGCTATGTGCTAACTTTTATCAAGCAGCTCGTGCAACTTGTGGCAACTTAGTATTTGCAATTGCTCGAGGCTTCCAAGTTTATGAGAATAACACAAAAAAAACCCTGCGATGCATTGAATCGTTAAAACAAATTTATAACATATTATCAGATATACAAAGAAATATTTTTTAAATGATTGTCATAAAATCAAAAATAATATTATGAAACGAAAATAAAAATATTTTCGTCAAACCATTTACAATAAAAATCTTTAAACTCACTTTATGCAATTGATTTCTTAACCATTTTAATTTATTTATATTTTTAAGGGATATCTCAGAGTTGCGCTCCCTTGACTGAAATACACTTACATGTTTACCGAATAAACTATTTTTATTCCTTTGAATTGGGTTAGGTTTTGGTTTGAGTTCTTGGTGGGTGTGTCGCCTTAGGAGCTACAAATAAACGACATCACCATCGCACACGCGAGTGCTTATTGAAAATTGCGTGGTGGGTGTGGGCGGGGTCGGGATTTGGGCGGGGGTCTAAAACAATCACTAGGTTAGTGTGGTACAGTGCTTTGGTGTGTTTATGACTACGTCCGCAGTTGCTGTGAACCGATAAAAATCAACTAATTGAAACAAGAAAAGTGCAGACATAAGAAAACAAAGATTATGTAGTCTTAGAAATCTAAGTAATGGAATTTCGTTAAGGGGACTACATTATAAAATACTGTGCAAGTTTTAAATTTCATAGTAAATTTCTAAGAATTTCTAAAATAAAATAGCATTTCAAGAGCATAGAGCAGTTATGTTTTAAATTGTATTAAAATATCAAAGAATTTCTTATGTTAAATTGCAAATAATAATTCTTATAAATTAATTCAGCTTGAAAAGTAAAATAATTGTTTTCTCCGTTAACTAATTAGCTACTCTTAACAACACCATAAAAATGATGTAAATTAATTTGTATATTGGTGTCTTTTCCTTTTTATCTATTACAAACCTTATAAGAATGTAATTACTTGCTTTGCTTAGACATAAAAAACCTCGAGATTAATGAGACAAGTTTCGGACATCGCAGCTCCTCTTCACCGGCACACGCTGCGTATACTTATGTAACAGTTTTTTTTGCTTGCCTTAGCTATTTCTTTTTTAGACGCTGTTTCCGTTTTTATGTGCATCACAAATCAAATTTATGCGTTAGCCAACGATATTGATGGCACTGACCAACCCAAGAAAATTCTATAACTGATACCCACACCGACGCCCAACCCCCAACGACCGCGACGACCCCGACGATCCCCTACAGTACTTGCAGTTTGAGAACGTGTTTTGAAATTTGATTTTGCATGGCAATGGCCCGCAGCTGCCAGTTGCTGTTATTATTATTATTACTATTTGTACAATATTTGTATGAAGTATATATAACATATATACATGTGCAACATCATGCTCTTCCTGACCACCTCACCCCTCCCCTCCACGCAGTGAACTGTGCACACGTTTGTTGCGCAAATTGAAATTGAATTGCGAACTTTTAAAGTTTATGGCCACATCGAGAGGCAAGCACTGAGGGCACCGAGCTCAGCAGCTCAGCAACTCACTTAGCGGTCCATCAAAAAGAAAGAGACCGACAGAGAACGAAAAAAAGGCGAGAGCGAGAGAGCAACAGCATATCCTGTTGAGACATGCCAACAAACTTTTCTGTTGATGTTATCAATGGGCAACTACATTGTGGCACAGCTTTGCCATTTGGCTAGTGCTTTGCCACATAAGCATGTAGAAGTATAAATACATGTATGTATGTATGTTTTGTGCATAGGTGTGTATGTATTGGTTTCCTTGTATGTACTACAGCTGACATCACCGAAAAGTACACAGCAAGCGTAGAAATTACTTTTATTGTTGACTGCACTCAATTACTTATTTATTTATCTTTTTCGCTTTTATTTATAGTTGCATCGTCCAAACTAGACTTGAAATAAATTTAAATCTTTGATTTTGTTTCGCTTTGCTATCACAACTGGGACTTTTAATCATATGCATGTGGGTTAGAATAGCCTAACGATATGTGGGTTATCAAACAGCATCACGAACAGATCAATGAAGCGATTAAGCAACTTCCTCAAACCCTGTCAGATTAGTTCACATCAATTGAGCCGGCCATATTGAGGATACTACAGGGTGTTCATATTTCCAGTCGTCTACAAATTGAGCTCAATTTACAAAAAAGTTTGCCAATTCTACAAAACTTTATAAGCCCATTAAAGTTCAATAAATGCTAAATGGCTTAATGTTTTGAAACTCTCTCTTAAATGTCGAAAAGTATGTATGTATGCAACACCCTGTACATCCTATCATTTACGAAATCTGTTCCGTAAATCAAACACCGATTCAACTCTTTCCGACTGTCAGAGTCGCATTGCCAAAGGCTTATATGGGCCAAAAAGAGAGTCCTTAGAGTCTGTATCCTTGCCCGCACCAACAAAACCAGAGTCTCCCCTAAACCCCTCTGCTCCAAACTCAACGCACATATTCGAATTTCGCCTGCCAACCTTTTTTTTTGGCATTTTTTGTTGGACAACTTTATTTGCTTTTAAGCGGCCGACTGGGCTGCCAGGATACTTGACCAAGGCTCATGCTGTTGCAGAACGCTTCAGTGATTTCGTATATGTATTTTTTTTCTTCATCAAAATAAATTCTCAACCTGCTATAAGAACGTTACCTGAATCAATTTCCATATAAAATGTATGCAAGTTTTTCAATTATTTACCACGCACCGGGCGCAAACCTTTGCGCAATTATGATGATGATGGAATTAACTTTAAGTTTTTCATACATACATACACACACACTTACATATACATTGCATTTTATATGCATTATATGATTGTGAAAGGTACAAGTTGACAAAAATTTTCAGTTGCATGGTAAATATTTAATGTTGACTGTGCGCCACAAAGCGAATCCTGAAGAAGGAACAGACAGAGAGAGAGAGAGAGTGCGAGGGAGATAGAAGTATGTTATTAAGCACAGGGTTGCATGTGGAGGGTGAACTTTTAATGTTAATTAGAGGTAACAACCCAGCCAGCATCTTCAGCACAGTATGTTGCCTTTCATTTTGTGGTCGCATCAACGTTAACTCAATAAAGCTTAAAGTGTGGGCTTTTCATACTCTGTTCCAAAAGCGATAAAGTGTACATTGGACCCAATCACAAAAAACTTTACATATTACAGTTTTTAAATTGCAATTATAAGTAACACCTCACAGTTTAAGAGTTACTAGCTCACGAGGGTTATTATCCTCCAGTTTTCAACTGCTACCCTAGAAACAGGGTGCTTTGCAGTCGGATGCGGTGCAGCTGCAACGTTTCTACTTGTTTTTATTTCTGGTTACTTGCTTCACACTTGTCGGTGCTTGCTTGGGCGCCAAGTGCCTGGCAGCTCTTTAACACACTCTTAACATCTGCCACTGGCAACGATTTTTATGTGCATTAATATATACAATGTTGCAAAGGCTGTTTAGCACATAAAGTCATGTATAGCTGTCCAAATTTTTTAACAAGTTTCTGATGTTACTGGATCTCTGGAATTTAATATTTTCTGTAAATTGTGGTTGCATACAGATTTTTCGTGCAACCGTTTTACAGCACGTTTCTTGTTAAACATTTTTATTGCATGCCAATCGCCTCAGTACGATGAAACGAGTAAAATCGGAAAGAGTAAGAGCGAAGCTTTTCAGGAGCCGTACACCTGTGTTTTCGGACCGCGAGGATTTGTTAACAAGAGTTGCGTGTGTGGCAGGAGCATGCTCAAAGATTACGTCGATTTCGACCCTAACAAAATCAGCTGTCCCGCCGGCAAGGTCAACAATTTACCTCGATTAAATTAAAAATGGGAAAAAGGGTATAATGGTTTTGTGCAAAAGTATTTTACTTCCCCGCCCCGATCACCCAGAAATAGAAAAATACGTATTTTTGGAAGCATGACCTCCGGAGTCGATATACTTACGATCGGACAATTAACAAACAAGTAAGAGTGCTCTAGTCGAGAGTGCCCGACTAGAATATACCCTGAACCAAGGTCTTACATTCATTCATAATTATTTATCTGTATTCATGCATGGAAACACACACACGCATGCAAACACACGCTGCGCGCGTCATGCAATTGCTTTGCTTATTCTTCCATTGGCCTCAAACTACGTTGCATTGAATCGTAAATAACTTCTTTATTTATTGCCCAATCGTAATGAAATTTGTAGGACATATAAATGGCACGTAAATGTGAGACTATGTATAATACGAAGGTCAAACCTCTAAAATACGTACTTCTGGGAGATCGGTGTTCTCCCAGCTCTTGTATTCTCTGAGATCATCGCGTTAATACAGACAGACAGACGGACAGACAGACAGACCTTTCCAGGTTTCAAACTGCCACAACTTTGTCAAATCTGAACCGATTGTCAATCCCGAGGCCATTTTGATCATTATTTGGCATCAACTTTAATTTCACTTACCAAAATTATGAGTTTTTGAAAAAATTCATTTTCTGATTTTTTTGTCGAAAAAAGCATAAGGGGGGACCCTTACCAATGTTAATTTTTCAAAATATAGAATCCTGAAATTTTACGTTTAATTGATTGTA
Source organism: Drosophila maculinotata (assembly GCA_035045305.1). Taxonomy (NCBI): domain Eukaryota; kingdom Metazoa; phylum Arthropoda; class Insecta; order Diptera; family Drosophilidae; genus Drosophila; species Drosophila maculinotata. Next base: position 6,904,925 of record JAWNPD010000038.1, on the reverse strand, counting down.
GGTGTCTTAATTAGTATAAAAAACTATACGAAAAGTGATTTTGTGGCGTTTCATATTTCTGTCAAAAATCACGCCTAAAGTGACAAAAAAATTGGCTTGTAAAGTGCCCAAACAACGAAAAGTTCCTTATAAATGACCTTCCCAGACTTCAAACTGCCACAACTTTGTCAAATCTGAACCGATTGTCAATCCCGAGCCCATTTTGATCATTATTTGGCATCAACTTTAATTCCACATACCAAAGCTATGAGTTTTTGAAAAAATTCGATTTCGGATTTTTTTTGTCGAAAAAAGCATAAGGGGGGACCCTTACCAATGTTAATTTTTCAAAATATAGAATCCTGAAATTTTACGTTTAATTGATTGTAGGTGTCTTAATTAGTATAAAAAACTATACGAAAAGTGATTTTGTGGCGTTTCATTTTTCTGTCAAAAATCACGCCAAAAGTGACAAAAAAATTGGCTTGTAAAGTGCCCAAACAACGAAAAGTTCCTTATAAATGACCTTCCCAGTCTTCAAACTGCCACAACTTTGTCAAATCTGAACCGATTGTCAATCCCGAGCCCATTTTGATCATTATTTGGCATCAACTTCAATTCCAAATACCAAAATTATGAGTTTTTGAAAAAATTCAATTTTTAATTTTTTTGTCGAAAAAAGCATAATTTTATTTTTTCAAATTATAGAATCCTGAAATTTTTTTGATAAGTTATGTTTGAAGTCTTAAAAGGGCATTTATAAGGCCATTCATAGGGACATGAGCCCTTTACAAGCCATTTTTTGAGTTATTTTTAAGCGCTGGGTTCAGGGTATCTTTTAGTCGAGCACTCTTTACTAGAGCACTCTTACTTGTTACTTACGGCGCAAATAATATAACATTTAATTATTATTTATTTGATCCACTTAATATTTATGAAATACTCTTGTTACTAAAGCTGTTTAAGACATTATTCGATTTTCTATAACCTTAAGCCAACTTTAAAAGCCTATTAAATGTAAAGAATACTTTTGCAATAAAGCTTCTTTTATATTTAAGCGTCCTAGCAACATGAAGAGTCCTTGCCTCCTTTGTTAGTCCCAAATGCAAATACTTTGCAGTTTGCTCCCCGAGGAAACTGTAATATGTCGCTATTACTTGGCATCGAATTCAATTTAGACAATTTTCATATTACTCTGAGCACTTGGCACAGTGTGTCAAAGTGTCTGCAAAAATAACCTTTAAATAGCTTTGGCAAATATTGATTTATGTGTCCGTGTCGAATACGAATCGCCTTGTGGATTCTGCATCCGCCTCACCTTTTTGCAGCTGATGGCGCATAAATCCGGTGCCCACGTTGCTCCTCCCAATGCAATGGGATTAAAAATTGAGATGAAGGAAGCCACAGCCGAGACAGCCACTACCAGGCTGCAAGGCAGCCAGGCAGCCAGGACACCTTTGTGCATCAGTGGCAGCCATACAATTGGCTTACAATTGTTGCCATTGTTGTTGTCCCCGTTGCTGCCATTGTTGTTGTCCCCGTTGTTGCCATTGTGGCTGCTCCGCATTATGCGCAGGCAATCGAAAGTGGGCGGTTTGCCAGTGTCCTGGACATGCGGTTTCCTACAATTCAAGTGCTCTGCAAATTACGTCCCTGAATTTGCACGGCTTTTGCTTGAAACTATCAACAAACTGACTGCGGTGACTGTTGCTCATTTTGTCAGCACAGCGACAATTGCATTTGCCCCCTCCCCCGTCCCCCCTACGCACTACCAGCGACACAAGACCCTGAATTGTGTGTGATGATTACAAATGGGAATGTAGATGTGTGTGTGTGTGTGTATAAAAGTACTTACAATTGACAACATCAACAAGTTTCTGCTGTAAAACAAGCCTTGTTGGCATTGAACTAAACTTTATTACTATTACTAGCAGATAAGTATCTGTGAAATTAAATTAAATAAATTTGTTGCTACCTAATTCGACGCCCTCCACTGTTGGGTCTGTTGCCTTTATAGCATGCAATAAAAATAGATTTAGACCCCCAAAAAAAATGGATATGAATTTAAATTGAGACCAACGAGGGCACACTAACACACACACACACACACATACACATAGGATACAGCAGCTAACCAAAAATTGGTCCTCTAAGGCACATAAAAATAATTCACGTTGTAGCCATTTTGCTTACACATGAGCACGCAGGCAGCCAGGCAGGGGCAATGCCAGGGGGTGGACTGGCAGTCAGGCTGTAGACATTACACATACGCACTGTTGGCAATGTGCTAGGCAAAGCACTGACAACCATAATGAGATGTCAGCGTTGACTATCAAGTGGCTTTGTGGGCTGCTGGGCACTTGGCTTGGTTGGACCCAAGCGACCTGCTTCAAGTGGCGGTCGTCTAGATGTGGGACAGCAGGGAGGGTGGGGAGGACAGGACAGTCGACTACCCACCATTCACGTTCCGAGAAAAAACAAGCGTCGACGTGCTTAACATTTTTTAAGCCATAATGAGCAGCGGCAACAACAGCGAAATAAGACAAAAGTAAAAGGCGGCAGGGCGTGACACTTGAAGTGCCTTTGGCTCGGCGACTGCACACGCATAAATATCCCAGTGGCAGGACGCACAGCAAAACACAGCACAGCAGCTCCACGACTAATTTTTGTTCCTTGTCCATTGCCTCCACCCATATTTAATGATGACAAATGCGCATGTCTCTCCAGCAGCGGCAGCAGCAGCAGCTGCCATGATGATGATGCTGTTTTAGCTGATGATTGCGTCTTACGACTCAACTGAGAGCGAAGTTCCTGCTCCTGTTTGGTAAGGATAATGCGCTGAAATAAATTGCGGCAGCATACCAAGCAGCGGCAGCAACAGCGCCAGCAAATGTTATTGAAATTGTAAATAATGTCAAGGACATGCAGCAATTGCATTTGAAATGGCATCCCAAAAGGCATGCGAAATCCTGTGCTTAAGCCACATTCCATTAATGACATCGCGACAGCTCCAACTACAATGCCTACAGCTGCTTCCGCCCTATCAGCTAAATTGTTTTCCCCCAGGGAATGGACAGCTGCCAGTTAAAGAGTAAAAGTCATTGACAACAATTTAAGCTACGGCGTCTCGAGTACCCACCCATTCCTTGGGATGTGCCACGCCTCTTAATTGACAGCAGTGCCAAAGGAAAGTTTTTGGGCAGAGGCGAAAAGTTTTTTGATAGCCTCGATTGCCGGCCACGACGCCTTTAAATCCATAATGAGCAAGTTTGTCGACATCCTGCCAAGCCCAGGACATTTAATAATTAAAACCACCGCAAAGGACGCAGTTGCTCGCGAACTCCTTTCGTTTTGCTCCTATGCTCCTGTGCTCCTTTGCATGTTGCCAGCGGATGAAGCTTATCGAAGAATCCAGACTAAATCACAAAAGCAATTGCACTTAGTGCAGCCAAACATGCGAGTACAATGGCATTAAAGCCAGAGGGTAAAAGCAGCTAAAGGTGTGGCAAGTGTAACTAAATTATACAGTTATAAGTTATAACTGTGCGCGCGCAATTCACACGCACACAATCAACGCACTAATCCCTGAACCTCGCATAATGAATGAAGTAACTGAAACTTAGAAATATACACTTGAGCAAGTGTTGCTCATGAGAAGTACTTGATAACTTATATAAGTGGTACAAGTTTGTGAAGTTTGGAATAAAGCCTGCTAAATACTGCTAACAAAACAATTATAACCAGAGCCTGTCTTACATTCCAAACTCGAGAACATTTGTTATTTAATAGAAGGAATTGATTTTTATTTACACCATTTTTATTATTTGTATTTGAAATCTGCCAAAAATTTATATAAATGTAGTATTATCTTAGATGCCAAATTTTGATCAGAGACATTTCTTTTGCAAATCGGTTCAGTTTTGACAAAGTTATGGTTATGGAAAGTTTGGAAAGTGTTTGTTGGGCAATTGTTTTGTACTGAAAATGTATTTCAATGTCAACTGTCAAGAATTGTGGCACAGGCATGATAAAATGTCCCTTAGATATAATTCTATTATGTTGATAAACTGAGTTCCAGTCAAATGAACTAATTATGATAAGTTTGTAACTAATTTAGCTTATATTCCCTTAGAGGCGAGTCGACATTAAAGTTTGCCCAGCTTGTATGTGTGCGAGTATGTGCATGCCTGTGCGTGTGTGTGTGTGTGTTTCATTTAGCTCTTTACACAGCCAACTCAATCATGGCCCACTTGACCACAAGCACTAAATCACTTTGAATGGGTCCATGCTTGTGGCAGAATCAGAGTCGCGGCTGAAGATGAAACTGGAACTGGAACTGGAGCAGGAGCTGCTGCGTGGAGACTGAAGCGAGCTTGTCCCTGCTCGGTGCCCACTTCTCAGCTGTTTATCTTGGCAGAGTATAGACAAGTGTACGCGTGTACTTGTTATATATATATATATATATAATATAAGGCTGCAATCTCTGGCATCTCAGGCACAGCATCTCAGGCACCGCATCTCAGCATCGGCATGTTGACAGCGACATTTACATAGCAGCTGCCTTCGCTTCTTTTCTTTATTCCTGCCTTCAAGTGCCACAAGTAGGTGTGGCAAAATCAATTGCACGCCATTTTAACTTGCGGCCCGGCAAACCATCGACAGCACATTAACCCGCAGACACCCCCAGACTTAATCTACATATACAAAAGACACATGCATTATTTATGAGACTTTTTTTTTGGGGATTTTATTTTATTTTGTTCTACTCTTGGAAGACAAAAGTAAAAGTAAAAAAAGAAGCTGAAAGATCTGCCAAAAAAGTGCTCAATCAGCAGGGAAGCGACGGAACGCTCGATTTAATCGCTGACTGACTTGATTCGAATGCACGAATTGACACTTGAGATGGATTAGCATGAGACATGGGCAAATTCACTGGAAAGAGCCTGTTGTTTTATATACTCCACGTTTGAATGTCCCTGAGAGACAAAGGAATTTGAGATGAGTGCGTGTCCTGGCTGTATTTGGGACACGAGCATACAAATTTGTGCGTCAATCTGACACTATTAAAGACGACCTTGCATAGAAAGTATGTTCATAAATATATTATTTAAAATTTGTTCCTAGAGTAATAAAATGGATATTTAATAGTTCCTTTTTGAACTTAGTAGTTCGTGTTTGAGTTTGCTATAAAAAAAAGGGATCTAAGCAAATGCCATGACTAATATCTCGCATATCCCGTTATATGCTGTAATATCCCGCTCCACAGCCCACTCGACAATGGGTAAGAGACAAGAAAATTGTGGTCGCCGCTCGAGCGTTAAATTGTGACAGTTTTTTCGCTCGGTTCATGGCCTTTGTCTCATTTGGGCACTTAAAACTAACCAACATTTTGTTGTCTCGTCTCGTTTCCGTTTCCGCATCGGTTTCCGCGCAACAGCCACAACAACAGCAACAACAATTAAGCAGCTGCTCAGATCCCTGGGCTGCCATTATTCTGTAATTTATAAATTAGTAAACGAGACGACACAGCTCTTGCTTGCTATGGGTAAACCAAATCTAGACCACCTAATAACCCGCTAAATAGGTAGGACAAATCTTTCAGTGCCTGCCACTTGACAAGTTCACTGGAAACTCATTGGGGTTTGCTGCCTGGTTTGGGGCTATGTTAAATGCCTTGTCATACATCAAAATGATGTCGTTATTTATTAATGAACTGTAAATGTGATTGATGTGTTCGTTGTCAGACGTATGCCTGTCGTCCTCTTGTTGAATTCATCGCACTCGACATTAATATATAGACGCTTAAAATGAGATTGCATGCAATTCATTCAATTTGAAATAAGTGCCTGTCCCGCACACTGAACCGCCCAGATGCGTCACAAGCCAGGTCTGTCTGCCGCCTTGAGAATACCGTACGCAGTTTCTACTTCTGGTTTAAGCTCTTACATTTTATTAAAATATATGTATACTCTATTATAATAACAACAATTTATTTTAAAGTCTGCTTCAGAATTTGTTGTATCTACCACAGTACCCAGGATCGTAGCCCTATTTGTTATCCTTTATAGTAAAAATAGCATAATATACATATAGATGTAACCCAAATAAGTTTCCAGAAACCGGACAAATTTCAATTGAGTACAATACCCAACCGAAACTTTGAAACTACCCATTAAGCCCATATTACCTGAATGCCGTTTTGTGCGTAGGGAAAATGCAAATTGAAACAGATGATTGCAGCTAAATGGAATGTGGGGAAACGTTATTTACAGGAAACAAGTGCAGCTGCAGCTGTTGCACATGCAACAACAACTAAACAAGCACAAGCACATGCACATTCACAGGACAAATCTCAAACCACACAATGAACTAGAGGAATGTCCTTGCCATTCTCATTGTCTCTGTCAACATAAAACAATGCAACCAATTTGGCTCTGGAAAATGTACTGTCATAAGGAGAGCGAGGGGAAGCTGAGCTTCAGCTTGGTCCATTCGGACCATGTTGGCAACTGGCATTTGTGAGTAATTACAGTAAATTAGGCAAATCATTAGAGAACAAGAGAGCAAGAGAACATAGAACAGAGAACAGAGAACAACAGCAGAGTTAACAACATAACAGGACTCTGATATATAGGGAAAAACCTTGCCAAACTTTCATTAGCAGCACCTGAGAGAAGCTCATTATGCATTTAGACTGGCTGGGGTGGAGCTCGAGGGGAATGCGGGCAATAGCAGTAAGTGCGCATTATAAGCGCATTACAAAAGCGTTGAGCTTGCTCTCGACTTGCAGATACCCTGAACACATTTCTACAGAAATGAGAAATGAGTTTGTCAATACTATTGCTTCTAATTCATTTAATTCTATTGTAGACTTTGTAGAAACGCAGTCATTTACTTTTGCTGAATAGCCTTGATACCCTATTTATGCATTCAACAATGTAGGGTATCAGGAGCGTCAGCTGCAAGAGCAACTGCATGAGTGGGGGGTCCTGGCCCTAAGTGAACCAGTTTTCCACAATAATCTGGGTCCCTTGCTGCGATAGAAATCCTTTTTTCCCTACTAATTAATTAAGTTGTGCGACTGGCAGAAGGTAAAAGGGGAGGCGCATAGAGGATAACAAAACGCACTTCAGCTTAAGATGCGAATGGGGGGTGGGTGGTTGGGTGTTGGGTTCAAGGAGGGTTTTAAATTCAGACAACGCATACGCACTGTTGGCACATGGCTTGACATGATAACCGGCATCTTAACACCTGACATAATTAAACGTTTTCATCGTCCTCGGAGGATGACGGCGTCAACTTTATAAGCGCGCGCTTGACCTTCGTGCAAGCAGAGACAATCTAAGGATATATATATATATATATATATATATATATACAAGTGCATAAACACACACACACACACACAGTAAAACCACTCCATGCACAGGATAATAAAATGCGCTTATGAGTTTTGCGGTTGCTTTAGCAACAACAACAACAACAACTACGAGAACAACCACGACAACAACTAACTTAAATATGCAAATATTTGCACAATGACTGTGTGTATAACAACGGGTTTGAGGTCTGGCGCCGAGGAGCGAGTAGAAGCCTTGTTGATGACACGACACTTGCAACACTCTGCCACACACACACACACACACATAAGCCCACGCACACACTCAAGCCACCCACAGGCCTGTTTATTATTTGTGGTCTTATCGTTTTATGACATTTTGGTGGCTTCATTTTCTCGTCGACAAAATTGAATTATTTTTATTGATATTTATATTATAATATCAATTTGAAGCGGCAACTTTGCGTTGAATACCGTTTAATGACGGCAATTAAGACGGATTTATATGCAGCTGGGCTTGGCTTTTTTTTAGTAGGGGGCGTGCCAAGGCCATGTCTTATCCTTATCAATGCGTCAAGGTATCTGTCTCTGCTCCAGAGAGTCCAGAGAGCACAAGCATTTGCTCTCAGCAAGAAATTTACTCATTCTTAGTCACATTCTCTTTGAGATACTCTTTGCGCTCTTAATGTTGGCTAAAGCTTTTCACTAAGTTGCAAAGTTGTGAGCGAAAAAGCTTTTTAAGCCATATGCACTACCGACAGGTGGCGCTTGTCGATGGCAGCAAAAGCTGTGCAGCTTTGTCGGATTTTGCGTGATTTCAGGTTCTGTAATCTTGATGTGTTTTTCTAGTAGGTTCCTTCAGAGTGAAACTTTCGAGCCTGAAAAGTTTGATTAAAGAACTTTAAATACAACTTTTCTCTTCATTTTCCATTAATTTTACACAAAATTGAAAGTCGAAATAAATGAAATTACTTTAACACTTAGGGATTCCAACGTATACAGTCTCCATACATGTCCATTCACCGCTCTCAATCTCCCACCTTTGAGCAAGGAACACTAAGCTTGTTGTTGCCACCAATAACTGTCAATGATCGGGAAATGTCAAGCGTTGTTTTTCTGATGGCCAGACAGCGATATGGCAACGCTGGTTCATTAGGCAAAAAAGCGTTGAAAGTTGTCGTTGCCACCAGTGCCACAATTTGTATCGCTTGCCGATCGGTTCGCTTATTAAGTTAAATTTAATTGGAGTAGGTAAACAGTCAGTCAAAGTCAAAGCTCCAAACATTGCCCACAGCCACCCCCTGCGCTGCTGACGAAACACACGCACTATCTACGTCACTGCCATATGCCCAATATATACAAGAACCCCCTTCCCCCCAATTCCCCTGCCATAACCCCTGTTGATCTGCGCATGCGTGGCGCGCATATTTCATGGCAAGGCGATAATTAATGCAACCAAATACTGAAATACAAAGTGTCTCTTGTTGTAGCTTGTTGTTGGTGTTGCTGTTGCTGTTGTTGCTGTTGTTGTCGTTGTCCAACATTTTTTTTTTTATTAAATTTGTTAGTTTTTGTATACGCTGAGCAAATAAATTGCTTTGATTTGGTACACTGCATATGTGAAGTAGCTTGTAACATTCTTCACGGAGACTAAATAGATCTCAAGTTGAAGTTTTGAGTTGATAATTGATATTTGAATCCGTAAACTGAATCAATTATAATATTAGAGCAAATCAAAGAAATTATTTCGACACTAGTCGAATTTTTACGTGCCTATTAAGTAGTTTGAGTGTTAAAACTTAAAAAAGTTTTCAACTCACGTGATATAAAACTAAACTGGATATCAATTCATTTATTAAAGTTTATAAAATCAAGATGTTTTACCGTATTTCATCATATAACATCTTTGCGCATAGTTTTGCAGTGCATTCGCATTACGTTAACAGCTCTTTAACGCATGTCATGTTTATTTGGCTTTGGCTCACGCGCTCGCACAGGAATCTGTCAACAGCTTTGATTTCGACTCTTGGCCAGATCGATTGACCATTCGATGTTGGCTTTGCCTCCTACCTCTTGACAGCCCCTGCACCTCCCGCTATCCCTCTCTCTCTCTCTCTCTCTCTCTGTCTCGCTCTCTTTGTGCGGCATGTGTAACTGATGATTTATTGGCATTCGCCCGCTTTGGCATTTGACGCATTTGTGCAACATGCGTTTTGACATTTACCGCTGATTTGTGTGAAATTTGAAAAAAAAAAACATTATTTGCCAAACGGCTGCCAGCGCCTGAACGCCTGCCAGCCTGTTCACTTAATTAGATGCATATTCCGATTCCGATTCAGATTCAGATTCGGATTCGGATTCTGATTCTGATTTTTGATTTATTAATACCACTAGTTTAAAGCAATCGGCGACTTTAAATTGGCGCCGGCAGCTTATTTGCGTGTCTTTGTCTCCACTGGCGGCTGTGCGTGACACGCAATGCCAAGCCCCCCAATGGCTGGGAATCGAGCAGCGCTTGGCTGTCCACTTCTTTTTGGGGGCACCGAGCAAACCAGCTTGGTCAGCTAGCGGCTTTGCGTGGCAGCCGCAGAAGTTAAACGTCGCTTAAGCCGTGCACAAGCCGCTAGCTGCAACTCCCCAAGAGTTATTCAAATTGAAATTTGTAGTGCAACACACAACGAAAATCAATACACTAATGTGTATATATATATCGAAGACAGATTGGCGATAAAGTGACCTAAGCATTGACCAGGTGAGCTGCACAAACATAACTTGGCCCAATTAGGTATTGTTGGCCTGTGTATACTGCGAATGTTGTGGCATTAGCATTTGACTAATTGTTGCTGCTTGCCCATTAGATAATCAGTGTTCTAATTGTATTGCATCAGCACAGAACAGCACTTCCTTCCCTTGCTCTTTGCCTGCGTGGGCAAGCCATTAGCAACAAGCATTCGCATTCATGGCGCTCATCGTTGCGTATGAGTAATATTTACATTTGGCTCACAGCTGTAAATTGCATTACGTTGCGCCCAAATGCAGTCGTAGTACAAAATACTAAAATTTAATTACATATATATGTATATAGAGTGTAGAACATTCCGAGTGCAGTAAATAACATCAACACCAACACCAACATATTTAATTTCTGAAGTCATGTACACAAATTGAATTCCCAGTCATGCCAACAGTTTTTAACAGACTTATTCACAAACACATTGCAATTGGGCAATTGTAAATGTAATTTGAATTTGACATTTTGACAGCACTCGATCAGTTGGCAAAAGGCAACTTCATTGAGCCAATTAATTATACAGAAAAATTGTAGTAAAGTAAATTACATAGTTGTTAGGGATTTAATTAAGGCATAAGCAATTTCAGATAGTTTGTTGACAAGCGGATGACTAAATTAAAGGAGACAATTACATTGACTGATAGGAAAACTATAAATTACACAATTCGGAATTTCAAATTATACTAAAAGAAATGGAATGTAGTGAACGAATTCACGTTAGTCTAGTTGAGTTTCTAGTAATTTATGTATGACAATAGCTCTCAGGGTCCAGTGTTACAAATTCATTTGAATCATTCAGCATTATCTCAGCTTACCAAGAGTATTTCACATTCGTTGTGCTTTCAAAATCGTTGTGATTTACATTCTATGTTTGGGCTTATGCTTAGCACACTTTGAGGCGCTGCTTAAGCGGATTTTACATTGTTGTACAATTTCTACAGCAGCTTTTCACACAGCCACCCAAACACACACAGATTCACACTTATACAGGCACATGCCACGCCCACAGTTGTATCTCTGTGGCGTCTCATCTTTGCTTCAATTAATGCTAATGGGTTGCCTCTTGAGCCGCCGCAGCTTTTGTGCGCATTTAATGAACTCACAGAACCATGCCCATGGCCGCCCCTTCAGCTAACTGTAATTTTATGTCTTGCTTGCTATAAATATAACTGATTTTGTGTTGTTTTTCCGCTTCTCTCATTGCAGGTAAGTCGCTCAAATACTTTTGCCACTTAACGTGCAAAGAGTTTTCGCCTGTTTAAAATAAAGACCACCTCCTGGGGCCTAGAGATCAGCGCTTGTTGTCTTGTTTATATTTGGCATTGGGGTAAGTCAGCGCCTCAAAGCAAATACCTAAAAATACATATGTCGAAAGCCGGAAAATAAATGGAGACCACTCGAAGGGAATATAGAATATAGAGCGAGAGTGGAAAAGAGATAAAACACTTGTACAACTTAAGGAAACAGCAGCTGAGAATTGTTGTTGGCTGGGACTCCCCAAAAGAGGCGCTAAAGTTAGCCTTTTTTAGACATTTTAATGCCCGGTTTTGTCGCTAGTACTTATTTATATGTATTGTACGTGTGTATGTATGTATGTATGTATATGGTCGTTTTAAGGGTCGTCTTCCTGAAATTGCTTTTCATTTGTTTTGTTCGTTGTATTAGCAGCAAGAGCAACAGCAGCAACAATAACAACAACAACAACAACAACGACAACCACGACAACAAAGGGCAGCCACACAAAGTGGGTGGCAACCTGTTGAAGTTCCCAGACTGAGGCGCCAAAAAGTAAACAACAAAAATGTACAACGCTCCGAAAGGCTGAAAACAAATGTGGACACTGAGAGTGAGACAGAGAGAGAGACAGAGAAAGAGAGAGGTCATGCCGAATAGCAAGAGAGAGAGAGAGAGAGCAGCTCATTTAAAGCTTTGCAAATAGCGGGAAATTTAGCAAAGGCTACGCAACTATTGACGGTGAGGGTTGGCACCTTATCAAAAGCTTACCAAACTTAAAGCTATTTAAAGGGTACTGATTTATCTACTTCCTTTTCCTTTGAACTTTTCTCTCAAAGTGACTGACAAAAGCTTTTATTGTGAGGTTTGAATGTTAATTCAAGAGGCAAGACAGCAATTTAAGTAATGACATTAAAAATTAATAAATAATTAACATTTGTGTCATTTAAATTTATAATTTGCCGTATATATTAAAGTAGATTCCAGCGATATAAAAGTTAGGGTATAAGGTGAGCAACCTGATTAAGCTTTTTGGCTTAAAGCACACATATAACGGGAAATTCGTTTTGGTCATGCAAAAATACCCTGGCAACAGCTTTTTAGGCAGGTATTCACTCTCACTCTCTGCATCTCTATCTGTTTGTCTCTCCAAGTTTTCCGCGCGCAGATTGGGAGCTTTGCATGTGGTCGGGTTATAGTGCTTGGGATGTTTATGCTCTGTATCTGTGCTGCAATTGCGAGAGTCTCGATATCTGTCGTCTCTGTGATTCTATATGGCCACAAGTGGCCCGCTGCCCGCTGCCTGCTGTCCGCTGCTAGCGTCGTCGTCGCCGTCGTTGCCGTCGTTGCTGTTGCCGTTGCCGTTGTCGTAACTCCGAAAAATCCAGTTCCAGTTTATCCCCAGCAGGCAGCATGTGCGGACGTTGTTGTCGTCGTCGTGGTTGTCATTGTCATTGTCGTTGTCGTTGTCGTTCTTGCTGTCTTCGTAGCTGCTCTTATCGCGTTCTCGTCTCGTCTTCGATTGTTGATGCTGCCACATAAATCGCGTTCGGTTTGGCAAATCGCAGATCACGCACAAATAACACACATCTCAATTTCGGATCGCGATCGGTAAAAAAAAAAAACACACACACAACAAATCAAATTAACTGCAAAAATCGTTGGTGTCAAGTGCAACTTGAAATCAAAGCAAATCAATTTAAATTCAAATATTTTAATATTTATTTTGAATGAGCATTTCTCAGTATTAAGTGTGCATTGTACGCGCCTTTATTTCTAATTCTCTATAATATTAATTATTCATTCAATATTTACCATCAAAGAGTGAGCTGCTTTCATTATCAGAGGGCCCACACCTTGCATTTGTTATTGTTATTGTTGATTAGCTTTTTTTTATCATCAAATAATTGTGTATGGTTTCCTTTATGACTCCGCGCCCATTTGATTCGGGTTCATCATTTATGTGCGATGCAATCACCCAAAATCCATGCAATTTGTCACAATGAAAAAAATCAAACAATTTTTAAACTCAGAAACAAGCCACAGCAATTGCTAATATTTTATTGCTTTCAGTATTTTGTTTTTGCATTGACTAATGTTACGTTTTTATTTGCCATCATCATAAAAATAATTTGAGAACGTTTTGAATTCGAATTCAAGTGTGAGATATTATCAGAATTGCTAATTAAATTAATGGACTGAGCATTTACTTAAGCCACTCATTGCTCATACACCCCAATGGCACGCTGATTGCTCATACGTCGCGTTGTCTGTCAATCCATAAAAACCGGCAAACAGATTTGGCTCACTTGACGTCATTATATTTTCGGCATACATAATCATTTGCAAATACGGCGGAGCTATCAAATCAATTTGGCACTCGGCGCTCCATCAAAAGTGTATACAAATGATTACCATCGATTTACATTTATCTTTATATGTATTTACAAATCCGCCGTAAAATCATAAAGGTTCAAGAATTTAATGTAAAAACGCATTAAAATGAAATGTGCTGAACATTCACAGTGCCATGTACTGCGCATTAAGGGGGCGCAAATTCTTATACACTTTATCGCATAATTTGCAATGTACGTGTTTCTATTGCCCAAAAAAAAATAAAAAAAATACATATTTCTTTTGTTGCAAACGATAAGCAAGAGGGAGACAACCCCTACTGGGAATAACTGAACCTTTAAAAAACATATTGCCTGATATTATACTAGGTTAATCTGGGCAAAAAACAGTTAGAGGTTAACCACTCCACTTTCAACGGTGCAGACGAGTCTTAAATGTTTGCCCTGAAAAAGATTATCAAAAAGGAATATGCAAATTTCGCAAAAATATACAAAATGGTTTCTTCAACTTCAGAACTTTTTTGAGCGCGAATTGATCAAGTCTCATTGTAATATATGTTAAACAGTGGATTTTAGAATTTGTGCTTACGTATACGTAATAATAATAATATTCAAAGGTATAATATTAATTCCTTAATATATTTCAAAACCGAGCAACAAAAATGCATTAATTCTTGGCAACAAGAACTCCTTATTGATGTGTTTGCTTATTAGAGCGTGTGTTTTTGTACTTAATTACTATTGCCAAATGACCAAATAAATCTTCATATAAATGTTGCAAAATGCTGTGCTGCCAGCGTCGCTGCATTCCGTCGGTGACTGCGCAAATTGTTTATACAAATGTGAAAAAATTGTTGCACGGCAAATAGTTTCTTTTATATATGCTTTAAATGCAAACAGAGCTACGAAAACTACAAAAACCACAAAATCTGCTTCTAGCGCTGATCAAAGCTAACTGCGCACCGGACACAAGCGCCGCAGTCGCCGTCGCAGTCGACGTTGACGTCGTAGTCGACGTGGTCGTTGCTGTCCAAATTTTGTGGCTAGCCGAAAATTCACAACATTTGCATGCAGCCACACACACCTAACGGATGCAATATCAACAAACGCGCACGCAGATACAAAGATACAAAGTGTTTATTTTTTTGTTGGCACTGTTCACGTTTTTAACGTTTACAATTTGCCGACGTCACAAGACCAAAACCAGACAACGCTGTCGACAAAAATATGTATACAAAAAGATATAAAAAATGATTTTTGATTGCCCGCATGGCAATTGTCAACCAGCTGCCCCACAGCACACGCACTCCAAAGCTGAAATACAAGTCAAAGACAACAAAAAAACATTTGTGACCGCTGTGATTGCATTTGCAAAAATTTGTCTGTCCCATGTCTGTGACTGTAGATGTTTCTTGTTGCTGTTGATATTGTAGTTATAGTTGTAGTTGTCTATTTCAAATTTGGACTATTGTTAAATGCCGGGCCAACAGCAGCTACCAGCTCGAGATGCGTAGTAAACGTGTTGAGATTGTCAAAGTATTTTTGAAGTGTTTCCATGACAACGACAACAGTTTGAAGTATTATTTTCGTATCTGCGCTCCACACTGGCAGCTAATTGACAAGCCCAGGGGATCAATTAAGAAATAGCAGAAACTCGCATTGATCTAACCTCACAGCCTTGCAACTGAGATTGCAACTATGCAATTGCCTCATTTTGCTTACCCTTCATGTGTCTCTTTTTTATGTCTGCGTATGGCAGTCGAGAAATGCCAAAAATGTTTAACCTACATTTAAAATTATGAGGCTGCAATATACAAGAGACAAAAATCTCATTATATTTTATGCAGCAGCCACAGCTGCAAGATACACGCACCAAAAAGATACAGATGCAAGATACATACAACAAAATACTGTGTGCGGTGCCCCATCAATTTTCAATGCCCATCAGCAGGCGACGACTTGCGGCACAAAACTGGACCCGTTCCAGAAACACACGCACAGCATCCAATCGGCAGAAGATAACAGAGGAACAACGGGACAAACATATAACAGACGGACGGACAGGCGGGCAGACGGGCAGACGGACAGACGGACAAAAAGGCAGAAACGGGCACAGGCAATTTAATTAAATGCACTTTAAGTTTAAGCTTTTTCTGACTACTGCGGCGATTTCTTGTTCAATTTCTCTTAAAGCGAGTCGCATGATTTTACCAAGTATCTTGCAAAAATGAGTTGAAATTTTTAAGCAAAGTCGTGTTTTCTTTTTTGCTGAAATCCCAACTTTTTGGTTATAGTTGCCGGCTTGGTTTCGGTTCTTGCAAGAAAAAACCCTATTTTCAAAATTCATTTCAAAGTTTGCCCAACTATACTCTAGGTCCTAGAGTATCGAAATAAGCAGCTTGTCGTTTGTACTTTTCACCTCAACATATCTACGTCATATTCTGGTCAAGTGCAAACTGTCTAAAAAAAGAATGATAAAACGCAAAATAAAATTGGGAACCTGTTTTCTGTTGATGGCACTCGTAAAAATGCCGATATGAGGTTGGACCACTCGCTATGCGCTTCAAAAATGTCTTAAATGTTAAATGATGTTAACGATGCCCTTTGGGTGTTAATTACAAGTACGATTTAATCTGGACAATCGACTGTCATTAACTGTAGCAGAATGATCCGCAAATGTGCTAATGAAACAGACGGACCTTGAAATATTTACAGCCAGTCGACAACAACACACAATCAACAACAAGAGCAACAAATTCGCTTGGAAAATTTTTGGTGAAAAGCGCTGAGAGAAGCTGTACAGATTCATTCATTCAATTAGCCTGTCCCAACAGCTTTTTACTATATAAACAGGCCAAATGTCGCCCATATATAAAAACAAAAAAAAGTTGTGTTGTTTATAGATAAATTTAGATGCAAGAGCGAACATCAAAAAAAAAATCACGCGAGAAAAACAAAAAAGAAAATTAAAGAGAACTTGGCCACAAAAAGCACAAAATACGAAATTTACACAGAACAAGAGGCGTATGTATGAGCGTATGTTTAGCGGGGAGAGTTCGGAAAATTCAGTTAAAAATTTAACGCTCACATTTTCATTTGTTTTGTTCTTTCTTGTTTGCCTGGTTTTGCTTGGCGGCGTGTCAATGTTGCGGCTTTTGTTTTGTAGCACATTGTTTGGTAGGCAGAAAAGTGGGAGGGAATGACAAATACAATGTCTGACTGCAATAAAAATTAAACGCTACTTTGTTCAATTTGAATGACTGACACAAAGCTTCGCGCATTTAGACAGGTGTCACCAGGACAGGTATCAAAACGCAGTTGGTCTCAACCCTTTTCCTGCGTCTTGTCAATTGATTAGAAATATATATTAAAGAGCTATATATTCCTCGTATAATAATAATCTTATTACATTTATATTCTCATAGATCGAAAGCTTATTAGTATATATTGTTTTCTATAATGGAAATCCCTCTACAAATCTCACAAAGTGTGGAAGAAAAATAAAACTTGTTTGATAAGCCTAAGCGATTATTCCAACCAGTTCTGGACAGTCTCATTCAATATAATCTCTGATGTACAACCAAAAGACAGGTCAGGCTTACTAATGCGAAAATTCAGTTACTCAGACCTTCACACATTTGTTATTCTTGCCAGATTGAGCACCGAAACTTGTTCAAATAAAGGCAAAACAAATTTCAGAAACACCTGTCCATTTTTATATATATATATGTGTATAATAATAATGGCAGGACATGCTTTAATCCCTGCGCTGACAGGCGTGAGTTGCATGACAAACTTTGATTAGCCGCTGTTTTCATTATAACCGAGCCGACAGCCCATAAAGACAGCGCTTTAATGATGAATCGGTATTTAAGTTCTGAGAACAGCCACTCTGTTTGCCCAGGACCAAATCAAATCCCCGCCCTATTTGGGCATGTTAAGTGACTTAAGTGCCGTCAAGAACTTTTCTCGCTTTCTTGTTGCTGTTGTTGTTGTTGTTGTAGTTTCATGTTGTATGGGGACTTAACGCTCTTTGTTTTTTGCGTTTTATTCTCTTTTTGTCGTCGGCGCTTATCTAATCAATAATCGCAAAAAATGTCAAAATAGCAAACGTGCAAAATCAGCGGGGACATTGACAGCAACAAGGACGAGCCCCAGACTCCCCAGCACACCTCCCCCAATCCTACCCAATCGCCGAGTCCTAGGTATCCCAGTGTGAACGAACGTGCTTGGGCCTCTGAAACAAACAAAACAAGCAAAGCTAAAATCTGACAAAAGTTCATTGTGTCTGCATCGTTGTTTGCGTGTGTTTGTGTGTGTGTGTGGGTACTAAAACTTTTAAGCAAACAATTATTGGGTGGCTTTCTCGGTGGCCTTATAAAATCCACACCAACACACCACACCAACACCACAGACCAACACACACACATATGTACCTGCCAACCCAGTCGAAGATTGGCAATATTGATGGCTCTGCTGCTTTGGTTGATAATGGCTTTGGTGGTTTTCGCACCACCAAAACTTGATAAAGTTATTTGGGCATAGCAAATTTGCGATGCTCGACCTTGAAATGCGCACTTTTGAAACACTTAATGGCATTGCCAATGCCTTCGCCAGCTCCAGTGCCCATCCACACAGACCAGACACGTGACAGCCTATCTATATGCAATAGTTTTTTGAAGACATCCGCTAAATGGCTGCTGATCAATGCTGTGTGTGACTCTTATGCATAATGAATGCAATGGGATAGACATCAGGATATATAATAAATATGGGATATACGTCTATCGGTTGGGGGATTAGGGTATTCGATCTGATATCTATCTGACCTTTAATATTTCCTCAGACACAGTTGCCTTGGCGCAGAATTTATATACTTTCAGCGAACACCCATTTAGTGAACACTGATAGTAAAATATGTATATTATTTGGAACAACAACCACAAACCAGCATGCTTAAAATGTATAATAACTAAAGTTAAATTACTAATTATCAAAGTTGCGTATACGTAATGAGGTTTTGCGACTACGAATATGTATTTACTTTGTATTCAACCATGCCAAGTTAAAGTATCTCTTACCCAAATAGCGCACACGAGAGTGCTTTACAACTCAAATAGTAGAATAAACTTTGGCCACATTTATTTCAGATGGCAAGCTGTTAGCCAAGTTGTCTACCAACTGATGCATTGCGCTTACAATATGTTTGCTGGGCTGATTTCAGCTCTTAAATCAGGGGCGCCATAAAGCCCAACACAAATAGACAAAAGGCACGCCTGCCAAAAATCAAAAACTTCTCCAAATGCTCAATTTCCAATGCTCACACATACACACACACAGTTGCTCACACACAATCCGAATTGTACGTAGACGAGTTTTGGTTGCCAACTTTTTGCTGACAATTTGCAACTTTTTTGCGTCTCAAACGATATTTTCATTCATTGCCCTTTCGTTATTGTTATTGTTTCTGTTCCGTTTTTGGTTGTTCTCGAGCAGCCTTCCAAAATGGTTTCACATTTCAGCGCGCCCAGAACTATGCAGCATTTGCTGGTTGCCTGCCAGTCGCAGGCAGTTTCCAACCCCAACACCGACCTCTGAGCCCCTCCTTTTATTTATGTGTGTAACCGAGCCTGCGACGGCGACGGTGACGGTGACGGTGACAGGACCTGAGAGCCTGCCAGGCAGCTAACCAAAATGTTTTGGTAAACACATTTCAAATTTCGAGTTTCCTTTTATTTTTATAACAAAATGCACAGCCCCCAAATTTGTGGCAGCAAATGTGCCTGCCACATATATCTCTCATTGAAACTCTCAGGCGGTGTGTATAACTTTTCAAAAATGACATAAATTAAGCACATATACATATTTAATCAGTTGTAATAAGTTCAAATTGTTAAACCAGATTTGGTGCCTTAACATTTCATTTATTAATCTAAATTACTCTGCCTTTTTGTTAGCATATTTTACTTCTACTTAAGACAGCCATTTTCTTTGTTCTTCAAGTAATACATATAGACTTGAATTACTAGGATGTAGTTTGGAGATACTTTGTTGCCATCATAATTAGGAAAGTATACACAATATTGTGCCAGCTGTTAAATATTTCTTTCAATTTTAAAAATTGAGTTCCTTTTCCGGCTGACAACGCTCAAGGCCCATTGAACAATTTCCCCACTCATTTTCTTGGAACTTTCTTGATCTTATTATCATTCGACAGTTCTGCACATTTTTGATGCCACTTTAATTAGCTAAAGTTTGTTGCCGAGCAGCTGTCATCCTCTTGTACTGTCGTCCTGGGAACGGACACAGGTGCCTGGGCCAGCAGCCGCATTTGAATTGCTAATCATTTTGTTGATTTAAGTAAGGAAAATATGCCGAAAAAATGCACGTCTAAGAAGTTTTTAATGATGTTGCAACAAAAGTTTAGAGTTTGAAAGTTCAGTTAAAATACGACAAAAAAAAAAAATTCAACTCTAATTCGCTTTTAATTAATGCGGCCAAACTGCTGCCAACTGCAGCAAAGTGGCTCCCGGGAGGAGAAAAACCATGCAAGGGATTTGTCGAAACTTACTTCAGATTTGGATACAAAGTTTTGGCTGACTGCCAAACGGGGCACAGTTCGCGCTCTCAAGCGATAAACCTGCCAAGGCGTCAAAGCTGCCGCTCTCCGAGGGTGCTGAAGGGTTGGGGATTAGCTGTTGGGGGCTGGCGTGAGCATTGAAATGGAAAGGTGCACATAAAACACAAGCACTCAGCAAAAA
This sequence comes from Drosophila maculinotata, assembly GCA_035045305.1. Classification (NCBI taxonomy): domain Eukaryota; kingdom Metazoa; phylum Arthropoda; class Insecta; order Diptera; family Drosophilidae; genus Drosophila; species Drosophila maculinotata. Next base: position 6,884,468 of record JAWNPD010000038.1, on the reverse strand, counting down.
GTGTTGCAAATGTTGTGTGAGTTTGTTGCACACTTTTGAGCTTTGCAACTTTGTTGCACACGAAAATCATAAGCGAAAACTTTAACACGACTCATGATGGGTTGCATCGAACCCGTAACAAATCAATAAAGTATTTACACGCATGTTTACACATAATCTATATTTATGACTATCGATTGTCACAATGTAATTCCTGATAATCTCCAGGAATAATATCTTAAATACCAAATATTAAAACGTGACTCAGTCATTTGATTGTGGAACTGCCGTGGATCTAATTGCAGTCCATTTTATGTAACGCCCTTAAATACAGCCTAGGACCACAAAGCACATACATGGTTCTGCTTTCAGCCCAGTCGCTCATAAACTTGATAAATGGCAAATGGCAAATGGCCTCCGTCTGATTCTGGGTAACCTCTGTGCGCCATTTTGAATTTCACGCCATTAGACATGTGGGCAAATGTAGCCGTAAGATTTCTGAAATTGCGCATCATTAGAGGCAGACAGGCCAAACGGTGTCGAGTGTCGGCTCTCGAGTGATTCGGGCAAAGTCATCACCAGCCGGAGGAGCAGCATATGGAGGCGCCTTCCGCACTTGTGCTCTCGCTTTTATTTAGCCAAAAAAAGAAAAATACACAACAAAAAATTCACAACTTTCGTGTGTATGGCAAATACAAATACACATATACACAGCAAATATGAAGCACAATAATAGCGTAGACGCAGCTACGTGGGCGTTGAGGACAACAGTGGGCGTGGCCAGTCAGAAGTTGGCATATTTGTCAGACATTTGTCAGCGCTCAACTCGCGCCATGACGTTGTTGATTTTTATGGCATAAAATATGTGACGTAATGTGCTTTTAGACGTTTTACATTCAGGCCCTACAAATAGAAAGCCAGCCAGTTCTCCAACCGCAACCAATTCTACTGGCAATTTGATCAAAGTAGCTACTATATTGTATCAAAATGTCAAAATTTTGTTGACTATCCTGAAATATAATCACATTTGAGAATGCGACTCGTGTTTCTAAACGTATTTAAATTGAGAACTTCAATTGCTGCATTGGCACACTTTTAGATTGCGCATACGCACCGTTTGCCTGTCGAATTGGCAAAATTGCAATCTGCAAAAACTTTTGCCCCAAGAATAAGCACACAATAAACTTTTGTGCCCAACAAAGTAGTTACCAGCACAGACATTGTGCAACTGCAACAGCCACAGCAACTGTAGTTGTAGTTGTTAAGCTTCTACCAAACTTTGTTGGATAACGGATTGAAGTGTTTGCAATTGAGACACAATGACACGAGCTGATAATGTCACTCGATTATTAAATGCAAATTTCAAAGGATCAGGCACTTGGTGAATGATACTACCTAAAAAACTTAACGCTCATCGGAATGCAAAAAGTTATTTACTACTTTAATTCCTTCTTTACTAGATTACAAGATTATTTCCAGTAATTCTATACAACGGAATTAAACAAATCTTGTGCTGTGTCTTTCAGCTTGTGTCATTCAACACCTTAAAAACAATTGAACAAGTGCGCTGCACATTATGCAAAGCCATTGCAAAAGTTGCAGACCAAAGAACGTGCCACATCGACGTTGCTTTGATTTGCCCTGCCTGAAATATGTTGCATACAAGTGGATGGACTCTGGAGGTGTGGCACTCATACAGCCAACACAGTGCGGCAACTAAACATTTCCAGTCAATTGTGCAGAAACAAGCAAAATGCTGAAGAGTAGCTGCAGTGGGGCCAATGGTCGAATGAATTTACTGCAGTAAACTGAGGGGGTTGATTTGAGGGGGTTGAGGTTGAGGTTGGGTTGAGATTTGGTTGGTTTGGGTTGGGTTTCCTGTCAGTTAGTAGCAACAGCTGCAAATGTAAACAGAATGAGGTCAGTGCTGGCGCTGGTGTTGCATGTTGCACGGGCATTAGGGCAACTGTTGATAGACGTTGGCTACTAATCACCAACTATACTGGATTCCCTCACACACACGCACACACACATGCACACACACACACATAGAAAGACAAAAACACTGCACATGAATAGACACATGCAAATGAAGCCACAAAATGACTTTTAAGTTGGTTCTGGCCATGTCACAATGCCAACTCATTTGCTAGTCTACACTGGCGCCATAAACTACACTGCTCTATTATTTGCTTACATTATATATTTGTTGTTTAGTGCCTGAATGTAAAAGATATGCTGTTGGTAATCAAGCAATATGTTCGCAAAAACTCGAAAGTATTATATTTAAAAAATTACACTAGAATAAAAACAGTTGAATAATTTTCTATTAAAAAAAATCGTTTATTATAATAAAAACTAAAAAAAAAAACAGTTTTGGTTCCAGAACTAAATTTACAATATCAAGATACAATGCCCTTTTCGACTTTTTATTTTAACTACATTTACTGTAGCTGATGTATCTACAATGCATATTCTTATAGTGTAGTCCTTTTGTCCTGCTTCTTCGTCGTTATACGCACCCTTGTAACCGGCCATTATCCCTTCCTTTTTCACTCACTGCGTATGCTATAAATTATGAATATGCTTCGTTTTGATGCGGTCCTCTGTACTGCGACAATTTTGTCTACTACGTTGCCAGTGCCCCCAACCAATTAATTGCCAATTGCCGTACTGTCGCCACCTCTCCCTTTACTCTTCTGCATATGTTTGCTGGTGAAATAAAGACATAAAGCGTTGCCCAAAGTCAACAGAGGGAGCCGGAGAGTCAGCAGAGGAGGGAGGGGGGGAGGAGTCCTGGCAGAGGTGGTGAAATGCAAACACAACCTGCGAAAAAGCACAAAAAGTAAAAAAAAAGTTTTTCATTTTGCTGGCCCGTTTATAAAGTACATAACACAAATTTCGAACAGAGACGCACCCCCCTTGACACCCCGCCCCTTTTGGCAGCGCCTCAAGTTCGCAGCTCGAGCTTTTTTGCACAATTTATTTATGCGTTTAATAACGACATCATCAGCATGTAAATACACACATACACACACACACACATTAAAGACTTCCGCGTGTGTATCAAGGAAGAGTGTGAGTGGGCGTGGCGGTGGGCTTTTGGCGCCTACTCTCAGGCGACAGTAATAAAAATGTCGCTGATTTGACAATGTGCTTTATGTTGTGCGACTTTGAAAGTTCCCTTACCAACGCCACTCCACAAAACACCCCCACCCCCAACCCCACTCTTCTGGTCTCCTCTTTCAGTCAGAGCTCAACATATTATGCATTAATTTTGGATGACTTAAAGCTGTCTGTTGAGCGCGTGTGGAGTGGAGTCTGAGTGAGTCTCATGAAAATGGCATTAATAAAGCAGGCAGCTCATTAACTCAATGTCAGACTCATTTCATGGGCCAAACGTCCTCCAACAGCAGCAACTGTTGCTGAGCAGTACATGCTGCCAAGCTACCAACAATCCTCCCAATTTCGGCACAAACTCATCGCTTATGCGTCAACAGCACAAACGAGTAAACAAACATTGCCTATAAATAAGCAGCTAATAAGGATAATTGCCTGCTTTACAAATTGTCGCTCTTTGGCATTCAAAGTGCTCCCCACATGGGATGGGGGGGGGGGTGCTATTTTGCTTACTTGTGTATTGCACACATCTACAAGTCAAAATAGTAATAAATTGCTAAAGAAAATTGCGTGGCGCTCAAAGAAAAAAAACGAGCCAAGCAACGCCAGGCGAAAGCCGCAGCCCCAACATATGGCAAGTGGGCCATGTCCTTTGAATTTTATATATGCGCATATATATATATGTATAGACTACTCGCATACATATATACATCTTGATATATACAAGTATGGAGCATGAGAGACAGTCTTATTTATGGTCGTGCGGTGCGGCAAATTAATAATGCGACTTTCTCATTTGTTGGCTCTCGCTTTCTGCCTGTATGTAAATAGAATTTGTGCGCTGACTGCAACTAACCCGCAGCTGGTGTTCCACAGTGACCAAACAAGGGGCCGAGGGGCACAGGGGCAAAGGGAAAGACTGGCTTAAATTGGATATGCAGCACACAAAGTTAGCTCACTATAAATACAAAATGTGAGCACAAATTCCTTTGTTTATGCAATTTGGAATTTAATTTCCCATAAATAAACAACATAATCTAAACTTAAGCTGAGGGAGCCGGAAGTGAGTGTGGGCGTGGCAGTACATTTTATTACCATTGTTACCAATAAACTACCTTTCGATTTGATGACTCTAGCTTTAAAACTGTAGGAGATATATATTATTGCGGACAGACAGAAAAGAAAATCAATCTATATACAATTTCAGGATGTTCGAAATGGTTTTAGTCACTCAAATAATCAAAAATGCATTATTGATTAATATTTGTAGCTTACCGCTAATAGTTATTCAAATAAGTTATTCCAAAAATACTCGCCAGTAGTTTTTTTCTCCGTAATATGCACAAACGTATGTTATATAACATTTGTTGTAGGAAACTTCTACTCAGCATACTAAGCCTTGTGGGCAAAAGGGCAATTTGCAATTGAAATGTGGCAAAAACAAAACAAACCAAACTTGGCCAGTTGACTTTAGGGCCCTGTCGCCTGTCTGGCTTCCTTTCACATGTCCTTATGCTACTGATGGCCTCAAATGCTAATGAGCCAACTCTCTCTCTCTCTCTCTCTCTCTCTCTCTCTCACTGTCTAACTCATTCTTACTTTCTCTCTGTCTCTCTTATACTCTCTTGCTACAAGTGTCACATTGGCGTCCTTCGTTGCCAGTTTTCGCTAAAGCTAGCAAATTTATTGCATACTTCCTGTCTGTGAAAGCAAAGGCCTCACAACCTGAGTGTGTGTTGTGTATAATGTGTGGCTGTGTGTGTATATGTGTGTGTATTACATTCAATTACATGCAATTTCAGCTGGCTTTTGTTTGTTATTGCATACATTGATCGACGCGATGGCAGCCGCCCCGTTTGATTAACGAGTCCCCGTTTTGAGGTCCTGCTTGCAACATTTTGCAGGCGATTCGCATCTATCCCACTTTAACTTATATTTTACTGGCGACTGGCGTCATGCTGGCGCCACACAACAAAAAACAAAACAAAAACAACAAACAACAACAGCAAGAAAATTTCCGAGTAAAATTGCAACAATTAAAATGAGGCAGACAAGGACAAAAAAAGATGCATGCGGCGCTGGATGAGTGCAAATGACAACATAGGCAAATGCAGCTCGGTTGTTTACTAAAAATAACCTTGAGGAGGGTTCGAGAACTTTTGGCTTGCTAAGTTTAAGCGGCTATCAGGAAAAACTCTATGGAAAATGAAGAATAGTAATTGGACTTTGAATGAAATGCGTTGAAAGTTAAAATATCCCATAAGAAAATAGTTGCTAGAGCAATATTAATATGAGAAAATGTCGTTCTATTAATAGACTTATTTTCATTTCCTCAGTACACCCACTAGTATATCAAAGTTGTGCGGAATTTTTATATTAAAGCTGTTTTTGTCTGTGTTTTATGCTTTTCACTTGCCCAGTGAAATTTCGTATTTCCCTTTAGCCCATCTCCTCGCACTTCCCCGCTGCCTGTATCGTTGCTACTTTTGCGCATTGTATAATGCGCCTTTAATTATTTATATATGTTTTAACTTTTGTTATTATTCGTCTCTCATTTGCTGACACGGCCCGTCCTGGTGGCAGCAAACCCACATTAAGAGCAACATTTGAGCCTGGCAAGTGACAGGCTTTAATTAAATAATTGACTTGTGCCTTGTTGCTTCCATCTGGCAATGCGCAACAACAACAACAACCAGAGATTAAATGAAGTCAGATTTATAGAGACAATCAGACAAGTCAGTCACTTGCTGGGGTTCGATGGAACCATTTCGCCAGAACTTTGAGCGCATTTAAATATTTATGCGGGCTAAAAAGTTTTATCGATATCCTGCACAACAAAGGACCCACACAGCCAGATAAATGGACAAAACTATGCGCTGCTGCATACAAATTTTAAATTTATGCCACGAGTTCCCTGAACTGCTTAACCAGCACCCCGACGTGCATTGACTTCGGCGTCTCCCAGCCGCATCCTTATGTTTGCTTCAAGCTTTTAGATAACGCAATTTATGGGCCAAAAGCATGGCTAATAACTTGTGGCAAAGCATTAATGGGCCAGGGCATTGATTTCAGTCAGTCTCTTAATTGTGTCGTAAAGACGTTATTGATACATCATTAGGCAAGCGATAAACACGGCGTATGCGCAATATTTGTAGCTTTACTTAAAGCTAGCTTTATTTAATGCCAGCTGAATAACATTTACAACACAATTTTGCACTCAACGCTTGAAAATGCGTTTATACAGCTTTGGCAAAAGGCCAGGAGCCCAAGCCTCAAGGCTAACGAAGGAATGGCAGTGGGCAGGCAATCGACAGATAGCTGAGTGACCCTTAGAGCGCAAGGAGCGAAAGCAAAAATGTAATAAAACTATAATTACTGTCTCGTAGTTATCATATTAAGGGCTAACGAGTCTTGAGTTAACAAATTCTTCTGCTTAACAAAACAGTTCAAGTTATTAAAAACTTACATCCAACAGCTGCACAAGTGGTTCTTAAGTTGTAATATATCATTATTAAACGAACTGATATAAATATAAAGATTTCACTTGAGAATACGATTGAATTATCACTGCTTTAAACTATTCCTGGTACTATCGTCCTTCATAAAATTACTAAAGACTTTCACAACAGGACTCGCAGCAGTCGTTGAAAAGACATCACGTATTGCAAGTGACAAACCGTCGATTTCAAGATAGTGGCATATTTACGTGGAGTAAAGCGGGTGGAATTATCGTTTGGCATGTCAAAAAAAAAGGCTTCACTCTGAATACATATCCCAGCCGCCCTCCACTCCCCCCGGCGAACGTGACGCCTTGAAAGTGTCGCGTCATTTTATTCGGCGTACGTGTCGAGCGAAAATACATGCAAAAATGGACTGACCCACACAAGGAAAAGTTTAATAAATAAAAATATAGACTGAAAGTATTAAAATAGTTATGGCATAAAGTAATCTTAAAGCTTAGCATAATCAATAAAAATGTTATAATCAAATTTTAAATATATGTCATGCAAAGAAAAAGCTTACAACAGTTGCAATCCATTCCATTGGCATTGACGGATTTTGATAAATGGGCAGACATAATGACAAATATGCAAAAATATCTGAATGACAAACTGACCACCACACTGCCAAACACTTTCATATATGAGTACCCTCATGCTGTGACGTGCTTGTCAATATTTGTGCGATAAAAATCTGAATCGAATAGTGGCCCAAACAATGGCCCGACTTGGTCGACGGGCAGACCGTGGTGTGTTTGATAGTGGAGTCAAATAATTGGCAGCAGCATGGACAAAAACTGCAATTAAAGCAATATTGTGACTGGCTCATGTACAGAACTGACCATGAGAATAGTATCACTTTTATCACATGTGACTCTACATTCAAAATATATATATATATATATTGGATGTAGAATTAAACTAAATGCCAAATAACAACCGAAATGGGACCTCGGGACCTTGGGAAAATCGGTTCAGATTTGGCAAAGTTATGAGTTGAAATCTTAAAAAGTCACCTATAAGGCAACTATATGAATTTTCAAGTCAATTTTTCTGTCAGTTTTGGCATGATTTTTGACAGCAATTGCCGCGAAATGGAAAATTTTCTAATTTATGTCACAGTTTTTCTAAGTTATCCCATTCAACTGCCAGTTGCTGTATAGTCAGAGATAGACGCTAACAGACAGAGACAGGAATACACATATATGTCAGCGTATAAGTCATTTTGATGGCATTCATAAAAGATTCAGTTTCGTTTTGATGTTGCATTGTTTTCAGTCGCATTTTTGGCATGCACAATGCTGCGTATGCTTGTTATTTGTTTGATAACTAAGCGCTGTACATATAACTGTCTCTTTCTCGCTATCCCCCTATCTTTCTCGTTAGTCATTTCATTTTTGTTCATTTCGATTCATTGTGGCAGCGTGTTTGGTTTTAATTAAATTTTATGTTTGGACAGACATAAAAGTGGCTAAACATAAAAAGCTAAAAGTGAATTAAAGTGCAATCAAATTTCAACTAATTTAATAACAAACAAAAAATTGCAATTCAACTGGCGCAGACGACAGGCAAAGTTTCCCCCACACAAATTGACTAAAAACGCGTCGGTAATAAAAATGCGAGCGGATCACGCGTGAAAAGCGTCGCGAATCCATTTCACTGGACAATACCGAATATGGGCGACACATTGGATGAGGCGCCGCCAACGCGACGCGATAAGCCACAAACGCTGAACATTAGCGCCGAGGAGGAGGCAGCTGCCGCTGCCGTTGCCGCTGCTGTGGCAAGCGATGCGGCAAGCAGCGCCTCCACGCGTTTGTCGTTTAACGAACCGGTACGGGTACGCGATCACTCCTGCGATGGCCTGAGCACCAAGAGCAAGCGCATTGACGAATTTGTTGCCCAAACTGCACCACTGCGTCGCGAAAGTCTCAACGAGCAACAGCAACAGCAACCGCAACAACAGCAACATCAGCTGGCAAGCAGTCCCGGCGCCAGCCTACACAAGGCGCTGGGCCTGAGCAATCGTGCCACAACAACAACAGCAACGGCAGGCGGCACTTCACGGTACTCGTCCAGCGTTGTGGTTGGCGGCGGTGTTGGCAATTTGGCCGGCACCACAACCCGCAAGTGCGTCCTAACGCTGGACGGGTACTCCTATGTCATAGGTAAGAATGTGCAGCAAATGAAAAAATAGTATAATAAAACTCAAGCACGTAGCTGGCAGGAGGTCCTTTAATGGCATACCCGCCCACCCGGCGGGCTACTCACCTTGAGTCTGCTCTTTTGTTAGCTGAACTTTGGTTAGCCCAAATGAACTTTTGCCCTGGGTTTGACTTTTAATTCATAAGCCCCTCGTCCCGGCATGCCCTTTATAAATGAGCCCCTTATACAAACGCATAAAATAATATCTATATATATATTTTTCTATCATTTCATTGCAGGTAAGTCAATTCAGAGGGCAAACACAAGAGCCAGATTGAAACGATGGTCCAGGTACGTGGCCCATTGCAGCATTAAATTGAAAATGAAATTGAGTTTAAGCCAAACGGGCGCTGGGAAGTGCTAGGAGGGAGTGGAGCCATTATAAAACTTGACTGCCACCTCACAGTCCTTTTTATCTGATCCTTTCTGCTAACCAGCACAACAATTCATTTCGAATTGCTGTTGGAAATTTATGAGCAACTTTTTATGCTGCTTGCATATGGCCCGAACTTGCTGGAAAACGTTGAAACAATCTGCACAGAAGCAGATTGCGTATACGACGCATTGCCTGGGTAAACATTTTAGAACATATGCAAAATGAAAATGTGTGCCAGGCCAAGCAGCCCAGGTAGTTGTTGGTGTCAGGACGACGTCCGGGCTGACTGGCAGCATTTGATAGCTGCTTGTTCTCTGGCGGCTGGACACACACCTGGATATCGTCATGCCTTTGTCCGGTCAGCTTTCGAGCATCGCTTACATAACTGTGGTTAGGCAACACACAAAAACAGCTAGACACGGGTAGAAATTGGTAAAATACCGTTAAGCACCCAGCTATTTACCAGCTGTTTCTGGGCTAATATACTGGCATAAACCACAGACATTTTCAAGCTCTGTGCTTTTGTGTGTATATTTCATATAAAATGCATGTATCCAATTTGAGGTCAAATTAGTTTTAGAGAGAAAATAATAGGTATACAAATAATCCATAAAATTGTGGTACTAGGCAAAAAACTGCTAAAAAAAAAAACATATATAGATATATATATACCTAGAATACAATGGCAGAAAAAAGTTAAATGTAGTCGGAATTATTGCATCATTGTTATAATATAAACTCAGGTCTAGAGTCTAGAGCCGATGTAGTAGCGCTCTCTGGCGTGCCAAAGATTGCTGTGCTTTTTTTAACATTTTTTCCGCCGTGAAACATATGTTCCGCACAATAAACAACATTTAATTAAAGTGGCCAAGAGGGCTTTCACCCCCGAAAAAGGCAACGTTTTTAGCGACTGAACAACTTTTCAACAGTGCAATTTTGCTATCGTGTACTTTTATGGAGATATATTTTTTCACCAAATACATGCAAACAAAAAAGTTAACGGGCTGAAGCTTAAGCGGCAAAAACGTGAACCTTAATACCGTTAAGCTAACTGCTCAATTATTCAATTAAATTATAAATAAATAATCATATACACAGACCACCGACTTGTTTAACCGAAACAAATTCGTAAATTCAGATGGACTGTGCACTGTTTTGGATCCTACTGCTGCGTCACGTAGCTGCCACAAATTGTGGGCCGATTTGAGACAGTGCCAGCAAGGCAAGCTGGCAAGCTGGCAAGCAGGCAAGAGCCAAGTGACAATGTGGCGCGTCCTTTGGGGTTACAATTTATGGGCGCTGCAATATTTTGCAAATATCCGTAGCATATCCTGCGGCGACAGCGCAGACAAACAACAATGCAATAAATAGTCAAGTGCTTGTTTTTATGTTCGTGTTGTTGTTCTGTGCATGTGTATGTGTAGTTGTTGTTTTTGAAAGTATGTCCTTCAATTGACATATTACACTTGTTGTTGGCCCGGTCGCGGTCGCTTTCTATCGCTGCACGCTTCTTGTTGTTGTCAGTCGCAGACAAAGGACGCGAACAAGGCATAAGGATGCGACCGCCGCCGGTTGTCTGTCTGTCCATCTGCTCATCTGTCCATCTGTCTGTCTGGCTGTCTGGCTGTTGTAGCCCAGAGCTCTGCTTGGCTGATCAAGCGGCCTCAGCGACAAGTTCAACTTATTGACAGCCGCCAAGCGAGCCGGGACAGCGTACAACTCAATTGATGTCTGTGCAACTGAAACACGTAAAAGTTCGCGACTAGCAGATACTCTGTACACATATATATTACAATTTGGATGTCTTTAGCTTTCAATAAATTGACTAAGCTGTGAATGCCAGTCAAGAATATATATGTATATATATGCTTCTACCTTTTACATGCATATGCACCATTTTATGATATCCTTGCGAACCGTTTGTAATGGGTACAGTGTATGAAAAGGGTTAAGTGGCCAATTTGACTGCGGTTCAATGAATCTTCATAGGCATTAGCTAATTTATTAACAAACAGCAAGAAGAAAAAAAGGTTAACCGAATTTGGCGATTAACAAGGCTAAAACCTTAAAGACTTGAAAAATGTTCAAATTTGCCGCATATTTTCAGGCGCGCATAAATTCACGATTACAATACAGCCAACTTGAAGCACATACATAATTCAAAGGCCTTTTGCCTTAGCCGGGCTAAAAGTGACCTTCGCTTGGTTTTGTTTTAGCCAGTCCTGAAAAAACCATGAAAATTTGCATAAAGTCCAGTCATTGACTTAAACGCACAAACATTTCAATGCATATTTGGGTTTGGGGGCACCCCAACAAAATTTATTGCAAAAAAGTTGAAACAGCTTTATTGAGTTTGTATGGGCCGGGCTTAAAGGGATAATGTATGCAACTTTTTGCAGAAAGTTATTTGCCTTTATGCCAGCAACGCCTCAATTGCCAATCAATTTGGCTTTTACTCTCTGCGAGTTGATGCCAACAACTTATTTCAAGTGACAGTAAAGTCATAAAAAAGAAAGTTAAAGTGAGGGCGGTTCAGCTCAGAGATACCCTGTTATGCTATAGATGAGCTGGAAAGTGGAGTGAAGTGACAAATTGAAGATACAGTAGTATTCGAGAAATATACACTCCTGTAGGGCATCAACAATATTATACATATTCTCCTTGGAGTTTAATATGCCTTCTTTGATCTGTTACACCCATTTTTCATACCCATTGGGTATAAAAAGTTCGAAATCAATTTAACAAAATCCTTGTAATTATAAGGCTGCACACTCACAAAATACAGCTAATTATCGAATTTGCCCAATTTTGTAATTAAAAACAATTTCAAAAGCGGCGCCATTGTCGCGGCTGTCTGTGAAATTTATAAAGCTGGCGGCTAAACAGGCAAAATGGCGGTGTCACAAACAGAAAACACAATGCACACAGACGCACAAAAACACGCCGACAAAGGCAAAAGTTTGCCGCGTGGACAGAAGGTTGCCAGCTTCTTTCACATACCTTCCCAACCCATTCATCCACCCCCTGGGGTGGCAGCTGCCGTTGGCTGCTGTTCAGACATCAAGGTGCACGGCGCGTCTTATCCATTTTCCCAGAGCCACTCAACATTTGGCAACATTTAGGCCCAAAGGATTCAACGAGTACGTGTGTGTCCTTGTTAAGAAATATCAAAGAGCCGCAGCCAGACTATGCGACGTCAGTGTCCTCATGATGACAGCCAATTTATACATATTCCAGCTAAAGTTTTCAACCGCATTTTGCTAACTTTTAATTGCAAACGATTCTTTCTATGTGGTTTTTAGTTAGGGCATATACATTTTTTGGTCTAAGCTTTAATAATTATTTGATGACATATATCTGTATAATATTTTAATATTCATATCAACCTTTTGGTATTACATTTCTCTGCTTTTCTGTTAAGTTAACAATCAATCAGATAAACCAGTACGTATCAGCTTCAAAATGCATTTAAATGTGTCACTCTGGTTAATTTGCAAACAGTCGACTGTTATTTGATTGGCATCTCTAAAGGGACAACAACGGCGCTGCCAACTTCCGCCAATGAGTGTGCAAACAAGGATATCCACTTGCCAGCCAGCAAAGCGTTAAATTTACACTAACAACTGCTGCTGCTGCCTGCTGTCCTTGCATCCGTCTCAGTTGCACGGTTAGAGTGGAAGACTTCTCCGTCTGAGGACTTGACATACCAATTGCTGGAGTCGTTATCGGGTTGCAACTATGGGAAACTTCCGCTGACAAATTGAATAAAAATTATAGTTGACACTTTAGTTTTTGCTGCAGCTTTTGCCATCGGAACAATTTTATGCAAATGGCTATATAACAAGGCCTGCAGAGAAAGTGCCTTGATATAATTCTTGTTAAAATTTGTATCAATGGTAAAAAAAAACATTGAAAGAGGAATTAATGGCGAGAGTTGTAATTTATATGGATTTTCGTAATACTTATCACTTATCACCAGTAATGCTGGAATTTGGCTGGAGCCTGTAATTGTCGTTGACATATTACAGAAAATCCGATCGATCAGTGTATAATATTACCACCCACTTCAGTGGCAATTTTCAGCACCACTTGACAGCGACGGGCGGAAATTTAATTCGTCCTTTTGAAGCCCCACAACCACAATTTCGGCCGTTGCCAACTGTTAATGACATTTAAGCCACTGGTGGGCTACTGCGGTTACTTATTTGGCTCTTGTTTTGTATGTTTTATTAATTAATTAATCAATCAGTGAGCGCCAAATACTCAATGCATCAAAATGGCTAATTGAAATTCACTTTAGTCCATTTGTGACGCCACAAATTGTACATTAACAAAGCCACCAGCACCACATTAAATGACTTGATGAACTGCTGAATCATGGCGCGGCGCTGTGCACTGAAACAAAATCAAATATCAAATTAGATACAAGCTAATCAGTTCATACAGTTAGTTGACTCCAAATTTACCTCATGCCCGATTGTGGCTCTCTTAAAACAATGCCATCACCGGATGCCAGACGCAGTTGTTGACTGCCACTGCGATTGTTGGCCAAAGAACTGAAAGCTCTGAATTAACGGAATATTTAAAAAAAAAAAAAAATTACTTAACTCTGCAACTTTGCATACAATGTGAATGAGCAAAGAGCACAGGAAATAAAGAAAACAAATGTTTTTAAACATGCCAGTGTTCAACGTGGCGTATGAACAATGAGTGCTTTAAGCTACGCATTAGTTGAAAGACGCACGCAGAGCATTTCCATTGAGAATTGTCTGGATTAGTCTATTGGTATTTCCGCTTGCCATATTTAAGCTGAGAAAACTAGTTGAAATGCTCATTTCTTATGCCATTTTATGGTCCATTTGGCAGTAGTTCAAAGTAAATGTAATCTGCGGATTACAAGTACAAAATTTATAGAAATTTTCTTTCACATTTATTTATTTAAGAGCTTGGAGCTATTATTTATGGTTTCTTGAAATTCGGCAACTACAAAGTGTTTGACGTTTTACAAGAATTTAATGATCAAAGAAATTTAATGAAAATACTCTAGTGTACAACATTTGTGTACCCTTGAAAAGGGTATTATAATTTTAGTTTTGAGCGAACGAGAAAAGGTTTTAAAATGTAAATGAACTTGATCTGCATTTGTCATCGAGAACATTTTGCTATCTAATCTACATAATCAACGTGCTGAGATTAAGGACACAAATTAGGGTCACCAAATATCCAAAATAGACTTGACCTACAAACGGTATTTAAGTAATTCAATATAGCCAAAGCATATTATTTGTCAGTGTCACAAAATATACTTTATGACCAACTATTAGTAAGTTGTTTTATGACATTCTCTGTGCAACAGAAAAACCTACAACAAATTTTGAAACTTTTACCTTGTCCGTTCATTGAGAGTATTTTTGTATGCCAATCCATGCAATGTTTGATGTCTCGTTATTTAGCTTAACAATTATTGGCTTTCATAGAAAATTGTGAAATGATTTTAGGGATAAAGTTTCCAGAAAGTTTGTGGTCATGGCAAATTGGACAGCGCCCATCCAGCTTTACCGTTTTTCCTCTTCCTTCTCTCTTTCTCTCCGTCCACTTGCAGTGCTTAATGTGTGGCATTTAAAACTTTTAAAAGTTTTGCATAACATGAGCCTTTGTTCGCCTTTTAATGCATACCCCTCGCTGTATTTTTACTGCGACAGTTCGCAAATCTCTCTTCCGGAGTTCATAAATCTTTCTTCCAGCTTGTGCGCTCGGCCACATGAAAAATTATACGAGCAAGTATGAAACAAACGAACCAGAAGCACCAGATAGCTATGAAAAGCGGAAAATTTAATACGCTTTCTCACATACAAATACAAAAATTGTACTTCAAAATTGAAATTGAAATGTTAAAAGCTGTGTCCTCTAAAAAAAAACTCAGTTTGTGAGTGATCATATATAGAAATAGTATATAGTATAGTATAGTATAGTATATAGTATATGGTATTGGTATTGCCTGTGTTACATTTTTGATAACTAACGCATAATATTCTCTGGTAGTGTATTAACATGATTTAGATTTCGTTTTGGCAAGCTGCCAGGGCGACGATGGCGACTTCCTGGCCAGCCATTTTATTCCGCACGTAGCATATCAGAAACCTCCGACTCTGAAAATCTAACAAATTTAGAAAACTGCAAATGGCAAAGTGAAATTTAATTCGTTTGTTGCACAGAGACCAATCATTAATTTTCATGTCAAGTGATTTTTTTTTTTATTTATTCAAACTCGTGACAATGACAAGCGGAAATGCAATTAATGGAGCACACAAATTGAGTTAATCTTGGGGCTATGCTTCGAGCAGCTTGCAGACGAGTCCCTCGTAAGCTGCCAGTGTTAAAGCGCTGCTGGAGAGGGATTTTCTGTGGAGGGGAAGCAGATGCAGCAGATATATGTGATATATATCTATGTGATATAAAATGTGTGCAAGTGAAATTGAACTTACCCCGGTGCATAGACTGAATCCACGCCAGCCACTTCCACAATCAATTGCTGGGGCCGATTGATGAAGTCTGTCAGATTTACCAACTGCTCCTTGCCACTCACATTGATGATTGTAACGAGTGTGTCGTAGTCCTTGAGAGTGCTAAACAACCAGCAAATTATTGTTTATGGTTGTGTGTCATATTTTAGGGGTGCCAAGTTGCACATACCGCTTAAGGGCAAACACCGCCCGGGATAGTGGTTCGATGGTGAATCTTCCACGTCTCAGCACCGGCAGCTTGCGCAACTCAATCAGCGACCTGTACACTTTGTAATGACTCTTGGCTGCCTGCTGCTGCGCTTCCAGATTCAGCTCCAGATAGTTGGGATGCACGGGTAGCCAGGTCTTGGCAGCATCCGAGAAACCTACGGGAGATTAAAGATTTTGAAAACAGAAAATAGAGACAGACTTAGGAATAGTTGATTTCAACTTGCCCGCATTGGTAGCGTTGCTCCACTGAAAAGGTGTACGCTCCGGATCCCTGGAGACCTTCTCGAAATCGAGTTCGCCAGCATTGCGCGCCGGCGGATCCACTGTATCCTCCCAGCTGATTTCACGATAATCCTCCATGCCCAGCTCCTCGCCCTGCAATAACAAAAAATCTGAAAGGTTAACCTTTTGACCTTTCGCATGCGTCGCATCCCCTACTCACATTATAAGTAACAGCGACGCCGGGAAGCGTCATCAGCAGCATGTTCATGGCATCGACGCTGGCGGGGCCGAAACGGGAGGCGACACGCGGATTGTCGTGGTTGCCCATGACCCAATTGGCAGTGTGCCCGCGTGGCATATAGATCAGCCAGTTCTCCACAATGTGGACAAAGTCACGGGCATCCCATGCGACATTCACATCCCTGATGAAGTGAAAGTTGAAGGGCAAGTGAGAACCTTTTATGCCGCTGTCATCCTCATAGTAATCCATGAGCAGTTTCACTTCGGCGTAAGCCTCTGTCATCATGATGCGTGTGGCACCCTCCGGATGCTTGGCGGTATAGTCATCCAGCAGCTGTCGCCAGTGTTGCACCATGGTCAGCACCTCGGGCAAATCTTTGGTATAGATGTGCCATGTATAGTCGTAGGACAGTGGATCCGAAGTCTTGCCGCTAAGTGGCTCATCGGCCAGGGTTTCGTTTTCAAACAAATGATTCACTGCATCAATGCGAAAACCAGCGACGCCTTTGTTCAGCCAGAACAGCAGCACCTCATCCATCGCCTGCACCACGGCTGGATTGCGAAAGTTCAGATCCGGCTGCTCCTTGGTGAACTCATGCAGATAGTACTGCTGTCGCTGCTCGCTCCACTCCCAGGCGGATCCATAGAACACCGACTGCCAATTGTTGGGCGGCTGTCGAACGCCCTTATCATCCAGCTTCCCATCTGCCCACACATAGTAATCCTCAAAGCCCGGCTTCCGGGCCGACGACTTGCGGAACCACTCGTGCTGATCGGAGCTGTGATTGGGCACAAAGTCCAAGATGATCTTGATGCCCAGACCGGTGGCCGTGTGGACCAGCTGCTCAAAGTCGGACATGTTGCCATACTCCGAATGTATAGCCATATAGTCCGATATATCATAGCCAAAGTCCACCATCGGGGACTGAAAAATGGGACTTAGCCATGTGGCAGTAATGCCCGTTTCGGCCAGATACGGCAGCTTGGAGATAATACCCTGCAAATCGCCGATGCCATCGCCATTGCTGTCCTTGAAGGACCTTGGATAGATCTGATAGAAGACAGCATGCTGCCACCAATCGATAAAGTCCTCCCTTTGCGTGCTCAGCAGGCTGGACATACTTGGAGTGGGCCACAGGCTGCAAAGTAGTAGAAGTAGTTGTGTTGTTCGCGTTATCAGATACCCTGGCCACATGGTGTGAGAGATTTGTTGCCTTGACAGCGACTACGGCTGCGATTCGGTTTCAGCTCTGTTTTAAAAGGTAAATTTCAAATTGCTAGCTTTGCAATTATTATAATTTGCACATCATTAAATCTTAATGAAGCAGCTCTGATTATAAATAATTGAAATTGGAAGCACTTAATTTAATTAATTACGATATATTATTTTACATGCCAGTTTGAAAAAATATTTGCAAAAATAACTTTTTTTATAAAATAAAAAAATTTATTGAAATATTTTGTGACCTTGTGAAGGGTATTCTAATGTTGTATGGGTAAATGGGTATATATTCTTAATCAGCAGCAAAAGATATCTGTTATTTATGGTTTGAATTCTATTCCCGAATAAAGTTTGCATTAATATATCTAAAAGGTGATAATATGCCTAAGCTTTTCAACTAGCTCTCTCTCTCTACTTCTCTACTTCTCACTCTCTCTTTCCCATGATCAGTTGATAGCAGTCGTGAATTTTATGCATGATATTTCCTACTCTCATTACCTACCGCAAATTCACACAGTCACACACAACAAAAATCAAACAAATAAATAAATCGCAATCCCAGCCCTGCTTAAAGCACAACACGTCGCCCACAGCCACCGTGATCAACTGAAAACTGTGAGAGCAACGTGCCGTGAGGCATATAAATTTGCAAAAGCTTACGCTCCACTTGGAGTCCACAGCTGTGCTCACAAAATCCACAAGCACGTCGCAAGCAAATGCATATTAAAAATCCACACCGGCAAATTTATGTTCATATAAGCATATAAATGTACATATGTATATGTATATGTATATGCAATCTCGAAGGGCTTTTAATTAAACTGAACGACAATTTATCTACGCTGGCAGCCGTTGGCAGCTATAAAATATTTTGGGGAAAGTGCGACGACAACAACAGCAACTGTGACAACAACAGCAACAGTACCTGCGACAAACGTGACACGTACAAAAGGGGGCAACAACAAGTGCTCTCAATTCAATTAAAACGTTCATAACGCTTTTAAGTGTAAATGAGTAATCCCAATTCAATTAAATGGAAATTCAAATGAGTTCCCCAGATGACCGTATTTCAAATGATGAATAATGCTCGACTGAAACTTGATAAAGGGTTATTTAATTGCAATTTATTCATAGTTTCTTTACTTTTCATTTAAATTTAAGTTCTTCCGCATTCTGTAAGATACTTTAACTTCTCCTTCAACACTGTTTCCAAAGGTGAAACTTATTCAAAAAAATAAAAAAATCGATACCAATGTTTAAACTCTATCTATCCGAATCCATATTTCGACAACATTTACAAAAACTCAATCAATGTTATTTCAATGTGCATTTCTTGGATTTATTGAATTACTTGCGAGCCTTGAGCAGTATAACTAGACCCTCATAAGGTGCCAACCTGACCTCAGTTGGCTTCAAACGCTGTCCCACCCGATGCTGTGAGTTGACGCCCACAACCAAGAGGGTAAGACGATTGGGCAAATCGATAAAGTCACTGACATCCACTTGCTGGTTGTCGTTGCTCACATTTATGACGGTCAGCACGGTACCCTGTCCCTTCAGCTCACTGGGAATACGAAAAGATTACTTGATATGGTAACTCTCAATTTCGAAAATTGGTTCCCACTCACCGTTTAAGGGCAAACACCCGACGGTTAAGCGGCTGAGCAGTAAATGTGCCAGCCTGCAGGACTCGCGAGTGCCTCAACTTGAGCAATGTTTTATAGACCTTATAATGGCTGCGAGAGGCATTCTGTTGGGCAAGAAGATTCAGCTCATTATAGTTGGGATGCACTGGCAACCAGGTGGAATCACCGGTGGAGAAACCAGCATTCTTATCATTATTCCATTGCATTGGGGTGCGTTCGGGATCGCGAGAAACCCACTTGTAGTTGTCGGGACCAGCATCACAGGCGGGCTGATCCACTGTTTCCTCCCAGCTAATGTCACGATAGTCCTCCATGCCCAGCTCCTCACCCTGCACATGAAAATCTTCTAAGTAGAGCCACAGACCGGGATAGGTATTCACTTACGTAGTAGGTAATACCAATGCCCGGTAGGGTCATCATCAGCATATTCATGGCATCCACCGTCTTGACACCGTATCTGGAGGCTATGCGCGGATTGTCATGATTGCCCATCACCCAGTTAGCCGAGTGTCCAGGCGGCATATAGGTCAGCCATCTTTGGATGTAGTACACAAAGTCCTGAGCCGTTGAGTTCGCATTCAGATCGGTTATGAAGTCAAAGTTGAAGGGGAAGTTGGCACCCAGTACGCCACGCTCATCCTCATAATAGTCCATTAGCAGCGATAGATCCGCATAGCCCTCGGTCATCATAATGCGAGCAGGTCCTGGATTGTTAGCCGAGTAGTTGTCGAGCAGCTGGCGCCAATGCTGGATGAGCGCATAGTTTTCGGGCTGATTTCTTGTATAGATATGTTTCAGATAATCAACCGAGTTTGGATCACTGGTAGTGCCACTGAGTGGCTCATCAAGCAGCTGCTCGTTCTCGAAGACATAAATGACAGCATCGATGCGGAAGCCGGCAACACCCTTCTGCAGCCAGAAGAGTAGAACCTCATCCATGGCCTGCAGCACGGCGGGATTACGATAGTTGAGATCAGGCTGTTTCTTGGTAAACTGGCGCAAATAGAACTGTTCTCTCTTCTCATTCCACTCCCAGGCGGAGCCGGAGAATACAGAGACCCAGTTGTTTGGAGGTACACGAGTTCCATTCTCCAATAATGTGCCATTCTCCCACACATAGAAATCCTCAAAACCTTCCTCTTTGTCAACGGATTTCGTGAACCATTCATGTTCGTCGGAGCTATGATTGGGCACAAAGTCCAGTATGACCTTGATGTTCAGCTTATTGGCATTCGCAATCAGCGCATCAAAGTCCTCCAGGGTGCCGTACTCCGCTTGAATGTCCTTGTAGTCGGATACATCATAGCCAAAGTCCGCCATGGGTGATGTGTAAATGGGACTTAGCCAAATGGCCGAGATGCCCGTATCCGCAAAGTACTGCAGCTTGGACGTAATGCCCTTAAGATCACCGATGCCATCGCCATTGCTGTCCTTGAAGGACCTGGGATAGATCTGATAGAAGACCTCGTGACGCCACCAGTTGTTCTTCTCTTCCTGCTCCTTTGGATTCGGCTTAATCACCTCTGAATGTGCCAAAGCCATCGCAACAAGGCAACAAAGGCCCAAAACCAAACTCCATTTCACAGCCATCTTAACTCGATGAAGTTGTAACTGTTTGTTAAGCTTCCGCTCGAATTTAACGGCTTTTATAGTCGCTGCCCTTGCTTACTAACGGTTTTATTATTTACTTCCGATTAAATCAAATATTTGTGCAAATGGTCAGTGTACGGTCAACACGTACCACATTGTAGATACAAATGCATAACTTATTTAACTGGCTTATACAATGTGGCTTAAAGGGGGAATGTACCCCATAAGCAGCTGACCATCTGACCAAATAGCGGAAAATTTATTACATCTGACATTGAAGAGGCCACTGACAAGGCTTTCAGTAATAAAGTTGTTCGCTTTGTGGAACCTGCGACAACAACCGAGAAGAATATTAAGTCATTTTGGCTGCTGCTGTTTGCTCGGCTTCTCGAAATTGCGAATAGTGAGTCTCTTGTTGCTGCTGCTGGAAAACACAAACACAGCACAAAAAGTGAAAAGTAAAAAAAAAGTAAACAAGTTCCGCTAAGAACACGCTAAAAGTTCATAATTACATTTGATAAACCCAGTTACAAGTTGCAGACAAAGTTATATTCCGCCACATACTAACCGTGCGCACAGTTTCGCAGGAGGGGTGGAAAGGGGGGGTGGGTTGCTAATTAATCAATTATTTAACATTTTAGTTATAGTTGACAAAATCTAATTAAAAGAAAAAAAGCGTCAGTACACCGATTTGTTTTATATACATACAGGTATACAGGCTACAGGGATTTTCTCTTAAATATCAAGTGAATTCAATCCGTGAAATCCTGCCGAAAGCAGTACAGGGCATAGGTGGAAATAGGAAAATAGTAACAGGCCCCATAATCGTGGTACACAAACAAAAGCAGCATTATTTTTATGCGACTTTATATGGTTTTTTATCGTTTATTTATATCCGTTTGCTTGTGGCCCTGCCACGCCTCTTTTCGCACATTTCTCGCCACTTAGCACGTTTGGTTTTCCATTCTGTTCAGTTTCAAGCGCGAACTTCCGCTGCGTGACCGGGCTCCAAAATGGAACCTGCTTGCAGCAGCACTCTGTCAGGTACAATAAAAAAGGACGCACAGGGTTTCAGTTACCGCACATGAAGTCCCTTACAACACCCCCCCCCCCCCCCACACGCACTGCTCGGTTACCTATTTTGCTGCATGGTATGGCTGCTGGCTGGCTAATTAAAACATTTTGAAATACATTGTAATTCAGCTGCTTTTGTTTGCATAATATACTAGGTACATGGCATAATATACTAGGTACATGCAATACGAGTATATGAGTACGTGATGCGTCCTGATCCTCTCTGTAAAAGTACTGCTTGGCCGCCAAAGGGGTTTCCACATCAAATTTAGAAAATGCTGCGCAAATATATGCAGAAATCTTCATATGAAACTTGCCCAAGCTAACAAACTTTCGGGGGTAGGGCCGGGTACCCCGGCATCATTTGCAAGATTTTCTATGCAATTTATTAAATTCCGTTGAAATGCGGGGATGGGACATGAAAAGGGTTTGACATTTGATTGCAGTGGGACAGCAAGACAGCGGGACAGCGGAACAGCGGGACGGGGGTAAAGAGTCTGGACTCAAGTGTTTTGCACATGTGTCTGCTCTCTGATTTTCATATATTGAAATTCCATTCGATTAGACAACTTGCTGCATACATTTAAAGTTTAAATTGTGCCGAAAGGAAGAAAGTTTCAGTTATCGGGGCAACTTTTGAAACCTGCTAATCCGCCCCGTCGCTCGCCTGTCCGTCTGTCTGTCCGTCTGTCTGCCTGTCTGTCTGTCTGTCCGTACGCTGGCTGGTTGTCAGTTGGGCGTTGTCAGGATATGCGAAGGCCGAGGCTTACCTTTCATTTTCATGTCGTGTCCTGATTGAATTGCGTCGCGAACCGGCAAAAAACAACGCCAAAAATCGTCGAGGGTCGGTCCCTTGCCAAGGAATTTTCCATTTTCTTTTTCTGTTTTTTTTTTTGGGTAGTCCCAACAGCAGCCGCCACAGCCGCAGCCACATGAATAAATATCAGCCTACGAGTACATATTTTTTATTATGTAAATATTTAATAATATCAAAGCGACGCGAGTTTGGCAAATTAAAAATAAAAAACAGCTAGCACCTAAATAAAAAGCTGACTGATTAACTCCCAGAGATCTGATTCAAATTTAATACGTGCCCTCGAAACATACGGTATACCCTGTAACTTTATCCGAATATTATGTCGTATATGTGCCACATGACTGCAAGGGTATTGCATCTTCGGCACCCAAAGATATCAGATCTGACTTCTTGATTTTTTCCATATTTTCGTATCTATTTGCTCTCATTTTGTTCACCTTTTGACAACCCTTAAGCGTCAGCAAATTGGTTCTGTGCAATTCGGAACAAACGGTAAATTCGTGATTTTGATTGCTATTTGCGTTGCCATTTGATGTTGTGAATACGTTTACGCTTATCAAATACTTGTTATCAAAATCGATTACAACAACAACAACAATCATGAACCTGCTTTGTTGTCAGTTGTAGAGATTGTTGATTTGTATTATATGACTCCATGCATTTTAATATGTTTTGTGAAATACAGGAATACTAAGTACTTAATTATTCGTTAGGCATGGCTGTGTCTAGCTTTTAGTTCTATTATTTGCTAACTACTATGACATATCAGTAATCTGTAAACTTTGATATTATTATAAGCTGCTCCAGTTCAGACCATATTTAACCTATGATAACTATGAAATCTTATATAAGGCAAATCCTAGGGCAAAAACTAAATAGATAAACACATAAACATTATCAGCAAAATAAATATTTATTTATGAGATATAAATCGAAAGCTCAGCTAAGCTAACCCCTTTTTATGTGCTCCAAAAAGTATGCAGCAGAAGTTGACTAGAGTTATTAGCTTATATGAGCTATAAACGACAGAAAGCAGCTATCTTTGGGGTGTTCTTTTATTATGAATGAAAAACAGTTACGTTTTATACAAGAGCTTTTCACACATTTTCCATATAGTGTGCAATTTACCAAAACTCCGACCAGTGTTAATTAATGTCAACAATTTAGCTAACTCTTTAAGCTTGGGCTTGCCTATACAATAAATACTAATTATAATAATCCATTCCACGAATTTCCCTCTAATAAGCCTTTTTAACTATATTGAGCTATTGTACACAAGAGATAAAAGTTTGTGTCATCATCCAACTCGACAATGTATTATCTTTTTAATAACGTTTCCTTCATTTAGCGCAGTTGACAGCTTCCTGTCATAAAACAAACAGTAGTCCGTCCCGTCCCGTCCCGTCCCGCTGCTCTTTGTGCCTCATAAATATGCCCCAGCAGCTATGTATTTTTTGCTGCCGAAAATGTTGCACGGTGGCATTTATACTTTGAGTAATTTGACGTTTGTGTTGCACGTATTGAGATTCAATTAACAGAAAGCGTCGCACAGTTCATAAATCACATCAAGAAATCAGAAAATCCGTAACTCAAACTGGCAAACGGCGTCGATTAATTATGCACAATTTGATTGATGTGCGTGAGGCGAATATTCAAATAATGACAGAATCGGGGACACACCATCAATGGAAACGAAACGTAACGTAACGTAACGTAACGTAATGAGCTCAGACAACTTGATGACGTAGTCGCTGCTACTTTTAATTAGCATTTAATGGCATTATTTGCATACTACTTAATATACTATATACCCGACACGATTCAGTGCGTCTCTCATTGAAAGTGACATTCAGAATAATTGTAATTAATAATAATATATAATGCATGAGAAATCCAGTGAGTGGATAAACTGTGAGTTGCGAATACTTTAGTTATCATTTATTAATCGTATCGCCCTGCAATATAATCATTTATAAAGTTTAAACTAACAAGCATTTTCTGTTTTATTCAAAATAAATAAATAGTACCGAAACTTTTACTTTTTTTAATTTTTATTAAAGATATTAGGAATGCTAGCAGCGTACAAATCAAATCATAAACTTGAAAAATATTTATTTTAATTAAACGAGATACATATAAACAGCGATTATAATATGACAAATATTATTGAAGATTTCGTAGATTTCACTTTAGCACTCTCCCATCTTCTGTATGTTGAGGTTTCGTCCCAGTTTCTTGTAATCCCGCTGCGTACACTCAAATTCACAGCGATTTGTATAGGTAACGCCATTTGAGCCGCACACCTGCCCCTTCTCCTTCAGATTGCAGGGACAAAAGCTGGCCTCGGTTTGACCCAACCAAATGGCAGCCAGCACCAGGACGAGCAAAGCAAACAAATTCAAAGACTTCATTTTCACTTGAGCTAATTAAACACCAACAAAACGAATGAAATTCTAAGGGATTCGGTGAGATTCTTTCGCAACGTTGCGCGTCGAGCGTTGAATTTGCACTGAGCTTCAAAAGTAAAGCACATCATGTACTTGGAAATGATAAGGGGTGGGGGGGGGAAGGAGAGGCTGTGTATAGGTAAGTACTATCTGAGTATGCGTCAGTTTTGCTAATTAGTCAACAAGTCGCTGACTATTTCGGTGTGTTGTGCTGCCACTTGAAAACAAAAACATCTGCGTTACTATCCGCCCCACCTCTCACCTCTCCTCCCCACTCAATGCTTTGCTTTGTTTGTCTTATTGAATTTGTTTAGCATTACATTTGAATGAATTTTGCGCTCTCATCAATTTGCACGGCTGGCAATTGATAGCCGCCCCGCCCCCCCCCCCCCCCTTTCGAAAAACTGGAGCAGCAGAAATGCGCTTGACTATACCAATTTTGAAACAAAATAGGAAAAAGTTATCGTGTGCTTAGTCTAATTTCCCCAGTGGCACAAAGTTCTTCAAATTGAGTGAATTACTTGCCAAGTGCTTAGTTGGACAGCGAAAAGAGTGCGCAAATTGACATAAACATACAAATATAAGCCACTAGGAAAAGGGAAAATAAACGCTGAAAATATGATGGCATTTCATTAATTGAAATTGAAAATGAAAATGAATTTCAAATGGAAATTAAAGTGAGTGACTGTGCAGCAACAACTGGCAACAACTATTATTTAAGCCCAATTACTTTTGCCACCTGCCGATTATCAAGGGCTTTAGCCTTAAAGCGATCGACACACCCAGAACTCGGCGCTGTACCGTGAAAAGTTGGCCAAGCTGATAGCAAGCGAGTGAGAATGAGAGGGTGAAAGAGAGGGAAAGTTAGAAAGAGAATGTTGCATACTAGAGATGGCCGCGTGACTTGCTTGCTCGCGAAAAAGCTAAAACTCGCACGAAAAACTAAATATGTTTTAAGATAGACTGAATAACATAGAGTATTATTTTGTATATTTAAAATGAACTAGAGTTTCCACTTAATAATCGAATGTTGTAACGAAGGTCTTATTAAACTGGTGTTGCTTTCATTTATCTACGATTCCATCTTAAAATAAACAATAGAAAGAGCTATCGAAATGTCAGCTAGTTGGCAACGCGGGCAAGCTTAAATTTATTACAAATGTTTGCACTGAGCGCACAAAGCTCAATCTAAATTTCACTATACAAATACGAAGAACTAAATAACTATTTTGGAAAAAGCACAAGTGTCAAGCACACGCGATAAGATAAGACCCCAGCCATGAAATCGAGCCAGTCTAGCCCACCCAAAGCAGAGAACCCCATTGCCAGTATAAATATTGACTTGCTTGTGGATTAACCTATTGGACAAAAATACAAAACAATGAAATTATTGAGCTTGTTGTTGGCTCTGTGCCTGCTTCTGACGGCATTTGTGAGCGGCGATCAGGATGAGGAAAAACTGTCGATACCCAAAAAGATCTGCCCATGTCCCCGCAACTATGATCCGGTCTGTGCCAGCAATTTGATCTCCTATCCAAATCGCTGCCTATACGATTGTGCGCGTCGTGAATTGGAGCGTTCTGGACGCAGCCTGGATTTGCTAAGATCGGGCAATTGTTAAGCCAAACATTATACAAATAATCAAATAAAATTAAAAATAAATACAAATAGTTTTGTTCAACTGTGTAAAAGCCACTGAATCATCATTGGAGAATTATAAATAAATATATGAAATATTATTGCTTATCAAGAAACCCATTCGGAGCACCAACTGATAGCGACTGACTTTATCTGGCTGTCCAACTGTATAAACAGCTATAAATCAGATGACAAAATACTCAAAGTTGAGGGTTGGCTCTTCTCAAGTACTGGCTCCGTTTTGAAAAAGCGGTTTGTACTTTAAATACAAATAGAGTTCATAGTTTTTGAGTAAGCTTTTTGAAAAGAACCAAAGAAAGAAGCTTAGAAATCCGATATACACTAACAGATTAAATTAAATAAATCTACGTACAAGCCAATATTAACAAATAAAATCAATACTCACTCATTTTAATTTTTAACTTTCAAGCTTTCTTACTTTTCCTTGACTAATAAACCGTACGCTTTTAATTCGATGCCAGTTTGTGATTAATTTACCTCCCAGCAGAAACAAACATAATATATATATTAATTAGAATTGCTTATACGTACACATACATACGCATATTAGCTTACCACTTGCGCAAATAACTTTTATTCACATATTATCATTTATTCAGTTTTACTCTCAATTTTGAAAAACTTTGTCACATCTTGAAAGAGTCTCGAAAGTTCCATATTGTATTGGGCACAGACCCTCATGGTTAGACAGAGGGCAACTAGAGCAAATGATGATTTCACACAGTCTACAGAAGCAGTAGAATTGCAAAAATATATATACTTATATAATCAGTACACAGAATACTGAACGCGTAACTAATGCAAAACATAATGGCTTTACCAATTACAAAGAAATAATTACATACATAAACAGAGAATAAACTTGTTAGGCTCAGACAAGTGTTTATTATTCAGCATTTATGGAGTCTCGTATTATTAAATTAATATGCCGCTTATTAAATTGTTAGTTCATGCTCTAGCTATCTATTTGACTGGGCCAAATTTGTGTACTCACCCAGCCCTGGCATGAACAATTGATTATCGCTAAAATAAATAGTGCGCACATTTGATGAAACAAAACTTAAAATAAGCTTCAGGTAATACGTGTACAATTTGCAATACTCGTAAAAATATTTATTAGGCTTGCAGCTCAAGTAATCTTTTACAATTTTGTGTGTCACATATTAACTTGAATGTTCCAGTAAGTTATTTGGCCAATACTCTAGCAAGGTCCAGACTTAGCTTGGGACAAATTGCGTCCCTGGCGCGTGGCACGCTTGACGGCACATTGCAGCTCACAGGGATTGGGATAGGTGGAGCCATCAGTGCCACAAACCCGATCCAAATGACGCGGACAGACACAGAGCTCCTCCTGATCTGCAGCGGTGAAGGCGAACAGGGCCAGCAGGCAGAGGGCGATAAGAGCGAGGAAGCGCATGGCGATTAGAACTGAGCGAATTGTTAGACAAGACTGAAGTTTCACACAGTCGATGTCATTGTTTTATATACGAGCAGATAAAAGCGAAACGCAAAACAACAACAAGTCAAATATATAGCTAACGTTAAGCTGTGTGGCTAGCAAACTAGGCGCTAATAATTAGTTGCAATAATCCCGAAACAAATTGTATGAAATATATTCAACAAATTGTCGTTAGATTTAACAACTTGAAACTGGGTGTGAGTTTGCAATTATCTGTGTATTGTCAGCTTAAGCAAAAAACACACGATTGTAAATTGATTCAATTGTAGTCAACGTGGCGTATGCGCAATATGCAAATATACAAAAAATCAATTTCTAGAAGTGCCTACAATTGCTTACAGCCCGATACCAACAGCTACTATCAACAACAGCAGCTGTTGGCCAACGCAAAAGTTATGAAAAGGTTCTCAACGCATACGAAATAATTTCAAACGAATTTTCAGACAAAAGTTAACCGACCCAAGCCAATGGCTAAAGCAAAACAAAATTATAGGAGAAAAAAAAAACAAAAGATTTATCTGGCGTTGCCTAGATACCCTTTTCAAAGTATTATAAATAAATACAAAATAAATAAAATAATTTGAATAAAAATTTGATGATACAGATTACAGAAAAATTTATTATTTTCTTTTTATATATTATAGATTTTTCAAATTGATAAATGAAATGAAATGAAACTAAAAACATTTGTACATATTTTATTACTTATTGTCCAATACAAGTTTAGTGCGGAAAAAATCGTCAACATTCGAAATATATTTTTTTGTACATTCATTAATCATTTAATCAGTGAATAGAAAGTTATGAGTCACCAAATATTTCTGCAATAACTAATCCGTGTCTAACTGATTAGCAATAAATACACTTAACTACATTGAAATAATTAGCAGATACTTAATATTTAGAATATGAATGCAAAGATAATTAAACGAAATCTAATCACTTCCTCTGGCGATAAATAAACTTGACTTAGTTTAGACATAATACGTAATTACTGCAAAATACTCGAATTCAAATTCATCAAAATGACTGCACATTTAAAAGTTTAATGAGAACTAAAGATATTGACAACAATAATCTAGCGCTATTGGGAAAACCCGCTTATGCGCTTTTTAACCTATATATATATAATTGCATGGAAAAGGTGCAGTTCCACTGAACACGTAAATGTCATTTGAGAATTTTATGGGGCACCACATCGACCGCAACGTATTTCGTCAAATTTTGTCATTTGCACGAAACCCCTATACTATTATCTATTGAAATTTGCTACTGGAAGGTACTACCTGGATTTTCTGAAAAATATCAATGTTTAACATCATAAACCTATGCTCCAGCTTTCCATGCAGATCATATAATATACATATCTTCATAATTATTTACGAGCACAAGTACATATATACTATGCAGCTTTGTATGATTTTGAAGTTAGTTGAAGCCTGTTACACACAAAGCTCATACAATATGCATATCATGTATTCATATACCCTTTCGTACCTTCTGGCTTGGGATATAACAATACACTTACCCAAGTTCTCACAGCAGAAAAGGACTTATTTATGGAAAGGACACGAGCTGGGGTGGGGGGAGGGGTTAGCAAGTGGGGGGTCAGCCAAAGCCCATTGGGCGCTCATATATGTAGTTACATACATATATATACTGTTATACTGTTATGCTGGGACCTATTGAAAGGCTATTCATACACTCACACATATAAGTAAAAAAAAAAAATAAAATAATATTCCATTTTCTAAAGGCATTTTGCATATAATTTGATGCTCTTACAGTTGCCAGCACGCCGGAGACTCTGCCAAGTAAACGGGAGGAGGCCGGCAGCAGCAGCAGCAGCAGTGCGGACCACGGTGGCAGCAGTGGCATTGGAGCTGCAACAAGCAGTGGTGCTGGCGGTGGTGGTGCAGCATCAGCAGCAGGCGGTGCCAGTGAGCCAAATAACGGCGAACAGAGCCCCACAAGCTTTGAGCTCGGCAGCAGCGGCCAATGCGCCAATGCGACAATAAATGGTCAAGTGGCAAGTAAGTAAACCTCGGGCTTTACATTTTTCATCAGACAGCAGTTTAACAGCGGGGGTGCATGCCGTGCAGCTTACACAGCGAAAAATATGTATATATGTAATATGTATATGTGAAGTATAGTTGACATCATGTTTATACCAGAAGTAGAAGACAACTTGATTTTATTTAGTAATATATTCTTGGTATTAGATTTTAGTTAACAAGAATGCATTATTTGTTTTGTTGTTTCTCTCCGTGTACAATAAAAGTCCAGGGCTCAACATTTTTCAACCGCAAAAAAATATTTGCAATCCCCAAATGCAGGCGCTGCATAATTTAAGAGTTAAAGAACAGCAGCTGTCAGCACAGATTTTATAGATGTGGTCTTAAAGCATAGCCCCTAACCTGTCCAGTTTTTCGACTGCTCACCTGTCCGGGATCTAAGCAACATTTTGCGTACATTTTGTGTTGAGCTCATTAAAATGGTGAAGAGTGGCCACTAAAAGTAAACATAAAACATTTCATCAGCCCCTCCACCAAAGTGGCTAAAAGCTAAGATCCACGACCCGAAACTGGAGACAGGCCAACAGTAACAGCTTTACAAACGATACCGTTAAGCTGTGGAATCTCGAGTGTAACATAAATTTAAGTGCTGCATAAAAGCGAATTTTATGTGAGTCGACTCCACCACCTGAAGATGTGGGGGATTGCCTCCAGCGGTTGCTTGCACTGCCAAAATAAATGGAATGCAGTTAACAGTCCAAGTGGGTGGCGCTGCTCTTGTTGTTGTTGTTCCTGTTGTCGTTTTCTGGTCGGTTGCCAAGTTACCGCCTCAGGAGCTCAGGCGCTTGAGATTTTGCCTTTGTTTTGCGCATTCTTATAGCTGTTATTCTCAATGCTCAACGCTTGGCAAATAGATAAATCCTTAGCAATTTACTCGCTTGCATCTCTCACTCGGAGCAGTTTCGATTTGCCTTTGCCACTGCCACGAACATTGCCACTGCCAGGGGCAGGATACTTGAAGGTGGCAGACCGAAAAAAAAAAAAAGGTCGCTCGTTAAGCAGTTACATTTGCGCTTTGGGTTTAACGAAATAAAGAATTGTATGCTTGAATAGCTTAAAGTCATTCTATAAATTATTGATTTACTTTCGCACATGTGAGACTGAATTTAGCTTAGCGTTTTGCTAGAAAAGTATAACAATTTCTGAATGCTTTTCAAGGTTTCTACTACATTTTTTCCAAAGCTAGTAAATTAATATTAGCCACTTCTCAGCAGTACTCATTTTATTTAAGCTTATTCAAATATATGTGCTTTTGTAGGGTAATAATAATAATAAATATCATGGCACATTTTGAGTTTTGGCTAAGAACGACCCAGTAATCATTAGTTACTCGTATTTGTTTTGCCTGTTTAAGTTCTCGATTCAGTTTTCGTTTTAGGTACTAGCAATTTTTAGGCTTGGGTTATACAAAAAACAAAATTCAGTTTTATGCTACATTAAATCAAAGTGTGTTTTAGTCCAAGTGTCAACCAACTGATGTCATATTTAGACAAAAGTAGTCAAATCCATCTCACACTACTCACTGCCTTCCATTTTGTTTGCTACTCTTGCAGAACACGGCTCACTTACCATTGTACGGCGCTCGAATAGTCGCAAGAACTTTACACAAATCGACGCACAATCGCAATCAATCGCATCGCCCTCGTCGGCCAGCATCAGCTTCTTCCAGACTCCGCTCAGTGAGCCACTCGCGGAACGTTTAAGTGGTAGGGGTAGCAACGGTACCGTATCGTCGTCTACGGCCGTTGACAAACGCTCGGTGGAGGGTACATCGAGGGGTCCGAAATCTGCCGGCAAAATGCAACCTTCGTCGCCGAATCAAACGAACTACGTAACCGATACCGCACAAACCGCGTCGGGAAACGATCGACCCACCTACGACTATAGAATAAGTCGCGAGACTGTCGAATATCAGAATTCTTTAAGTGACGGTCCAATGGGTTCATTATTTCCACTCGCCGATCAAATGTCGACACAATCGATAGACACGGTCTCAAATTTATCGGCCGCCGATGCCTGGGAAACGGAAACTTTGCCACCTGTCGATACGCCAGATGCGCTCAACAAAGCAGCTGTCAGGTGAGTTTGTCTTCATATTCAAAATACTTGAATTCACGGGTTCAAACTTTCAATGCATTTTGGGTCATAGTCATTCAAAAATAAAAACAAAAATTGTAAAATGTAAAAGTGCATAAGCATTAGATATAGAACTAAGCAAGAGGATATATAATTACCAAAATGGCTTCAAGCTCGACAACCGGTTCAGATTTGACAAAGTTGTGGTAGTTGGAAATCTTCAAAGGTCATTTATAAGGCACTTTATATGGATTTGGGCATTTACAAGCCAATTTTTTGTCATTTTTTGCGTGATTTTTGACAAAAAAATGAACTTCCACGAAATCACTTTTCATATGGTTTTTTATACTAGTTGAGACACCCACAATCATTTAAACGTAAAATTTCAAGATTCCATATTTTGAAAAATCTAAATTGGTAAGTTGTGGTAGTTGGAAAACTTCAAAGGTCATTTATAAGGAACTTTATGTGGATTTGGGCATTTACAAGCCAATTTTTTTGTCACTTTTGGCGTGATTTTTGACAGAAAAATGAACTTCCACAAAATCACTTTTCGTATGGTTTTTATACCCTGATCCCATTAAAAATGGGAAAAAGGGTATAATGGTTTTGTGCAAAAGTATGTAACAGGCATAAGGAAGCATCTCCGACCCAATAAAGTATATATATTATTGATCGCTATCAATAGTCGAGTCGATCTAGCCATGTCCGTCTGGCTGTCCGTCTGTCCGTCTGACCGTCTGTCCGTCTGTATGAACGCGCTGTTCTCGGAGACTACAAAAGCTAGAGACTTCATATTTAAAAAATTGGCTCTCCTAGTGCCGGGTCAATACAAGTTCAACTTTTTTTTCGATATCTCAACCCGTTCAAAAGTTATCGATAAATTAAGATTCCAGAACAGAGTTTTTAAGGTATAGCTTAGAAGTTATAAGATGTAGAGTCACCAAATTTGGTACATATATTCTACTATAGCATACAAAGGTAAAATACATTTCACTTTTTGGATACCCCTCTCCAATCTGACAGAAATTGAAAAATACGTAATTTTAAAGGTATGACCTTCGGATTTTACAAAGTTGCACATTTATATTCCAGCTTTGTGTCCTACAAATTTCATTTTGATCAGACAATAAACAAATAAGTTATTAACGATTCAATGTACCATAGTTTAAAGCCAAAGGAAGTAGAATTAATGCAAATGTATGACGCGCGTAGCCAGCTTGTGTTTGTATATGTGTGTGTGTTTCTATGTATGAATGCAGATAAATAACTTCAATGAATGTAAGACCTTGGATCAGGGTATATCCTAGTCGGGCACTCTCGACTAGTTTATACTATATTTGACACCCACAATCGATTAATAAAAGAATTTCAAGAATCTATTTTTTGAAAAATCAATTTTTGTAATTGACCCCCCTTATGCTTTTTTCGCAAAAATATTTGAAAAAATTTAACTTTCAATAATGAATAAATTTGAAATGTAGAATTGATATATAGGACAAACCATGAACAAAATGGCCTCAAGCTTTACAATCGGTTCAGTTTTGACCAAGTTATGGGAGTTCAAAGTCTAGGAAGGGCATTTACATATATGGAGTTTTTGCGTTTACAAGTCAATTTTTTTTGTCATTTTGGCATGATTTTTGACAGAAAAATGAAACACCTCAGAATCTTTTTTCTTATAGTTTTTTATACTATATTTGACACCCACAATCGATTAATAAAATAATTTCAAGAATCTATTTTTTGAAAAATCAATTTTTGTAAGGGTCCCCCCTTATGCTTTTTTCGCAAAAATATTTGAAAAAATTTAACTTTCAATAATGAATAAATTTGAAATGTAGAATTGATATATAGGACAAACCATGAACAAAATGGCCTCAAGCTTTACAATCGGTTCAGTTTTGACCAAGTTATGGGAGTTCAAAGTCTAGGAAGGGCATTTATATGGATTTTTTGCGTTTACAAGTCAATTTTTTTTGTCATTTTGGCATGATTTTTGACAGAAAAATGAAACACCTCAGAATCTTTTTTCTTATAGTTTTTTATACTATATTTGACACCCACAATCGATTAATAAAAGAATTTCAAGAATCTATTTTTTGAAAAATCAATTTTTGTAAGGGTCCCCCCTTATGCTTTTTTCGCAAAAATATTTGAAAAAATTTAACTTTCAATAATGAATAAATTTGAAATGTAGAATTGATATATAGGACAAACCATGAACAAAATGGCCTCAAGCTTTACAATCGGTTCAGTTTTGACCAAGTTATGGGAGTTCAAAGTCTAGGAAGGGCATTTATATGGACTTTTTGCGTTTACAAGTCAATTTTTTATGTCATTTTGGCATGATTTTTGACAGAAAAATGAAACACCTCAGAATCTTTTTTCTTATATTTTTTATACTATATTTGACACCCACAATCGATTAATAAAAGAATTTCAAGAATCTATTTTTTGAAAAATCAATTTTTGTAAGGGTCCCCCCTTATGCTTTTTTCGCAAAAATATTTGAAAAAATTTAACTTTCAATAATGAATAAATTTGAAATGTAGAATTGATATATAGGACAAACCATGAACAAAATGGCCTCAAGCTTGACAATCGGTTCAGTTTTGACCAAGTTATGGGTGTTCAAAGTCTAGGAAGGGCATATATATGGATTTTTTGCGTTTACAAGTCAATTTTTTTTGTCATTTTGGCATGATTTTTGACAGAAAAATGAAACACCTCAGAATCTTTTTTCTTATAGTTTTTTATACTATATTTGACACCCACAATCGATTAATAAAAGAATTTCAAGAATCTATTTTTTGAAAAATCAATTTTTGTAAGGGTCCCCCCTTATGCTTTTTTCGCAAAAATATTTGAAAAAATTTAACTATCAATAATGAATAAATTTGAAGTGTAGAATTGATATATAGGACAAACCATGAACAAAATGGCCTCAAGCTTTACAATCGGTTCAGTTTTGACCAAGTTATGGGAGTTCAAAGTCTAGGAAGGGCATTTATATGGACTTTTTGCGTTTACAAGTCAATTTTTTTTGTCATTTTGGCATGATTTTTGACAGAAAAATGAAACACCTCAGAATCTTTTTTCTTATAGTTTTTTATACTATATTTGACACCCACAATCGATTAATAAAAGAATTTCAAGAATCTATTTTTTGAAAAATCAATTTTTGTAAGGGTCCCCCCTTATGCTTTTTTCGCAAAAATATTTGAAAAAATTTAACTTTCAATAATGAATAAATTTGAAATGTAGAACGGATATATAGGACAAACCATTAACAAAATGGCCTCAAGCTTGACAATCGGTTCAGTTTTGACCAAGTTATGGGAGTTCAAAGTCTAGGAAGGGCATTTATATGGATTTTTTGCGTTTACAAGTCAATTTTTTTTGTCATTTTGGCATGATTTTTGACAGAAAAATGAAACACCTCAGAATCTTTTTTCTTATAGTTTTTTATACTATATTTGACACCCACAATCGATTAATGAAAGAATTTCAAGAATCTATTTTTTGAAAAATCAATTTTTGTAAGGGTCCCCCCTTATGCTTTTTTCGCAAAAATATTTGAAAAAATTTAACTTTCAATAATGAATAAATTTGAAATGTAGAACGCATATATAGGACAAACCTTGAACAAAATGGCCTCAAGCTTGACAATCGGTTCAGTTTTGACCAAGTTATGGGAGTTCAAAGTCTAGGAAGGGCATTTATATGGACTTTTTGCGTTTACAAGTCAATTTTTTATGTCATTTTGGCATGATTTTTGACAGAAAAATGAAACACCTCAGAATCTTTTTTCTTATAGTTTTTTATACTATATTTGACACCCACAATCGATTAATAAAAGAATTTCAAGAATCTATTTTTTGAAAAATCAATTTTTGTAAGGGTCCCCCCTTATGCTTTTTTCGCAAAAATATTTGAAAAAATTTAACTTTCAATAATGAATAAATTTGAAATGTAGAACGGATATATAGGACAAACCATTAACAAAATGGCCTCAAGCTTGACAATCGGTTCAGTTTTGACCAAGTTATGGGAGTTCAAAGTCTAGGAAGGGCATTTATATGGATTTTTTGCGTTTACAAGTCAATTTTTTTTGTCATTTTGGCATGATTTTTGACAGAAAAATGAAACACCTCAGAATCTTTTTTTCTTATAGTTTTTTATACTATATTTGACACCCACAATCGATTAATAAAAGAATTTCAAGAATCTATTTTTTGAAAAATCAATTTTTGTAAGGGTCCCCCCTTATGCTTTTTTCGCAAAAATATTTGAAAAAATTTAACTTTCAATAATGAATAAATTTGAAATGTAGAATTGATATATAGGACAAACCATGAACAAAATGGCCTCAAGCTTTACAATCGGTTCAGTTTTGACCAAGTTATGGGAGTTCAAAGTCTAGGAAGGGCATTTATATGGACTTTTTGCGTTTACAAGTCAATTTTTTATGTCATTTTGGCATGATTTTTGACAGAAAAATGAAACACCTCAGAATCTTTTTTCTTATAGTTTTTTATACTATATTTGACACCCACAATCGATTAATGAAAGAATTTCAAGAATCTATTTTTTGAAAAATCAATTTTTGTAAGGGTCCCCCCTTATGCTTTTTTCGCAAAAATATTTGAAAAAATTTAACTTTCAATAATGAATAAATTTGAAATGTAGAACGCATATATAGGACAAACCTTGAACAAAATGGCCTCAAGCTTGACAATCGGTTCAGTTTTGACCAAGTTATGGGAGTTCAAAGTCTAGGAAGGGCATTTATATGGACTTTTTGCGTTTACAAGTCAATTTTTTATGTCATTTTGGCATGATTTTTGACAGAAAAATGAAACACCTCAGAATCTTTTTTCTTATAGTTTTTTATACTATATTTGACACCCACAATCGATTAATGAAAGAATTTCAAGAATCTATTTTCTGAAAAATAAATTTTTGTAAGGGTCCCCCCTTATGCTTTTTTCGCAAAAATATTTGAAAAAATTTAACTTTCAATAATGAATAAATTTGAAATGTAGAACGGATATATAGGACAAACCTTGAACAAAATGGCCTCAAGCTTGACAATCGGTTCAGTTTTGACCAAGTTATGGGAGTTCAAAGTCTAGGAAGGGCATTTATATGGATTTTTTGCGTTTACAAGTCAATTTTTTTTGTCATTTTGGCGTGATTTTTGACAGAAAAATGAAACACCTCAGAATCTTTTTTCTTATAGTTTTTTATACTATATTTGACACCCACAATCGATTAATAAAAGAATTTCAAGAATCTATTTTTTGAAAAATCAATTTTTGTGAGGGTCCCCCCTTATGCTTTTTTCGCAAAAATATTTGAAAAAATTTAACTTTCAATAATGAATAAATTTGAAATGTAGAATTGATATATAGGACAAACCTTGAACAAAATGGCCTCAAGCTTGACAATCGGTTCAGTTTTGACCAAGTTATGGGAGTTCAAAGTCTAGGAAGGGCATTTATATGGACTTTTTGCGTTTACAAGTCAGTTTTTTATGTCATTTTGGCATGATTTTTGACAGAAAAATGAAACACCTCAGAATCTTTTTATACCCTGATCCCATTAAAAATGGGAAAAAAGGGTATTATGGTTTTGTGCAAAAGTATGTAACTGGCATAAGGAAACATCTCCGACCCCATAAAGTATATATATTCTTGATCACTATCAATAGACGAGTCGATTTAGCCCTGTCCGACTGTCCGTCCGTCTGTCCGTCTGTATGAACGCACGTTTCTCAGAGACTACAAAAGCTAGAGACTTCATATTTGGTGCATCGTGGTGCCGGGACAAAAAAATCCTAAATTTTATTTTTTCAAAAATTCATTATCTTGAGATGTAGAATTAAACTAGATGCTATATAATGATCAAAATGGCCTCGGGATTCACAATCGGTTTAGATTTGACAAAGTTGTGGCAGTTTGAAATCTAAAAAGGTCATCTATAAGGCTTTTTATATGGATTTGGGCATTACAAGCCAATTTTTTTGGTATGATTTTTGACATAAAAATGAACAAAATCGCTTTTTGTATAGCTGTTTATACTAATTGAGAATGCATAAATCTTAAATGCATAATTATAGAAAATCGTCTTAAAGGGTCATCTATTAGGCACGACAGACACTACTTTTAATTATTTCAATGCCAGCATAAACTATAAGCTAATCGTTTTCTTCCTTTGCAGAATACGCAGCCTGCTGCGCCGCATGGATCATGAGGCCGTTGCCTATGAGGACATGCAGCGGAATCTGCATTATGCGGCTCGTGTGCTGGAAGCAGTCTTTATAGACGAGTCAAGGTAGGTGGAAGTATTGCATGTGTTGTTTTGTGTACACAAATTGAAGCTATTTGCGCCATTTTCTAACCAAAGTCTAACCACGAACCGGCCGAATAAATGAAATAATAATAATTTTGCTGGCGCTTTCGGGGATCGTACATTGAATTGGTTAAGGCTTTAGCGTATTAGAAGGTTTTTTCCCCATATAGTGCTAAAATTAATTGAATTTCCATTCGGATTGCACACAAAAGCGAGCTAATAACCAGTTTCATGAATTGTGTATTCTCCATTGGAAGTCTTACATACATATATGAATAATATATACATTTATATCATTATAATCCATCTATCACATACTTAGCTAATGACAATTACTTTTTATTGTTTTCTTCACAACTTTTACAACTTTCACACGTTTTATATATATATGTTTTATTTCTTTTTATATCTGTATGTGTGTGTCTATTGTTTGTGCAGAAGCCCCACATCAGGTAAAAGTAAATTGGGGCAGATTGCGTCTTCATCCGTTGAGAGCGAAGAGTAAGTCTTTATGGAGTCAACTTCAGATTTGGTTTTGTCGTTAACTTTGTTGATTTTTAACTCTATCTCTCTTACCCCCTCCGCCCCTTTCCCCCTCAACGCGTGCTCACATCAAACAACAAACTCACTTACCCAAAAACACCACTACAAGAAATACTACAATGCTCATACTCACCCCTCTATCTCTTTCTCTCTCCCTCTCTCTCTCTCTATCTATCTGTATATCTATATCTATATCTAAATCCTTTAACTCTGTTTCTAACTCTTTAACTTACTCTACTCCCTCATAAGTTGTAGTGCTATTTTCTGTTAACGTGTCGAGTAAACTGAATACTCTATTCTACTTATTATTGCCTTGCTCTACAGTATCGCAGTAAAGTCTAATCATCTCCACATCTCTCATTGTGATCGTCTCTCATATCTATATCATATATATATGCATAATAAGTATCATTTAAAACAAAAGAAGCGTGAACTTTTAGCTAGTCTAGTCAACTTTATCTACTACTACTTCGAATCGTCTGAAAATATTCCCAAATGCAAATCAAGCACCGTATACGTATTATTGAAGAACTTTCTTACACTAGCTACTATAAATATTTTTCCAAATTACACAACAGTAAACTCTCGGTGTATTTATTATCGATGTCTCTACTTAGTATATTATTGAAGGAACTCTTCAACTCCCCCTGAGTTCGCCAGATGACAACTATCTTCGCATCATCTGACTTTTCTACTCGCTACTCGCTACTCGCTACTTGCTAATCATTAACTCCTACTCTAAGCTTGCTATAAAAAAAACTCTACATATGTGGGAAGATCTTTGCGTAGTCCCTTGTTTTTCATTTATATTACCAGTGGAAGGGAGCAGACAGTTGTACATATTGCATTTTTATTATTTACCAAGCTTTCAATTAAAAACAAACCCAATTCCCCAATGCGCCTGTCACTCACAGTGCACATTTATTATGGGCCCCCATTAAATGGATACATTGTGTACGGTTTTATTTGCCGTAAATTATGCACAACATCATGACACGATTGTTCGATTTACATGGGCGGCAGTCCCAACAACAACAAACAAAGCCACGACTTTAATTCGTTCAACAATTTGAAGTATGCAACACTTTTTTGCGCTGCATTCAACCAACAAAAAGTTTTTGACCCTTATTCGTGCTTTTTTTGGACAACTAAACCGCTCGCTCTAAATGACTTTATACCAGCTAAAACCAAAAAAAAATTAAACCAATTTAAAAAACCAACAAAAAACTTCAACTGATGTACTATTTATTTTTTCTTTCTATTGCCAACCATGTTTTAAAATTCACACAATCATAAAATTTAAAAAAAAAAAAAAAAATATATATATATTCAAACAATGCCAACCAACGAACCGTACCAAAAATATTTGTTGCCTGTACCGGTTCGCTTTAACTCACTGCCAACTGCTGTGCGAAAAAACACTTGACCAACTTCCAAAAAAAAAAAAACAAAAAATATACTATATACTATATATATAGTGAGGCTGCCAAGCGCTGCAATGCCAACTGCAAGAATCTCAACAACAACAACTCCAGCAGCAGCTGCAGTCTGCATAAAGGAGCTACAGAGGAGCAGTCAAATAACTCTGAGAGTTGCACGAAAGGCGTTTCCGGACCGCCGCCGGCGGAGACGCAGCAAGTGTTGGCCAAAACACTAGAAACTGTCACCGAATCCGTGCAAGAGGAGCAGGCGACTACAACAGAGACGACGACAGCGACGACGGCGACGACGACGACGACGACGACGACGACGACAACAGTAGTAGTTGGAAAAGCAGATGGAGCAAGTGATGGGACGACGACGGGTCAAAGTGTTTCCAGCAGTAGCAGTTGCAGTAATAAAGCGACCGTTCAGCGACAAAGACGCCTGCGCACACCGGTCTGGGCGAGATCAATGTCGACGAATAAAACGTACTTGAAAAATGGTTTATACTACTCTACTGCATAAAATTAGCGTAATTTTGTATGCATTTTCAGTTATTGTACAAAATATATATTTACATTTAACGTTTACGTTGTCTTTTACGTTGTTACGTTACGTTACGTTACGTTAACCAACACACAGTTCCAATATAAGAAAAACAAACAACTACAAAAACTTTCTGTCTCTTTCTCTCTCTCTGTCTCTCTCTCTCTGTCTCTCTCTATATATATATATATATCTCTTATTTCTGTCTAAATTGTCTACGTTTTCTTTCAACTGCTGTAAATATTGTCCTCGTTAATGTCCCCTAAAATGATCGCTTTATCTATATAAACTATGTATATATATATAAATATCTATGATTCCTACTTTTTATACACCGTTTATTCCCCGTTTCTCAGCTCTTTGTACTACCCTGACCCTTTGTGCTGCATTTGTACACTGTTACATATTTTTCATACATTTGATATATGCATATTCGTAAATGTTTCTTCATGGCATGTAAGATTGTCCTCTTCATATTTTCGTATCCAACTAATATTAAAACTTTCAACTGCTTGCGCATGTAAAAAATATGTTCGCGCCTGCCTCTGAATTTAATGAAATAATCGCATGAATAATCAGCCAGACAACTTTTGAATTTGAAAAACTGATATCGTTATTCTCATCGAGCAATGTAATCGATATTTAGCTCGTCTATCGATATTGCATATGTTAAGTAACAGTGTGATGTTAAAAATTATAACATTGCTGTGACCGATCGCGTGGTGGCAACGCTGTACGTTATTTTGCCGCCAAAAGTGAACAAATAAACATAGTTTTAGTGTTTAAATTGCTTTGCACATAAGAAAATTAATTTATTGACATTTGAACGAGTGCGGCAAGAGTGTGCTAAACTGTCATGAGCAGCGATAAAGTGAAAAACGAGGACTCAGACGGCGATTCGTGCGGCGTAAGTTTTTAATTAAAAATGCAAATTGAAAAGTGGAATTAAGAATTAAAAGCGATAAATTGCAGGATGAAACGGGTAGTTTTACCACAAATAGCACCACATCACGCAGCAAATCGCCTGCATCAAGTACGCGCAGCAAAAAACGTGGTCGCCGCAGCAACAAAACAAAAACAAAAAACGGCGCCGCCTACAAATATGAGTAAGAAAGATGATAGAGATTGGGACTATGATTGAGATAGTATGTATATACTGAAATGTCTTCACTTTCAAGCACCCATGTGAAGGAGAATCATGGCGCTAATATATTTGGCGTCTCGTTCAACACGCTGCTGGGCAAAGATGAGCCACAAGTGTTTGCCACAGCGGGCAGCAATCGTTGCACCGTCTACGAGTGTCCACGAAAAGGTGGCCTCAATCTACTACACTGCTACGCAGATCCTGATGTAAGTAGCTGAGCTACAACCTAAGCAAATTATAAATTCAATTTTATTAATGCCAGCCCGACGAGGTCTTCTATACCTGCGCCTGGTCATATGACCTGAAAACCTCCGCACCTCTTCTGGCCGCCGCTGGTTATCGTGGAGTAATCCGGGTTATTGATATCGAACAAAACGAGGCGGTGGGCAACTATATTGGACATGGCCAGGCTATCAATGAGCTGAAGTTTCATCCGCATAAGCTGCAGCTGTTGCTCTCCGGCAGCAAGGATCATGCTATACGCTTGTGGAACATACAGACGCACGTGTGCATTGCCATCTTTGGTGGCGTTGAGGGTCATCGGGATGAGGTGCTCTCGATTGATTTCAATATGCGCGGCGATCGCATTGTCAGCAGCGGCATGGATCATTCGCTTAAGCTGTGGTGCCTCAATACCCAGGAGTTTCAGCATAAGATTGAGCTGTCTCACACGTTTAGCCAGGAGAAATCGACGCTGCCGTTTCCCACAATTACCAAACACTTTCCGGACTTTTCGACTCGTGATATTCACCGCAACTATGTGGACTGTGTGCAGTGGTTTGGCAACTTTGTGCTGTCCAAGTCCTGCGAAAATGCCATCGTCTGCTGGAAGCCTGGTCAACTGCATCAGAACTTTGAGCAACTGAAGCCCAGTGACTCCTCCTGCACCATTATCGCCGAGTTTGAATACGACGAGTGTGAGATTTGGTTTGTGCGCTTCGGTTTCAATCCCTGGCAAAAGGTCATCGCACTGGGCAATCAGCAGGGCAAAGTGTATGTCTGGGAGATGGATCCCAGTGATCCGGAAGGCGCACACATGACCACTTTGCACAATTTGCGCAGCGTCGCCACCGTTCGTCAGATTGCCTTCTCGCGGGATGCCAGCGTCTTGGTCTATGTGTGCGATGATGCCACCGTTTGGCGCTGGAATCGCAGACAGGCAGCCGCCCTTTAAGCTCTGCAGCGCCACACAAATCTATCAAACCACAACCAAATCTCACGTGGCCAAAATCGCAGCACAACATGCATTTATCTCTGCGCCTAGTTCCTAGTTAGTTGTTAGTCCTCTTGCGTCAATTAAAGCAATTTTAATATTTTAATAGTATTTGTATATTATATATTTGCTCTAGTGTTGGTCCTGGGATGCGTTCAATACACACTTTCACAGGGTATTATTATAATACAATATTATATCTGTTCTTGATCAGCATACAATCCTAATTTCTCGAGTTGAGTGTGCATTATAAGTTACATATGTACATATACATATATATATTTTACTCTCACTGTGTACCGTCTCTACATAGATATGTTTGTGTGTGTACTCGGAACTAAGCAAATAGTTAATTGCAATTACACGTGATCTTTGTATTGGCAGTTTGAAAGCGACTTTCCGCCCACTCGCTCCCAAAGT
Organism: Drosophila maculinotata; assembly: GCA_035045305.1. Lineage (NCBI taxonomy): Eukaryota > Metazoa > Arthropoda > Insecta > Diptera > Drosophilidae > Drosophila > Drosophila maculinotata. The sequence goes on along the minus strand of JAWNPD010000038.1, from coordinate 6,840,382 downwards.
AATCAGCCAGGTAATTGAAAACGCAACCATGCAGAAGGCAACGATATCCGGAGACGGAACGGAAGCGGCAAACGCTATTTGCCACCGGCTGCAAAACATAATTAGTGGTGCAGCTGAAAGCCGGGGCTTTAAACAGCCGGAATGCGGCAGCTGCTCCCAGTGGGGCATTTTCTAATCGCGTGCTAGAACAAACTATCTCATAACAAATGTCGTGCAATTGACCGCCATTTATATGCGATGCTGCACTGCAGCCGCCACTGGAGAAGTGAAATAAATGCGACGAAATTGAAGCTGCCAACGAGGACTCGTTCAGACAGTCAGTTAGCCAGGCCAATCCCAGTCGGAGCCATAACAGCTCCCAACAGGATGATTAAGCAACAAATTCCCAAAACGCTTTTTATACTCTTGCAGCTGAAGGAATTGGTTAAAAGGAAGGATAAGTGAGAAGTATAGAGAGAACATTATGTGCTACAAATATCAGAGCTATATAGATATATGGATTTAAACATACATTTTCTACATGTAGTTAAATATGGAAGTCGAGCTTAAAGCGAACATATATTTCAATCCCTAAGCTTTCAATCTTAAGTACTTGCCTTATAAGCAGAGATATCTTTTATTCTTACACATAAAATAACTGCTACAATATCATTAACTTCTAACTTTAATATTGCTGCAAGCGTATAAAAAGTGAAAGTTTTGTCTAGTCCAAAATATTTTCATTTGCTCCATTGTCTTTGTTGCATTCTGGCTGCTGACTGAGTTGAGCATCTTCTTTGTTCCATGTTCATTGACCGCTGCTCTGTTGTTTGGAATCCAGCCAGGCAGCAGCCACAGCTCACCATTTGGCTGGGATGTGAGTAATTAGCTGCGTTGAGTCGACACATCTCCACTGCCTGCCACTGGCATTGGCGGCTATGGCGGCATTAAGCTGTCAATGCGGAGCGCAGTTGAGTTTTAGCCTTGACACGCAAAGTCATCACCAGATGGGATGGGATCGGAGGGTGCTCGGCTACTGACTGTAACTCATTGGCCGACTAATCCCAGACATTTTGCCACATTTCTTCCAATTGATTGCACGCTGTTGTCTTGTTGTTGTTTTGTGTTGTCCTGGTATGCGTCATTGCCAATTTGTTTCGATACGTTTACAGTTGATTTCATTGTTGATTGTTTACTATTGTTGTTGCTGTACTTGTTCTCTTTTGTTATCGATTCTCATGTAGATGCAACTCAGCCACCCAGTCCTTATCGTCCTCCACCACCATCACCACCAACGACTCCGGCTGTCGCAGCTCCTCGACGCATGTCCTCCGCTATGCTCGCCATAGCATAATCAGCATCAACGATAATAGCAACAGCAGCAAACGAGTCATACGCCCGCGGTTTGTCCCCCCTCCCTCTCGCTCTCACACTCACACATGCTATTCTCCACTCCCACTCTCCCTAACTGTATTTGTGTGTGTGTGTGTGTGTGTGTGTAGATATTTTGTTGTTGCACTTGCCAAAAATACAATTACCCCCACCCCCAGCCGCACCCGCATCCGAAACAGAGCACCACAGCAGTCATTCCGCAATGATTTGCGTCTTTCAACTCTCCCACACTCTCCAGCTCTCGCACTCTCCCTTGCCTACACTCGCACTCTGTTAGTAAGCACTTGTCAGCCAAAAATTAATCAAGCTAACGCCGCAGGACGAGTCACTTGTGGGCGTCTCCTCGTCCTGTCACTAGAATTTCGTGTTTAACATGTGCGGATGACACCAAAAATTAGTTTAGCATGTCATTTGTTGGCCAACAGACAACAGGCCCGACACAGGGCCAACGGCACGGCTCAAAAGTCTTCGTTTAACGGCATATCTTAAGCCGCTGGCCTCGAAAATGAGAGGCTGTGGGCCTTAAGCTGCGTAAGCTTTTAAAAGCGAAGCCCATTTTCGTAATATGTGTATGCATGGAGAAAATTAGTTGAGCGCTCGTCGTGCATTTTATTTCTACTGTGTACAAATGGAAAGTCTACAAAGCTGCGCAAAAGCCTAATGGACAACACTGGCAGACAAATTATAAGTGCAGCCCCACAAAGTCAAGATTATTGCATTGTAATAATTGATTAGCTTAGCTGCTGTTACACTGTGCACTTTAAAAAATTGATCTGCCACCACCTGTCTACACTACTGTCCCACAAAAAGTGTACAGCTCTTGTGCTTTGCTTATCAGCGCATTTGCTGACGCAGCTTTCGCATTGTTTAATTATGATAAAAAAAAAATTATAATAATAATAAAAATTCAGCAATAAACGAAAAAGCAGACTCACAATTGCTGTAAAATTTGACGTAGATATCAATTAGGTATCTCATATATACATATATGTCTGTTATTTTGGGTATCTTGTTGTTGCCGTCGATAGCAATTTGTACAAAATTCACAAATTAAATGCCATTTGCGGCTTCATTCATGCCGATAAGGTGGAAATCATTTTAATGTGTTTTCAGTATTTTGGCTCACGCATTCGCCGACGCGCGTTTAAAATGTAAAATAAGTGAAAAATACTCGCAAATTTCGTATAAATCATAATTAAAGGCATCAATTTGTGCCGCCATCATGCTGCAGCGACCGAGGTGCAAAAAGTAATTGCAAAAAGTATATGTCATCAATTCAAATTAGGTTTGATTTAACTCGAATTCAATGCACACACTCATTAATTAACAAATGATTCATTAAAGGCCATTCCAGCTGCAAATCGAATTGCAAGCAATTAAAACGCGAACAAAAATTCCCGTGCTAAAAGCCAAACTGGCAAACGGCAGAAATTAGGTCAAACTGGGAAGGCAAAACACAAGTTGAAGGTCGCAAGTATGGTAGCAAAAGTGCTTTCCGTTATATACAAACGGTTACAGTTAGCAAAAATGTGAGTTGGACAATTTCTATGGACAAGGGGTCGCAATCATCAATCATCTTTCGCGTGAAGCATTAGCCCAGTAGACAGGGGGGGATACGATTAAGTGACCCAAAAAGAAAAAGACAGACAGCAAAAACGAACCCAAGAAAATAAGCCACCATTTCGAAGGATAGTGGACAAACAAGGCAGGCAGGCAGACAGACAGCGACAGGGTTGAGGCCTATCTTTCTGGCCTCAAGCTGATGTTGTTACAAAAGGAAAATCAATAATAAATGATGTTAACTGCCAATTTTTGCCACATAAGCACACCAGTGAAATAGCCGCATCAAATTGAAGCTACTCGTACCTTCTAACTGATGTCCTAATGGCCACTGTTGCTGTCGTCCTTTGCAGCATTAGCAGCAATACAATGCCTGAAAACAACATAACGGCAAAAACACACAACTTTAATCAGTCTGCCCCAGGGCCATAATGCGAGGGTTTCTCAATCAATATCGGGCATATCTCTGAAAACAATAAATAATTATTCTATTAAATAAAGCTTTGATCAGCATATTGGTATTAAAGTAACTTTGGTCTCTTGGAAACTATATGGTTTTATTCGGCAAGTTAAAGTTTTTCTACAAAAATTAAAGAATAATTATAGTAATATACTTTTGATACTTAAAATATTATGAAATTCTCATTTTTCGGTTTGGAAACTAAAGATTTCGTTAAGCATGTATACTTAAAAAAGAAACAATATGAATATTTAATCTAATCTGGTAGTTAAATAATGTTTTATTAGCTTTGATCTTACCTTTAAGATACTTTGGGAACCCTTTTTCTAAACTCTCTAGAAGATTAGTTTGTCAACTTTAACAACAAAATATTAAGCAAAAACTTCAACATAGCCTTACTTTAAAGTACACTAAGGAACTCGATTTCTAAAGTTATTTGAAAAATGTCAGCTTGTGGAAACAAGTCAAGCAACGCTCTTACAGCATACTCAAGATTTACAGTCTCGTGATTTGGCACACGCAATGCGTTTGTTCCTGGCATTTGTGCTGCTACACGCATGTCCTGCCAAATGGTCTATGTGTAGGGGCTCTCTGTTCGAGTTTTCAAAAGCAGACAAAATCATTGACAGAAAACAATGCTGTCAATTTGGCAGCAATTTCCCGTGTATGGCGCCGATGACAACAGCGACGACAAAGTGCTTCAGGCACGGGCACGGGTACGGGAAATTGTACGCATAACTATTAAGTGGCATATTTGTGGGAGGGCCGCATTATCATTGGTCCTGTGCTCTGTGTGCTGCCCCCTCAAATGAGCCTTAAAATCAAAAAACAAGCACAAAATCCCAAGGCCACAAAACATTGGCCCATAGTGGCTTTAAGCTGTACATTTTTGACTTGCCGCTTTTACCAGAAATATGCTTCAAAACTCTAAAAACCAATATTTGTTTCAAGATAAATTGAAACCAGAGTTCTGATACTTGAACAGCTTAAGAGTTCCAAGAAGAAGCATTTCAAAATTGAGCTTTAAAGTAACGTTTGTTTTGATAGTAAGAGCGATCTTTTTCATATACTAAGTACTTGATAAAGTTAAAAGGAACTTCAAAAGGAACTCGCAGAAAGGTGCGAGTGAGACAGAGACACACAAAGTCTCCACTTAAGAAGCATTCAGCTAATGCATAACCTGTTGCCTACTTCAAGGCGCTCGCGTGATTTCTAACACACACACACACACACACACACACAGGCTTTTAATGCACGAATCATGCAAATGTGGCAATAACAGCTGCAATTTAGTTAACAGACGCCACGCATGTTACAAAATTGTAATGTAATGTAATGAAATGAAATGCAATAGGCGAAATAAACTAAAGAGAAACGGCCACTGTCCGAAAGGGAATGGGAAATGGAACTTTTATGGAGCTGGCTGGCTTACCTTGAATGCTGACCTCCGAGCATGGCGAGCGATTCCTTGCGATTCATTCGTCCGCCATCTTGAGATTGTTGCTGGCATGCAAAGTCATTAAACACAATAAGGCAAACGGCAAACGGCAAGGCTTAAAAAGGAAGTTGCCAGCTGGAATGCCTTTGTGCTCGTGACGTTGTCGTGTTTATCAGCCAGCGAAGGAGCCAAAGAGCCAGGCAGCCAGGATATAGCTATAGCTATGCTATTATTATTGTTGTTGTTGTTACTCTTGTTGTTGCTGCTGCTGGTGATGCCTTTTAGCATTTTGTGTAATTGTTTTGTGGAAATAAGTAGTAAAAGATATATACGACGCTGCTTGTACATAATAGTTACAAAGTTGCTACCGCTGTCCTAAGGTCGACTCAAGAGTCCTTTCTTCTGCTACTCTGTTACCTAAGCAAAAGAGAGTATATGCGTCGGTCTGCTTTTTGTTACAACCCAACTTGGCATAATATCTGTTCGATTTTCTAACTTTAACAACTTTGATCTGGGTGCAGTAATAGAAAACTCTTAAGCTTATCGCAGCTTAAGAGCTAGAGTCGCTAAATTTGAAACCCAGATTAATGATGACCTTGTTTAATGATCCACCAAAGAATTCGGGGCTATCCCACCTGTTTTAAAACTATAAACCTGAAATTGAAAGTCACCGGTTTAGAGTCATTAACTCAAAACTTTCAGTCATAGTTTTAGGATTATCCAGCTATATAATCTTAGAATTCCACTGGCAAACAGAGTATTGCGCCATCGGGAAATGCCGACTGCAACATTTGAGCTGGCGTTTCTTTTTTTTTTTACTGTTTGTTGACATAATTGATATGCCCTACACAGTTTTACAGTGTGACCTGCTGGCGTGTGGCCGCCGTGTATATTTCTGCGAGAGTTGGAATTACTATACTATACACTATACAAGTAGTAGTATATAAGGCAGCCAGTCAGGCAGGCAGCACACGCACCGAGGCTCTCGGAGTAGGTGGCTTCCTTTAAGCCTGAGCCTGGGCCGCAGGCACGCAAGCCGCTCCAGTTTCGCAGTGATGTTGTGGCCCAACATTTAGTTTAAATTTAACTCGCAACGAGCCAACTACGCGCAACGCAGCAAAAAAAAAGGATTAAAAAACGCCACGCAACAGCCAACACACAAAAAAAAAAAGAAACGCCAAATAAAAAAACAAGTTATATTAGAAAACATGAAAAAAAAGCTGCATAAATATTTGCACACGTGGTGTCGTTTATTCTCTGTCTCTCTCTCTCTCTGACACTCTCTCTCTCTCGCTCGCTGCCTTGCCTGTTGTCATCATTAAAAGCGCATTTGGCGCTAATTGCAAGCTGTTGTGACACAGGACAAGCTTAAAGTTCGCTCTCTCACTCTCCCTTGCTGTTCAGTGTGATAAATTACAGTTAATTTGAAATGTGCGAATGCGAGCAGAGATAGAACAGCAATTAGTTGACATTGGCGCAAAGTCAATTTTATTCGACGCCGCTCCATGTCTACAACAGCAACAACAAAAACAACTAAAAGACTTAACGGAATATTAGCAGCAGCAGCAGAGCGAACTACGCCCGTCGTGAGCGGAATCAGAAGCATTAGCTTCGTGATCGTCGCAATGAGTCGCCTGAGACGTGAAAGCAGTCGTCAAAGCGTCATTACCGTTGAACTAATACAGTTCATAATTCAGTATCGCGCCCAGGAGACACAGGAAAAGAAGAAAAGGTGCGACCACATATGTACATACATATGTATCAGTGTTGAACAGTGTCCATTGAAATAAAAGTACTCAATTTTCTAAAGAACAATGTTGTGTGCCATTGAAGCGGAACATGCCATGAAAACGGAATGGTATTACATAAATAATTCCCACTTAACTGACTCCCAAATTTATTAGTTACCAAAAAAAAAACAAAAAAAAAACTTAAAATACAGCAATCCTGCAAAAGGAGTGAAGTATATTTGCAATATACGTCATCGTAGAACTTGTCACTCGTCCGTAGGAAGTGCACAAAGACTCGCACAAATTATAAGCCACAGTGTTGTGTGGGGGTGTTGGGGGGTGGTGGTTGAATGGCCGCATACACTCATATATTGCGCAGAGAGTTATGTAACTTTGCCAACATTGTGTGTGTGTGTGTGTGTGTGTGTGTGTGTGTGTGTGTGTGTGTGTGTGTGTGTTGCTGACAGGAACTAGCAAACTATGTTGAACAATTCTTTGAGCTGGTTGTGAGGTAAATTAGAAATTTCCAGAAATCCAGTTAAGCTACCAAAAGCTTCAGTTAAGGCAGGAAACCAAGTGTACACGACTATTTCTGACTGTCATAGTTGTATAAGGTTTGTTCCGACTGCTGAAATGTCAAGCTGAAAATCCCAGGGGTCTAAACTTGCCACAGTCATAATTTTGTCAAAACTGAACCGATTTTCAAAATCAATGTCTTTTTGCACATGGTTCGTTCTTTAGATTAATATGACATTTAACGTTTAATAACATATAAAGAGTATTCAAATCTAAACTAACTTTTTTTTTTTTTTTTTTATTTATTTAATGTCGACTATAAACAGTCAGACACAGAAAATTTAAATTTAAAATTACATGATATTTCAAAAAAATTGTTTAAAATAAAAAATTTTAATTTAAAATTATATAATAAAAATTAAAAGTAAATTGACAATTAAAATTAAAATCTGGGGGTGTTTAAAAAGCAAATTGGTCCAACAATTATTGCAAGGATTGAGGAAAACCCAGAAAAACCCAATCAGACCAATACTTTCTGATAACGAGCTAAGTAAAAGTCGTAATCTAAGCTAATGATGAGCAGGGATAACTGTTCAGACATTAACCAGTACTGTTACTTAGTCTGCAAATGTAAAGCTCTGTCTGGCAGTGGAGCACTGCACTGAAACTAATTAACCATAATCGAATATGGCGCTAATTTGCTTAAGTACTTTGCAGCTCTCTGCCATAACGAGCAATATATTTTTTATTGCTTTGTGTGTGTGCGCGTGTGTGTGTTATCTGATTGTTGCCATGGTAATGCACTGATTGGGGTATCTGCTTGTCATCGCACTCACATCCTTGATTGACCAATTAGTTTGGTATTTCAGTGCGTTATCAATGCCAATTACGAGCACATAATGCTGCAGGCTCCTTTCTCGCTTGATGTGTATACGTCTTTGTTGAAGTTGATGCTAAACTTTAAAGTTCTTGTTACAAGTGGCGTCGTCATCAGTTCAGTTCTTGTTGCACGTTGCACGTTGCACGATGGTTGTTGCACTCGCAAAACAAAAACTTGGCATGCAATTAGTGAATTCGTTTAGTCACCCACCCAAATTTACACACACACACACACACACACACACACACACACATAGACATATACACATACAAGCATGCACTGCCTGCTCAGCTTTTTCTGTTGCCTTCTTAGCGAATTGTTTGCATCCACTTTTAAAGTACGAAATTGTTTTTAACCAAAACTTCTTTTTTTCGTTTTCTTAAATGCTCTAATTGAACTTTAACACAAATATGAACAAGGAATTGGTTCTCCAAGCACTCCTCGAACAAAACTTTTTCCCGTTCCTAACACAAAAAAACGTTTTCGATTTTCATTTTCTTTGTTTCCTTTGTTATTTTTAAGTTTTCCGTAAATTAATTTCGTTCTTTAACTTAAGCTTAACAACAGCAATAGAAAACAACTTTAAAATTAAATAAATATAGTAAAAAACAATAACAAAATTGCGCTAAACAATTGTTTTTATTTTTTTGGATTTTACTTTATTTACTTTTTAAGTTTTAATTAGGCGTTTTGGTAATTTTCTTTACTTATTAACCAAAAGAAAGAAATGAAAAACGATTCATCAAGTTACGGAATTGGACTAACAAATTGTTTTTTCTCCAACCCTTCTTACCCTTAACCAAAAACCAAAAACCGAAAACCCGAACCCAACTCCCTATAGGCGCCTGGCCGACGAGGATGATGAACTGTCCGAGGTGCAACCGGATGCGGTGCCACCGGAAGTGCGCGAGTGGTTGGCCTCGACCTTCACGCGCCAAATGGCCACCACTCGCAACCGGACGGACGAGAAGCCCCGCTTCCGATCGGTGGCCCATGCCATTCGCGCCGGCATCTTTGTGGATCGCATCTATAGGCGTGTCTCCAGCTCGACCCTGATGCAGTTTCCACCCGATGTAGTCAAGCTGCTCAAGGTGAGTATTCTTTTTCAACTGATTACTACAGCTGCTCTATTTGGTAATTACCGTTATAAATGACCTTCTAAAACTTCAAACTCCCATAACTTTGTCAAAACTCAACCAATTTTCAAAAGCAATCTAATACTACATTTAAATCTAGAAATACAATTTCTGATCAATTCTTATGTTCAGATTCCACCTGAAAAGTCCAAAGTCGTACCTTTCTAAGGAAATCTAATTTATGCCACTTTACAAACTTTTCCCAGCCATAACTTTGTCAAAACTTTTCTGATTTTCAAATGGAATGTCTTTTTGAACATGGCTTGTCCTCTGTAATAATACTACATTTAAATCTAGTTAAAAAATTTTTAGTCAATTTTCATGTTCAGATTCCACCCAAAAAAAAATATTACCAAGTCATTTGCAATCTTTTTTTTCTATTAAATTTCTATCTATTTGATATAGAACCTTGACGAATGGACGTTTGACGTGTTTGCCTTGACCGAGGCAGCCAGTGGTCAGGTGATCAAGTATGTGGCCTACGATCTGCTCAATCGCTATGGGGCCATGCACAAGTTTAAGATAGCACCGGGTGTGCTGGAAACGTTTCTGCATCGGGTGGAGGAGGGCTATTGTCGCTTTCGCAATCCATATCACAATAATCTGCATGCTGTGGATGTGATGCATACGATGCACTATTGTTTGTGCAACACGGGTCTCATGAACTGGCTGACGGACTTGGAGATCTTTGCCTCGCTGCTGGCTGCACTGTTGCATGACTTTGAGCATACGGGCACCACCAACAATTTCCATGTGATGTCCGGCTCGGAGACGGCGTTGCTGTATAATGATCGGGCCGTGCTCGAGAATCATCATGTGAGCGCCAGTTTTCGCCTGATGAAGGATGACGATGCGAACATATTGTCGCATTTGTCGCGTGAGGAGTATAAGGAGCTGCGCACTCTCATCATTGACATGGTGCTGGCCACCGATATGACCTATCACTTTCAGCAGCTGAAGATCATGCGCAACCTGCTGACACTGCAGGAGCCCACCATAGACAAGTCGAAGGCATTGTCTTTGGTGCTGCACTGCTGTGATATATCGCATCCGGCCAAACATTGGGATGTCCATCATCGCTGGACCATGCTGCTGCTGGAGGAGTTCTTCCGACAGGGCGATCTCGAGAAGGAGCTGGGTCTGCCATTCAGTCCGCTCTGCGATCGCAAGAATACGCTCGTCGCCGAATCACAAATCGGCTTCATCGACTTCATTGTCGACCCGAGCATGAACATTATGTCCGATATGCTCGAGCATATACTGGCACCCATTGCGCCGGTGATTAAATCCAAGCCAGCACCAGTGACCGAGGAATCCAGCAGTGGCACCGACATTCTCGATACCGATGATGCAAAGAAACCAAATGCGTCGTGCGACATGACGCGCAAGAGCATTACTATCACTTCCAACAAGTTCACCATTAACAAGCCCTGGCTGGCCTGTCTCACCGAGAACAAGAAGATCTGGAAGGAGCAGGCCATCAAAGGTAGGTGCTCCACTTAGCTAGCTGCAGACGTTGGGGTTTAGGGTTTAGGACTTGTGCCAATTAATTCAATTTCGTTTAGCTGCTCTTTTGTAGTCAAATTAGCCATGGCCTAATTGAATTTCAATGTCCCTTGCCTTTGATCTTAGGCCAAAAATGAAAATGAAACAGCCTTTTAACCATACAAAACACAAACCTCTCACGCAGAGCTCGTAGATCGTCGAAGAAAAAGTACCTTATAAATCAAGTCAAGAAGACGAAACTCCATAAATCACTTAAAACTACGTAAGTCAACGAACGGAATATAAGAATGTATATCAGTACAGGTTCTTGAACTAGCTATGGAGATCAAAATAAACATAGATTAATGATATATGGAATCACTTACTTTGATTTTTAAGTCAATACAGCCTGTAAACTTTCCATTATTAAATAAATGATTATTTTAAGACTGTTGACAAAAATATCGATATATCGACTATCATCGCACGCAGCATCGCAGCATCGCAGCATCGATAGCCATGTTAAATGGTCGTTATACATCGATGTTTTTCGAAAGCACTGTGCATTTAATTATAACACTTGACTGATTTTGAATACGTCTCCCTCACAGATGCCGAGGCACGTGCGCTGGTCGCCGCCGCTGAAGCAGCAGCTGAAGCTGAAGCCGATGACAAGCCCGCTGCTGAAACAGAATCTGGTGAACAAAAGGAAGTGGCAACAGAGGGCGCTGCATCCAATTAAATGTGTCCTTGACAAGCGTTTAAATAAGTAGTCGAATAGGTCTCCCCCCCCCCCCCCATAAGCGTTATACAATAGTTACAAAACATAAATAGATACTTAATATCTTTGCACGGATAACAACATCAACATCAACTATGTAGCAACATGTGCACGTACAGAATTAAAAAATGTATACAAAAATATTAATGGCAAAAATAACAACAATAAAACATTGGCTAAATGTGCAGTTTCTTACGCGCAATATTTTCATGTTAGTAGATGATCAATCAAAAATTAAATATACATATACATATATATATAGGATTATCCAAAAGAAAAATATGAATATTAATGAATGTACTATCTGATATATAGTATAATTTGTTGTTGCAACTAGTTTGTTAATAATGCTAAGCAAAACTGAAAAAATAAAAAAGAACTATAAGCAAATATTAGCGCAGAGCACAATTCGGGAGCATTTTTACGTTTTCGTATCCTATATAAAAATAAAAAGAAACAAAATAAAATAAAATAAAATAAAACTCTGTACATAGTTGGCATTTGTATGAAATTGTTTCGCTTTTTGTCAACAACAATAATAATAATAAATTAATAAGCATTTACGTAGCTTAGTTCATAGAGTTGAAATTAATTACTTTAGAGCAAACTTTATACTTACCCTTTTTGTATTGTATGTATAATTTCTTAAGTTTTACAACAAATTTGGTATTCATTGTTTGTTTATTTTTTATATATTTTCTGTATGCAAAAACATTTAATTAAATCATATTTTTTGTAATTCCTTAACTTGTTTTCATATATTTTTCTTAAAACACTAAAATTTTGCTCAATTTTTGGAGTTACGAAAGCAAAGCGAGGACGCCATGGGCTGTCTAGATGTTAAGTACCTAACTAAAATAAAAATAAAAAAATACCTGAGAAAATTGAACTAGCTATACAAGTTTATGTAAATATCTAAAAGACCTCTAACAGACTTTCCAAAATCCAAGAAAACTAAATCTATATTTACTGGAATTTCCACTCTACATATGCACATGGCTACCTACTCGATGCATACCCATAACGTATGTATATGAATGTTAAGAATATTTATAATAATACTACCTAACGCATACTCGTAATGGCGCACTATATCCATAAGTGTTGTATACCATAGGCATATTTATTTTTATACGTGAACAAGGCTTATGTTTACAAAAAAAAACTAAATCCTAAAAAAAAGAAAAAAACAATATCTATAACAATTTATATGTTAGACGATTCTTTTCGTTTGAGTTACTTGTGTGTATTTTTCTCGTATTCGAAGAAGAATTCAAACTAAAATGTTTTAAACGTTTTTCAAAATGTCTGATAGCGGGACCATTCTTTTAAGATTTACCATTGCTCTTTCCACAGCGACACAGACAGAAAAGAATGGATACAAAAGGCTAACGAGGCGATACAAAAATAAAATTACGGGGTATTCCCCATTTGAGTCGCGGGCAAACAAAACCAAAATTGTTCGTCTCGATGGCAGCTTTTGCGGGGCGAGGCAAAGAGCAGTGGTAAATGTGCTTAGCAGTAAGGTACCAAATTATCAGCTGAAATTGGGATCATAGCTTTATTAAGGTAGTAAATACACGTAATTAACTACTGTAGTTGGGTAACAATGTGCAATATGTGCTAACTAACCTTATATGCCGTATAAACCATAATCGACCATACAGTTAGTAAACTTACCACATACATACATATGTAATCTCGTACTTGTGTAGCAACAGCAAATAATCGTAATATACCATATATAACATACCATAACATACCATACAATAAATAAATAATAACAAATTCTAAATACATATTATGTATATATAATGCTAAGAATATGTGTATCGAACAAATTGAACGCTCAAAGCGAATAGGTAACACAGTTATAGTCGGTTATAGTCCGTATGTATGTATGTACTATATGTATACATAACTCTGTACAAAATTTGAAACAAAGTAAAAAAACAAACAAAGGTGAACGCTGTAAAAATGCGTAGGATTTAGGAGCACAGTTCACGTTTGGAGTCTCTCAGTGGCTAATTAGTGGACAACATGAAAATCGTAAAAAAAAGAAGGAAGATATTATAAAAATTGTTATAATCTCTGTTACTAACATAGCGAACAATACATTCAAGCATATGTCTTAACGTTATTAGCGAATTGTAGTTTTGTAGCAAACAATGAATATTTAACATACATATACATATATTGAATAATAATAATAACAACTCCTGACTATATATAATATGCATATATACATATATATTATATAATATTATGCACTCATGTTCATAATAAGAAATTAGCTCAGAAAGTTTAAAGATTATTTAGTTAATACCATTTGAATGCTTTTTTCTAAAATTTGGCATTGTGGTATTATATTGTAGGGTTCTTAAGAATACTTATCAACTCTCACAACAGTTTTGACAGATCCTTAATGATATTTTCCTTTCAAAGTTTCATTAGACAGGTGCAAGTCAAAATAATAATAATTACGCAAATTAAAACTAATAACAATATATATGTATAAATATATGAGTTGAAAGCAATCATTACATTTAAAAATAAAACTACTATAAAACATAAACATATGTAATACTTAACCAACCAAATTGAAGCAGACCTAACTAACTAACTAACTAACAATATGTGAGTTTTGTGGAAATCAAAGTGCACAGGAAATCGCGCAAATATTAAAAATAACCTATTTTTAACCAGCACTACAGTCCTTAAAGAGAAACATACTGCACGCTATACTGTAAATAATTTTGTTTCATTTACAACTACAATAAACTATTACTTAGCAAATAATTATGTACTTAAAGGTTTTTTGCAAAAAAAACGCCCACAAAAAGTTTATCAAAAGAGCCAAGATTTTAATTTGAACTCTAAATATATAATATGCATATTTATTGGCTGGTTTTAAGTGTTTTGAATGGCTGATGTGTGTGCTTATTACGAAATACATTCAACATATTATAATAACAACATATGACTTTTAAAATACTAATAAAGATATTATTAAACCTATAACGTGTGTTTTTTAAATGAGTCGAGTTCGTATTTCGATTGCAGTGTACAAAATATCGATAGCTCGATTAATATAACAGGCTGTTAACAAGCTTAACATGCACTGTAACTGAACAGCTGTGTGCTTGTAAGCGTAGCATGTGAACGCTATTGTGTCTACGTTGCGTGCTGCCTGTCAGTTTATTGTAAGTAGCTGCACAACAAAAAGTAATTTTCTCGCCAGTGCTTGTATAAAAACGTCACCATAAATATTCGTAGAGCTGCTGTGCATTAAATGCACAATTTTATAGGATGTTGTTGCATACGCAAATGAATTAAACCCATTTAATAAACAGTTGCCTGGAGACTTGTGCGTGTGCATGTGTGTGTGTGTATGTTAGAATGTTTGTGTGTGTGTGTCTGTGTAAGTGAAGTTTTTTGCTCATGGCGTTGCCATGCAGGCAAACAGCAGCGGCAACTTAGAGATTGGTGCTGTTGTTGTTTTTGTAGTTGCTAGTTGTTATTTGGGGAAAAAGGCCAATGATTAATGTTTGCAAAGCGTTTCGGTCAAGTGACAGTCACACACTACTAATCTAAAGCTGGGGCTATCAACGCCAAACCGCCTGACCATAAAAAACGGGCCCCGCCCCATTCAATACTTCTTATTTATTTTTTCATTTTTTTTTTATTTTACTTTTTGCCAAAGTTGTCTCTAACCAAATTAAGCAACAGCGTTACCGTGGCACACACCCTCCAACCCACCCACCCACAAAATGTACCGTTTGTCGTGCTTGAACTTAATTAATTTTGCACAATAATCTAAGCACCTTTTGCTGAATGTAAATAAACAGCCCCAGTGAAATCTTATCGCCACATTGGGAAGGATGGGGGAGTCTTCAACTGCGGGAGTAGCATCTTTATCAGCGGCTCTTCTATTTTACTATTTTAGATAAATACAAGAGCGTAGATATGTAATTTGGAGGCAACAAATGCAAGCCAACGACGTCAAAAGATCTGAAAAGATAATGAATCTATAAATATCATTTTTAAACTTTTAACAATTTTAATTTTACTTTTATTTTTTTTAATATTTAAATGAACTTTATATGTTGTCTTTAGTTGACATTAAATAATTAATCAACAACATCTATATTATATATGATTAAATTGTATTGATTTATTATTAAATTGTATCTTATACGGATGCTTGCTTGCAGGCAGCGGCATTTGCAGCAGTTGTTGTCGAAAGGATACACCAGCGCCATGCACATAGAAACCGGCTCCAGTAGTCAACCAAAACGATCCAGTGCCAAAAATCGCAGCGAGCCAAGAGCGTGAGCACCCGAAATCCTGCCCAGATTTAATTGGCCTGCAATTAAAAAAGAGACTCGCCAAGAACAAGAGAAGTGAGAGAGAGAGAGAGAGAGAGAGAGAGGAAGACCCAACTAGTCAGGCGCTAAGCAGTTGCATTTATTTTTTGATTGTAAACGATTGTAATCTTCAATCTTCAATCATAATCCGCAGCCATCATGGGCAACAAGAACTCGTGCTGTGCTTACTCGAGTCCACAGTCGGATCGCAAATCGAAGGATATACCGCCGGTATTCGAGGAGCGGCATCAGCTGCCGCACACATCGCAACATCAGCTGGATGGCCACCATGGCTCCGGTGGCGTAGCGATGTCTGTGCATCATCATCAGCATCACCAGCACCATCATCATCAGCAGGGCAGCAGCAGCAACGATAACTTCGAGAATCAACAGAATCTGCAGCACATTTCGGAACGTGAGGCGCTGGAGGGCGATGAAGATCCCTCCGTGGATCCAACGGCAGCTACCATGTTTCTGGAACGCTCCAAAGTGGAGAATGGCGGCATGACGCGTAAACGATCCCAACATCAAATCGCACAACAGAACAGCATGGGAGGCGGCGGCGGTGCCAACACTCCGGGTGCCAACAGTTCGGGCGGCGGTACAGGTTGTGGTGGTGGCCTCAAGAAGAGCTCCTCCTGCTCCACAATTTATTTGGATGACAGCACCGTCTCCCAGCCGAATCTAAAGAATACCGTCAAATGCGTTTCGCTGGCCATTTACTATCACATCAAGAATCGTCAATCATATCGACGTCTGGACATTTTTGATGAGAAGCTGCATCCGTTGACGCACGATCACGTGCCCGAGAACTATGATACACAGAATCCCGAACATCGCCAGATATACAAGTTTGTACGCACCCTCTTCAATGCCGCCCAACTGACGGCAGAGTGTGCGATCATAACGCTCGTCTATCTGGAACGTTTGCTCACCTACGCGGAACTCGATGTGGGACCATGCAACTGGAAGCGCATGGTGTTGGGTATGTTCTGAAAGATCAGCATTATTCAGGAATATTTTTATCGATTATATTTAGCATTTCAGTATTTAAAACTATAGGGAAATTGATTTTAAGGTTGTTCATTTTTCAGTCAAAAATCACAAACTGAACCGATTTTCAATCCGGAGGTCATTTTGCTCATTACTTTGATTTCACCACTAAAGTTTATACACTTTTGAAAATGGTTTATTTTTCGAATTCACTACAATAACCGATTTACTTTTTACTAATAATTTTCGCGACTTCTAAAACATACCCCGTGACATCCATGACTAATTCTAAATACTTTTTTTATTAACATTTTGTTGAATTTGCAGGTGCCATACTGCTTGCCTCAAAGGTGTGGGATGACCAGGCCGTGTGGAATGTGGACTACTGCCAGATACTCAAGGATATTACGGTCGAGGATATGAATGAGCTGGAGCGTCAGTTTCTGGAGCTGCTGCAGTTCAACATAAATGTGCCCTCGTCCGTTTATGCCAAATATTATTTTGATTTGCGCACGCTTGCCGAGGCAAACGAGCTTAATTTTCCCACAGAGCCGCTGTCAAATGAGCGTGCCCAGAAGCTGGAGGCCATGTCGCGTGTTATGCAGGACAAGGTGACGGCCGAGGCGCTTAAGAATGGCATCAAGAAATGGTCCTCAATGGACAACATCAGTCAGGGCGGTCCGCGGCGCAGCGTGGCCATATTATCGTGATTTATATTAGCTTATTAAAAAAAAAACTAAAAAACTGTATTCTATTCTGTAGAAGCCGTAGCGGTTCCATACTGTCCTTCCCGTAAAACTAACAAAAACAAATAACTTGAAACGATCGCGGTCACAATTTGTTTAATTTGTGCTACATTTCGACGAAACTACAATTTATACACTTCTCTCATAACTTAAAAATCACTTTTGTATAATTTAATTACATTTCATTTCGTTAATAAACTTTACGAGAAAGTTTTTTAGCCAATTTTCCCGAATCTAACGAGCATCTAACAAAGACAGAAATACCCCAAAAACATAAAAAAAAAGAATGAAAAATAATACGAAAGTTTTTAACACACAAGTCTCGAATGAAGGACCACTTTTTATATATACACAATGATATATATACAATACTTATGCTTGCATATTTGTATATTCTTGTAAGCGAAACTACCGATTGCAGTCAAGGATTTGGATGTTTTTAATATATGCCTACAACTACAACAGCGCGTAACCAATTGCCAAAAAATATTTAAAACAAAAACAAGGATAATGAAAATGAAAATGAAAACGTAGAAAATGCACTGTATAAAATGCTTGAATATTGAACATTGTAATTTGTAATTGGCTTAGTCAACCTAAACGGATTCCAAAGTGACTAAATCCATAAATTGTTTTAACACAACTGCGCCCCAAAACAAGAAAAAAACTATTTCTGTACATTTGTTACGAATTTAACTTTGGCCTTTCCTTAATTTCAATTATGTGATTTTTATAGTTTCACCTTAGATTTTAGATATAAACATACAGCTTCCTTATCAACAATGCTTAAGGCGCAGCACAATTAGGGGGCGTGGCTGGCGTCAATTTAGATTTGTTTTTTTGGTTTATAATAGCAAAACACAGCGCAATATTAACCCAAGATTCGTGAGTAAATTAATATTTAGTCTTGTAAGGAATACGAATTGTATGCAAATGTATTTTATTTTGTAATTTATTTTACGATAACGCGAAATAAAGCAAATCACAAACTAAATATTTGGATCTGACAAGTATCGAGAATTATGTGAAACTAAATCATTAATCATTGTGGCCTGTATTGTAAGCTTAAATACATTTAAATCTCATTCCATTTGGCGCCTAATGTAGATACCGGTTTATATAAACAACGATTCATTACCACAGTCAACCCCAGTGATATATTATTTAGCCGCTACTCCCCCTCCTTACTTTATACATGCATTCATTCGTTTTCTGTTGCTAAACAAATGAAAACAAAAACAAACAAAATCTTATGAATGAATGGGCCGATTTCTATTTTTATACTTATACGATATTAGTTCTATCGATATACCTAGTTTACCGAACTATTGTATGGTAGCTCACCGATAACTTTTTTAGCTTCAGTGGTGCAAAATAAAACAGATAACCCGTATTTTGCCGAAAAGTTAAAAACATCCGCTTTTCGAATATTTACATTAATTCATAGACTTTGTATGCAAAGTGATTATTGATATTGTTACTTCTAACAAATAATCGATATATTTTTTCGTAATCGCTTTTCTCTTGCAACTTCAATACTATTGATATCGTTTATATCGGCAACACCAAATATCGTACAAATCATTTAAAGTTATCGATATGCCGCTGCGATACAATCAACCCTAGTTCCGATCTCCTCGCTCCTCATTTCTTGTGCACAAAAAAAAAATGCATTAAAAGAGTAAATACAATTAAGCAAAATAGTAAGCGGTGAACGTGATGCAAAATGTGGGCAAAAACTAGATAGCCAAAGTGCGTGCGGTATGAAATTATAACGCTTAACAGTGTCCGTCTACAGCCGCCATTAAGAATTATATGCGGGACGCGGTGCGGGACGCCTGCTGCTAATGCTGCTGCTGCAACATACACAAGCAAGAAAAAAAGAGGAGTGGTGAAAAGAACTTGGATTTCTGGTCTGACCGCTGTAAGTAAAATGTTCATCTGTGTGTGTGTGTATAGATATATATATATTTGTATCGAAATTGGAAATCAATTGTGCAGTTTGCAGTTCGGCAGAACTTTAGTGCTGCCATATATTTAAGCTTAACCATTTTTACCGCCTTTTTACGCCAAAGCACAAGCCACGAAAAGCAGCGCGCAGTCAGCCAGTTAACGCCAGTCAATAAGAACAACGCACTCACGCACACACACACAGATACGGCGATACGGCTCACTGTTTCTGTACCTCTCTCGCTCTCTCTTTGTCTCGCTCTTTGCGTCTTTACTGGCTCTCCCACGAGAAACAGGAACACCGAACACGAATATACAGCAGGGGCAGTTTAAAACAATTTAAAATATGAACATAACTTATCTTTAACTATAACAAAAATAATAAATATAATAAATACTATTATGTTTTTATTTGTTGCGCATATGTATATATGTTTTTCTAATTATCTATATAATAATTTCAAGCTGATATTTTTACCAACTGTACATAAAGTTGATTGAAAATACTAAATATAATTAAAATATTAAAATTTTTAAATAATATTTAGTATATTATTTTTCAAGTTTTATACATTAATTATTTATATATTAAATTATTTTAAACTTGTTGGGGTAGCCAAACAAAAATAATACGAGCTAAACATAAGATATATTGAAAGTTCCCGTTCGCATGAGCGTGTTTGTTAAATGTATGTGCTCACTGTGTATTCGTGCAGGGCACGAAACGAAAGCGCCTCACGAAGAACTTTACATCGCGCTGCTGCTTCTGCTTCTGCTGCCTCCGCGTCTCATTCAATTTTCAGTTTGCTTTGCTCTGTACACCGTACACCACCGCCTCTCACCCGCGCGGCGTTTTGATTTTTCTACTACTACTGTTGCTGCTAAAGTTTTTTCCACACACATACAAACACGCACTGCGCCACCACTACAATCAAGTAATTTTTCATACATACATATAATGGCGTCATAAGAACATATATTTTAGCGTATGTTTATGCCAAAATTGCACACATGCTATTGGCGGGGGGCCGGGGAGGCAACATTGTGAAAAGTGCTCTTGCAAGCGAGTTGAAAATAATCTGATTGGAAAAAAACAGTGTAGAATTTGTGAAATTCTAATACAATATTATCAAATGACTTTGCGGTCGACATCGGTGTGTGTGAGTGCGAGAGTGTGAGCGATATATTCATTTATATGTGCGTGTGTATAAGATACGTGAGCTGCTGCTGCGTGCTTATGTATTGTATCTGTGTGAATGTGTGTGTGCACGTAATAAATATACACACACACTAACACTGAGTTCCCATTAACGTCATCATCGTGTCATTTTCTTGTTTGCAAGACGGCGCAGGGTTGCATTTTTCGAGAAAAAATTTATTTTTCGTATTAATAAATGCAAATGCAAGTGAAAAGTTTTATTGTATGTGTGAATACATTGGCATATGTATATGTATAGTTATATTCAATTTTGATATTTTTGGCTACCATATGTTACATTTAAATCAAGTTTCCTATAAGAATATTATCGTCAACTGCATTTTTTTCTCTATATTCCATTATTTTTTTATCAATTCGAGTTTCTTTTTTTTTATATTTTGTATTTTATTAAACAATTATGAAATGCACACTAATTGTCTGTAATGAAAATATATGTCGCTCTCCGCTCTCTGAGCAACAGCCAAACAAAATTAAAAATAAAAAAAGGAGAGAATCGAGGCAACGGCGGCAGCAGCAATAATTATAACTATAACTCGAGTTCGGCATAGAATGTGGGCAAAACGCAAAACTTGTATGCGCCGCCTGTACTGCTGCTGTTCGCTCTTCTCTCCTCTCCGCTCTGCTTCAGCTTGGTTTTGTTCGTTCGTCGCGCGCCCGCCTTAGCTTTCATTTTTTCTCGTTTTGCCTGTGCCAGCCTTTTTCGCTTTATTTTGTACTTACGCTTTGCGATTCAATTCGTTTTTATTGGTTTTCCGCTTTAGGCGGTTGGAATTGTACGTAGCGTCGTTGTGCAAATCATCAGAGGGGTGTGTGTATGGGGAAACGGGGGAGAGCGTTTGTCGTTCAATGAATAATGAGAGGCAATGTAAGTGTGTGAGAGAGAGTGAGAGGCAGCAATAGCGTGAGAGCGAGAGCGGCAGCGAATGTCGTGTGAGCGGAGAACGAAACAACAAATAAAGCAAAGCATAAAAGTGCACAAAGCAAGGAAGAAAAGACAAGGGCCAGGCCGTAGAGACGAACGCAGGCAGAAACATAGAGAGCGAGCGAGAGACATAGATGACTACGGGGGACAAAGAGAAGAAAACACAATTCTTTTTTTTTATTTTTGGCGGAACAGCCAAAAGTGAAGCAAAGCAGGCAGATAGCTCCAATATCTAGAAGACTGACAATGCACGCACATACCGCAATAGATATAATACATATGCATGTACGTACCTACATACATATGTGTGCGTACTTATAGTAGATACAATTAATTTCATTTGTTAGCACGGTATCGCAATTGAGTGCTTTTTTAGATAACATTTATTTGTATTAAATACACAATGTTTGAACTAGAAGATGCATACATACATATGTGCATAAATATATACACGGGTTCCAATTTCAATCATGTTAGCACTGCCAATTGTCTGTCACTCCCCCTATTGTATATGTACATATGTATGTGTGTGCTTTTGCATATTGACTGCAAATAATATTCACTTGATTTGCTTTTGCTGCCTCCACATTCCTGCTTTCTGCGGCAAACGTTAAAAAAACCAGGGGTGGGGGTTTGGGATGGGGGCGTACAACAGTACCGCGCGGTCCGTTTGATAATTTCGCGTAAACATAAACACAAAACAAACTGTTGCTCACCGCTGCTGCTGTTATCGTTGCCTCTCTCTCTCTGTCTCTCTATGCAGGTGGCCCAAACATATCGAAATACTGATTGAAAGTGCACTAAAGCGCGGCAGCCGGTTAACTGTAAAATGTACAATTAATATTAAGTTCCTGGCTCCTGGTGAGACAGAAAGACGATGATTAAGGCCAGTTAAGGTAAGTGAAATGATTGGATGTAGGGTATGCAGTTAACTGAATTTGATGGCTTGTGTTAATAGCATTTGAATACCAATTGCAATTAGTTATTAGCAAGACTAATGGAAATTTCCGTAATTAATCTTCATTTCATATTTTCTTTACTTTTGTTTTTATAAACTTTTTAATATGTGTATATGTTTTGAATATATACTAATATTACAATACATTAATTATTATTGATGCTACCAGAATTATTAAATCTCACCCATCTTTAAAATGTTCACTTAAAAGCTAAAGATACAAAATTAAATGTACATTTAAAAAAGACGTCTAGCTTCAATTCCAAAATAAAATCGTTTTCATTTGTCAATTAAATTATATTTTCCTTCGTTTTATCCCAGTCATTTTGGTGTTTAGCTTTATTAGCATTTTGTCATGCCCACTCCTTTTTAAATTTCCCAGGCCCAAGCAGCTTAAATTGGAGTTACATACAATAAATATATATGTATTGCATATGTATTAGATATACACACATACTTTCAAATATTCCTACCTCACCACATAAAAAGTGGCGCCCTTTTTGCGTTACATGAGCTCTCCCACCACCCCACCCCTGCAGTTTGTTTCTCTTACATTGTATTTGTATTGTGTTTGTGTGCCGTCTGCATGCTGAATTATTTGCTGGGCCAGTAAAAACAATCAAACATAAAGAGAGTGAGGAAGTGTGTTAGAGAGCGCAGCTTTTAGAGAGAGGGAAGTGTGCTGCTTAAGCGCTTACTACAGCTCAGGACCTATGCAAACAATTTACAACTCATCTCTCCGCTACACCCACTCGACGTCATCACAACCCCCACTCGTGCGCGCGCGCTTCGTTTCTCTCTTCTTGAACCTCCCGCAGTTAGCTCTAGTTTTTCTTGCACACACACACACACTCACACACATGCAAACACTTACGCTCCAAAGCGCGTTGTCTTTAATCGATTTGTACTTCTTGGATATTTACATCAGCCACCTGCCTCCTCTCACACTGGCACTCACACACTCTTCCACCTCTCATACTCTCCAGGCGCGCTCTCAACTTACATATGTATATGTATATTCTGTCAAATGCTTGCATACTCTGATTGGATATCTAAATCCTGAATCCTGTTAAGGCGAGGCATCGACGGAGCCCACTTCACACCCAACGCCAGCTCTCCACTCCCTTTTTCTCATTTCTCTGTCATCTACACTTGTACATATTTGTGTGTTTGTGTTTTGGTTTTACAATTTATACAAAGTTATTTCATGAGAAGACCGCTCTTTGAGCTTGCAACTCTCTTTGCTTTGCTAATGGGCCATTTATATATAATTTTATCATCACAAAATCAATAACTGCCCAGCAGAATTTTTGAACATCTTCTACACATGAGAATTAGTTACTCATGTAAATGTGAGTTCATGTGTGTGTGTGTGTGTGTGTGTGTGTGTGCTGCTCAACTGTACTTGCACGTACCATCGAAGGGTTAACGCTCGCCAGTAGTCAATGCACCAGTTTTGCATTTGTTGTGCATCTTACAACAACATACAAAAACTAGCAAAAAAGAGCTGTGCTCTAGACTAGCAAAATGTTGTCACACTGTTAACTGTTCGGTTGTTTGTATTGGGTAGCCAACTTGCAAAATGTTATTACACTGTTAATCGAAACTGCTGCTTTAAACATTTTGACGCAAACTTTTAACCGTTTCGAGTCTTTATCCAGATAGATTTAATTTAATTTAAGTTATGTGATTACTTAAAGTCGATACAGTGGGTGCTGATTAAATCAAATGCTTCGGCTTATAATTAAAAAATACAAATATATAATAAAAACTATTAAATTTGTTACTATAAGCGGGAATTTCTATAAGTTCTAGTATCCGAGCGACCACTCAAAAATCTTTAGATTCTATTATACTTCATATATCAATCATCTCTTATTTAACACAATTTCTTACTCTTGCTGATCTTAACAATATTTACTTCTTTCAGGTGAAACCACTTGAATTTGGCCTTCAGTCGGGAATATCTGCTGACAACCACAATATATTTTATATGGAAATGTCCTAGTACAGAGCGAGAAGAATATAAGATACATGGTAATTTGGCCAAGCGCTCCTTGCTCCTTTTTGTTACACGCAATTGTCCAATTTCAACAAATTCCACTTGAATTTTTGTAGCCACGACGGCCAGCGAAAGCAGTCGACAGCAGCAACAACAACAAGAACAACAGCAACAATATCAACAAGAAAAATTTGTAGGCTGGCATCAACAACAGCTACAACAACAATAACAACAAGCACTATACAAGAAGCAGCAACAACAACAACAACAATAAGCAGACACAATAATTTTTTATCACACGAGAGCAAAAAAAAGGCAACAAAATTGCTCTGTTTGTTTACTCTAAATGCAGCACGTGAGCGCTGCCAGTTCGGCACCTTCGGTGGTTTCAGCACCGGTGGTGACCACTGGCGGTGGCACCACCATCACTTTGGGCGGACCGCCACCATTGCCTAATAGCAATAGCAATAGCAAATCAGAGCATCATAAAGAAGACGGCGGCAAGCCGGCACACGGCATCGAAATGTATAAAGTGAACATTGAGGATATATCACAGTTATTTACGTATCACGAGGTCTTTGGCAAAATCCACGGCGATGTGGTGAATCATGTGGCGGCGGTGCATGGCAGCCAGCTGCCACCGCCGCAGCTGCCACCGCCGCCGCCATTACCGCCACAAACGACGCATTCGGCTAGCGCAGCTGCAGCAGCAGCGGCGGCGTCCACAAATAATGCAGCCGTTGCTGCTGTAATGGCCTCGGCCAATGCAGCAGCTGCGGCTGCAGCGGCCGCCTCAGCAGCGGCAACAGCACAACAGCAACAACAACAGCAACAACAACAGCAGCAACAACAGCAGCAGCAACAACAACAGCAACAGCAGCAACAACAACAGCCAGCAACGAGCACAAATGCGGGAACACAGCAGGGCAGCGCCACGGTGACCACGACTAGCTCCGGCAGCAACGGGGGGAATGGGGGCAATAACTCGACAACGACGACGGGTGAGTTGCTAATGCCGAAAATGGAGGGCGGCATCCATGGCGTCGATGGGCAGTCGAGCGTTGCGTTGGCGCCGGATGGCACGCCCATTGCGACTGGTACGCATGTGTGCGATATTTGTGGCAAGATGTTCCAGTTTCGCTATCAGCTGATTGTGCACCGCCGCTACCACAGCGAGCGCAAGCCGTTCATGTGTCAAGTGTGCGGTCAGGGTTTTACCACATCGCAGGATTTGACCCGTCATGGCAAGATCCACATTGGCGGTCCCATGTTTACATGCATTGTGTGCTTCAATGTGTTTGCCAATAATACGAGTCTGGAGCGCCATATGAAACGGCATTCAACGGACAAGCCATTCGCCTGCACCATTTGCCAAAAGACTTTCGCACGCAAAGAGCATCTGGACAATCATTTTCGTTCGCATACCGGCGAAACGCCGTTCCGTTGCCAGTACTGCGCCAAGACGTTTACGCGCAAGGAGCACATGGTCAATCATGTGCGCAAACACACGGGTGAGACGCCACATCGTTGCGATATTTGTAAGAAGTCCTTCACGCGCAAGGAACACTATGTTAACCACTACATGTGGCACACTGGTGAGTGTGATTTGGTGACCGGGGGCGGACAATGCGAGCGGCGAGCGCCACGACCACAAAATCAATTACCAAATACCTACAAAAAAAACAACGAAACCAAACCAAATACAGCAAAAGAAATTTTAAATAATTGATAATATCAAAAACAAAACAGAGAATCGATTACCGATAACAAAATTTCAGTAGAGTACAAAAAGAAAAAAAACCAACCAAAATCAGCTACAGATAATATCAACAGCCATCACATCACACCAACCAAATCAAAATCAATATCAATATCAATCAATTGATCGATCAATCAATCAATCAAGTAACCGCAACTCATCGTGCGTACTTCCTCTCGTCTGCTTCCTGCTCCTTTCCACTGTCTCTACCAATGCTTATTGCTTCCTATATATAAGCCTTCTTATATATAGCCTTTCAAGTTTTTTTCCTGCATTTTTTGTACTCACCACCTCCACCACACAACACTCACAAAAACGATCCTTTAACTCCCGTTGCTTCTGAATTGTACATTTTAGAGCTGCATAATTATCGATAGTAAACACCATTTGTTATCGATCCAATCGATAGAACACTTGAAATTTAGCTCAACAATTTTAAGTGTTGTTCAGTGATGGAAAATCAATTCAAAGCGATTTCATTATGCTAGTTTAACTAATTTTAAATGCAGTTAAAGCTCAAATACATCATATATATTCAAAAGTTTATTAAATTTTCCTCGAAATCTTTCAAGAAACCTTACATTTAACTTCATACTGCATTCAAAAGATTTTGTTACACAATCGATTTGGATATCACTAGTGTTCAATTCGATGCTGTCGATTGCTGTTCAGTTCAGTTCAGTACATTTTCAAACACTCGCTCAATACTCGCTCATACCGCTCATAACACTCCTCCCCCCTAAGCCAACATCACACACATACACTCACAAATCACCAACCAACTGTACTCACTCATCAATCAAACCAAAATCTCTCCACTCCACTCTCCTCACTGCGCTCTCGTTATTTGGATCGTCTTCATTACGATTCTACCTACTCTATTCGTGTAGTTTGCCTGTGTTTCCTTACTCTCCCCATTTGTCAACGCTCTCCATCTCTGCTGTACAGGGTGCCCAAAAAACTAAGATATATATATATATATATATGTATATATATTATATATAGAAAGAAGCGTTCGTTGTTGCTGCTTGTCGATTGCCAACGTCCTGTGCCTGTGCCTGTGCCTACAGCGTTAACTGTGCGACATACGATGACGAAACACCCACCCACACACGCACACACACACACTACACACACAACACACCTGTGATAGGTTGAGTGAGTTTCGTGGAGAGCGGACATGGCACAAAAGAACCACAAACTACACGTATCTAGTGGGCTGGAAAGATTCCCATTCCACTCACACACACACACACAGACACCCACACATTAAAAGACACATGCATTTAAGCTAGGCTTCGTTTTTGGCGTCGAACCCGAACGTTTTTCAATACTTCACGAACTTTACGTTCACGCACACATCAGCATCAGTACTGGAAACTGACATTGGGGGTATTCAGTACTTGAGATGTTCAAAAGATTTCAGCATTTCATTTTCAGCTCTAATAAAGTTACAGGCACTGCACACACTCACACACGCACACACCCCCATCCTCACATACACATACGCTTCATCTGACCACCAGCAAAAAAAAAAAAAAAAAAAAAAAAAAAACCACGCCCACCGCCCATGCGCCACCCACAAAGCCGAGCCTCCGTTCGCTTCGTTCGAACCCAACGCAAGCCACGGCCAGTTTCACACACACATAGCGGTGCCGGGGGTTTTTTTTATTTTTATTTTATTTCCATTTTTATTTAGTGATATTTTCAGTTTGTTATCAATATTTTGTTTATTAATAATTATTTGGCGGGTTCATTTGAAATTTGCAACAATTATACAGAGAAGAAAACGAGAAACCGATCGCGTTTCAAAAGAAAAGAAACAAAATGTTCAAAATGCTTGCGCTAATCAGAAACAAAAAACTCCCCCACCCTATACTTTCTGTTCTCTCTGTTCTGTGTAACCCATCAATAAACAGGTCAAACACCGCATCAGTGCGATGTCTGCGGCAAGAAATACACGCGCAAGGAGCACCTAGCCAACCATATGCGCTCCCACACCAACGAGACGCCGTTCCGTTGCGAAATCTGCGGCAAGAGCTTTAGTCGCAAGGAGCACTTCACCAATCACATACTCTGGCATACAGGTAAAGAGACAAAACAGAACCAACCAAAAAACCCCAAAGCCATCCAACCACAACATACAATTTCAAAGCCATGTCCAATAGTCGC
Source organism: Drosophila maculinotata (assembly GCA_035045305.1). Lineage (NCBI taxonomy): Eukaryota > Metazoa > Arthropoda > Insecta > Diptera > Drosophilidae > Drosophila > Drosophila maculinotata. The sequence goes on along the minus strand of JAWNPD010000038.1, from coordinate 6,811,937 downwards.
ATTCTAACGCTAAATTTCGAGTCTAACTTAGTCACACACACACACACACACGCACACACAATATTAAACAGCCACAACACATGCGAGAATGGTGCACGAGCAGTGATAACGAACTCTAAGGGATGGGCCTGCCTGATAACAACAGAATGATAACGACTTTGATTCTATGCGGAACTCAGAATTTGACAGGATTAATTCATGAAATATTGTGACTTATTCATCAAATAAAACCGCTACGATTGTCAATCGCAGATCTGAAAGCCTCAATAAATTATGAATTCCAGATAGCAATTTTTTTAAAATCACATTTTAATACAATTAAATCAGAGTGATCAGAACTATTTTATATCAAGCTCATTCAATCTGATAGTAAAACGTATCGATACAGTATTGGAACAGACAGCCCCCATATCATTATAATTAAATACAGAACCTAATTAATGTTTGTGCTTGGTTAAACGCCCATCCCGCATGAGAATTGTATGAACATACTGCAATTTGTATTTCTATTTTATTCGGATCGTTTGTGAATGATTACTAATCTGTATTGTTTATTGTACGATTTTTACATTTTACCACGCAAGCAGGCGAGACGCCGCATCGGTGCGACTTCTGCTCCAAGACGTTTACGCGCAAGGAGCATTTGTTAAATCACGTGCGCCAGCACACGGGAGAGTCGCCGCATCGCTGCTCCTACTGCATGAAGACGTTCACGCGCAAGGAGCATCTGGTGAATCATATACGCCAGCACACGGGTGAGACACCGTTCAAGTGCACGTACTGCACGAAAGCGTTCACACGCAAAGATCACATGGTTAATCATGTACGGCAACATACAGGCGAATCGCCGCACAAGTGCACATATTGCACCAAGACGTTTACGCGCAAGGAGCACCTCACGAATCATGTGCGACAGCACACGGGCGATTCGCCGCATCGCTGTAGCTACTGCAAGAAGACCTTCACCCGCAAGGAGCATCTGACGAATCATGTGCGCCTTCACACTGGAGACTCGCCGCACAAATGCGAATACTGTCAGAAGACCTTTACGCGCAAGGAGCATCTCAATAATCATATGCGCCAGCACTCCAGCGACAATCCCCATTGTTGCAATGTGTGCAACAAGCCCTTCACACGCAAGGAGCATCTGATTAATCATATGTCCCGCTGCCACACCGGCGATCGCCCCTTCACCTGCGAAACGTGCGGCAAATCCTTTCCCCTCAAGGGCAATCTGTTATTCCATCAGCGCAGCCACACCAAGGGTCAGGAGTGCGAGCGTCCGTTTGCCTGCGAGAAGTGCCCCAAGAATTTCATATGCAAAGGTGAGTCAGTCTATGTGCAGCAGAGTGTAGCACGCGAGACGTGGCGTCAGCATAGTAGTCCTCCCAGTCCAGCCGCTTAGCTGCTATCAACCAACCAACCAACCAATCAATCAACTATCCCATCCCATAAAAAAAAGCACACAGTGCAGCGAATAGTCGGGTACAAAAATCAAATCGATTGTGATGAGGTTTTATTATGGATGTAGGCAAGTTTTTAATAATGATATATTTATACAAATTCCACTAATATTTATTGTTTCTTCATATTATAACACATTCTCATATAATTATAATTATCTGCAATGAATTTCTTTTATATTCCTCATCATGATTAGAAAAACCCATCTGAACACAATCTAAAATGATTTTTCTAAATAATATGTAACTTGGAAGTTAAGAAAAATAGTATAGTATATAATATTATATACCAAATTATATTACAGAGTATCATTATAAACATACATATATTATTTAAATCGAATCGAATCTAAGCTAATGTTAATATTTAAAATGAGCTTTGTCCAGTATTCGCTGCACTGTGCGTTCGTTTGATTTGCCCTATATACGAAATAAGAACAACAAAAAGATATGTAAGAAAAACGCCCGCTCGCCTTGGTTTGGTTTGGAGTGGCTCCACTTGCCGGCGGCCCAAGTCGGATGAGCTGCGCCCCCCATTGTTTGTTTTGTCGAAATTCGATCACTCCTTGTCGGCAGATATCTTCATGTCGCTTCCATTGTCCGTTTCGCAGGTCACTTGGTCTCGCACATGCGCTCCCATTCGGGCGAGAAACCGCACGCGTGCTCACTGTGCAGCAAGGCTTTCGTCGAGCGCGGCAATTTGAAGCGCCACATGAAGATGAATCACCCGGATGCTATGATGCCGCCACCTCCTGTGCATCCGCATCCGCAAATACCGGCTGGTGTGCTGACCCAAGTCAAGCAGGAAGTGAAACCGATCATAAGTGAGTCGGACACATAACACAAGAAAGAAGAAGACACGCCACTGTGTCTTCACATACGCATGTTCAATTGCCAAACTGACCTCCTGTTCCCCCATTTACAGTTCCCCATCACTCGACGACAACAACGATGCACACCATACAGCAGATAACAGCGGGCGCAGCAGCGGCTGGCGCCGGTGCCGTCCAATTAGCGCCCGGCCTAGTGCCGCTAGTGACCAGCACGCTCATCTCGCACAATGCCCAGCAGTCGCAGAAGCAGCAGCAGGCGGCGGCAGCAGTTGCCGCCCAACAGCAGGCGGCAGCAGCAGCTGCTGCACAGCAACAGGCGGCCGCTGCGGCGGCGGCACAGCAGCAGGCGGCGGCAGTAGCGCATCAGCAGCATCAGCAACAGGTTGCACAGCAGCAACAACAGCAGCAGCAGGCGGCAGTTGCTGCACATCAGCAGCAGCAACAGCAACTGCAGCAGCAACAGTTGCTGCAATTGTCCATACAGCAGGCGGCCCATCATCATCAGCAGCATCAGCAACAACAACAGCAGCAGCAGCAGCAACATCATCAACAGCAGCAACAGCAGCAGCAACAGTCGCATCCGCAGGCACCGCCACAGCAGCAACAACAACAGCAACAGCCGCCGCCACAGGTGCCAATTGCATTGATAAGTGATCCAAGTGCGCTGGCACGTGCCGCCATGCAGCTGCAACATCTGCCCACAAATGTGGAGCAGCATCCGGTGGTTTACTAACAGTAGCCCCTGCTGCCTGGCTACCCAACGACGGCGGCGGCCACAACAGCCACAGCCACAACGCAGTGGTGAATCAGACAAAATCCGGCGGCCAATCGAAGCAACTGACGACAACAACAACAACATCAATACAACAATTACAACCCACATCCACATAAGCAGCTAGTTACACATATAAAACATATACATTTATATAGTTTTTAAAAAACAGCGTGCCGGGTGCGCCTTGAACCCGAATTTGTGTCTCCCCTCTCACCGATCCCCAACCCAGCCCCACAAAACCCCAGTCTGGCGCCCGCTTGCGCAACGTGCAATACAAGAAGAAAAAAAACATCTCATAGTTTCCCTTTAATTGTTCTCTAACCGATCTTTTTAGGCGCTTAGCGTCTATATAATATATTATTTTATTCTCACGTCCCTGTTACATTTATGAAATGTATGCGCAATGATGGGCGATGGGCGTGGCCGTTAGCTGTGCTATCGGCCAAGTCATCAACGGGGGTAGCGTTCATCAATCAATGGGTTCAACAAGTTGGTAATCAGTTTTATTGTTCTTTTTTTTTGTTCGGGCGCCTGTATTTCTTATATTATGTTTTATTAAGTTATGCATAGGAAGTGAGAGAGAGACATTCACACATACATACTTACAAGGCATCCTCATACCATACAACTATCATAAATACACATATATATATACACATATATATATATATATATATCATATATCTACATAAATTATATATACTTTGTATATAAAACTGCAGCAAAACTTTGGAAAATCATTGCAAAAATTTGTATTATTTTGTGCATTTTGTAAGGCAAAGTATGTAACGAAACAGCTTAAATAGCTAAACATACATTTAACATACATAAACTACACATGCATACATACATATTATGCTTATAGCAGCGCCCAGTAAATATAACAAACCGCCCGACCCTCTACCTTCAGACCCGTTAACATTTAAGTCACACAAATTGTTGCTTATCACCACAAAATGAACGAAACAAACAAGAGCTGCAAGGCGTATTAAGGCAGTTAACTAACGAGAGTGTTGATGAAGTAGAAGATGAGGGAGAAGCGTAGGCTAAGTCAAGAACTAACGAGAAATGAGATGCAAGAAGAAGAAAAGAAAAGAAAAAAAAAAAGAATTATATATTATTATTATTATTATATTTAATGTTAGTTGAACTACTAAAAATTATTAAGATTTCATGATAATGAGACAGAGCGAAAGTGGATTAGTTTTTAGTTACATCTACGAAATGTGTGTGTGTGTGAAGCAGCACACGCTATCTTTATGATTACAATTATGATATATGACAAGAAAAAGAAAAAAAAAAACAAAAAACTAAAACAAGAAGTTATAACCTCCTCCCCTCACGAACACACACTATTAAAGTTAACAACAATAAATAATACAACTAGGCACAACTCTACAATTAATTATAACAATTACTGTGCTTATGTTGTACAACAGCAACAAGATATAGAAGAAGCAAGCCCCAAGCGCCACAAGCAACAACATATCTGCTTTAAATTTTACAAAAAAAAAAAACAAAAAAAAAATTACGAAGAGAAAAAGAAGCAACTATTATTAGATGAGTCAAGTTTATTCATTTTTAAAACCCATACACATAATGCTTCCTTTTAAATGCAACATTTTAATAATTTAATACTTTATACAAACATTTATAATTTAAATTAACAAAAAAAAAAAAAAAATTGTACATGTACACAAATAAAACAACATACACAAAAATTCAAATAAAATAGTGGTTCGTTTTGCTTTGATTTGTTCATTTTGAAAGAGAAAAATAATACAAATATCTAATTTTTATTTTCTACAAATTTATTGGCGGCGTTAGAAGTTTTTAAATATGTACTAAGAATGCAGGGAACAATTGAAAATTGTAAAAAAGAAAACATAAAACACATAAAAGAAAAAAATGATAAACAAATGTTGTGCGCATAAATTAAATTGTTTAAACAAACCCAAAACACAAATGCAGTTATTGCGAAGTTTTTATCAGATTTTTGATTGTATAACGAGTCGCTTAAGTCTTATGTATTTTTATAATGGAAAAGTACTGCTAATAAATTCGAAAATTCTGAAAACTTCGCATAACTGTGAAAAACACACACACAAGCATACATATTTATGTAGTTGTTTTAGCCGTGTTAGTTTTTGGTGTTTTTTAACAAATAGATTGGTGATGTGTATAGTAGAGAGCAGTATACAAAAAATGCATATAGAGTATATATTGTACGATTATTAACTAATATATTATCTGATTAACGGTATCTGTAGTATGCGAAAGGCAATTTTTAAGTATGTACCAACAACAAATTTCAATTGTGTTGCAATATTTAAAGAAAATTTAACAATTAATTTCTAAGTTGCGTAGTGCATAAATCAATTTATACATAACACACACACACACTTATACACATAATAAACAATTATTATTAACAATAAGCTGCAGAGTCGAAAAATGATTCCTAAAACGCTTGGCAGCCAATTAAAGCAACAATAATGAAAAGTAATGAAGAAAACAAGTTAAACATAAATCAGTAACAATACTAAGTAAATAGAAACAATAATGTACTATAATGCAGATACAATATATACACTATATATACCTACAATATATGCCTATACCGACAAATGAAATTGGGATGAATAATATAATACATTATACATACAACATAGAATATATTGTAAAAGTTAAATGTAATTAAATACATACAAATTGATGACGTAGTAAGCACCAAACAACAAATAAACAAAAAATGATAAAAAAAAACAAAAAAACAATGAAGCAGCAACAATGTGCAGCTTAAGTATATTACAATAATTTTTGACAAAAACTTATTTTTTTTTTATTTAGCTTACAGATACTGAATGTGTTATTAGCTTCCATATCTAAGGAACAGATCTACAACTATTTTGGGCGAAAAGTTATAAAGACGTCATTAATTGTTTTTCCCATTTCCAGCAGCTTACTGTTTTTCCCTACCTAACAAAATGATTGCGTCAGAAAACAGGTAATAGACACATCATTAAAATCCGGAAAAATTGCGATTTACTATAGTCCAGTTATAAAAAAATGCATATTGGAGATTGATAGCTAAACGTAGAGCTAAACCTATATTTATAAATAATATTCAGGTCTTAAATACCTCATTAACGGCAAGGACTAAAAAGCTGAACTGTGCGGGATTTTCTTTTTGAAGCAATATAAAAATGAAAATTCGAAAATGGAAAACTGTTGTATGAAATGTTGTTCTTTTCCATCCTAACGTTCAATGCGCTTTATGAACATTGAAAATGTGATTCCCCTTTTTCAGAATATGATTATGAATTGGGGTCACATTGGTTGAAAGCTCCCAGAGTTGCATGCGCGAAAGTTCAATTTGTTTATATACGAGTTATATATGTAGATGGTCAATAATGTATATAATTAATACTTGAGTAACTGAACGATTAACTTAACTGCTAGTATATAATTAAACCAAATTGTTTTTGCAATTTGAATATAGTAAGTGCTTGTATTAGAAATACTTGCATATTCCGAGCTACTATCGGCTATTCACCGTTGCAATAGTCGCAGTCATCGCCTGGCTGGATGGCACATCCCTAAGCGAAGACAGGGCAAGTGATGTAGGTAGGTGGGTGCCGATTGCCTGGAAAACCACCCCTAAAAGAGAGAGAGAGAGAGAGAGGGCACACTTAGGTAGCCCAGCGACTGGAACTATGGTCTCCGGACAGCTGGTCAGCCAGCATTTGTTTGGCCAGTAAACCAGTAACTAAAATGCGCTGCAACTGCCAACAGTTAACAGCAAACAGCAGCCCAAATTCGAAGCCAGCCCACAGATGACAACAGCAACAACAGCAAATGCAGCAGGTAAGTTGAAACGACCTTGAGGCTATGTATGCATATGTACATACATACATATATGTAAAAGCAAATCAACAACAACAACAACAACACTGCTTGCAATCCCTAGAGTCGAATCGCGCGTCGCTGCTGCAGCTGAATGATGATGTCCTGACCTTGATAGTGGCCCAACTGAATGTCTATCAACAGTTTGAGCTGCGGCAGCTGCACAGCCGCCTGAGGAGCATTGTCCAGGCGCTGTGGCGCACGCGCGTCCGCAATGTGGTGCTGCAGGATGAGCTGCTGCGTCGGGCATCCTCGCGTCAGTTTCAGGCCTTTATGCTGGCCCTGGCGCCGCATCTGGAGCACCTCAGCTGCCAGCAGCTGGATGTGAGAAGACTGCGGATGCTGAGTGGACACTGTCTGCCGGGTGTCAGCAGCCTCGAGTGGCTGGGCGGTGATCCGCAGCCGCCACGTGGACGCGACCGGTTCGTAGATGAGGATGTGCGTCTGTTGAAACGTGTGTTTCCCTCGCTGCGCAGGCTGAAGCTGCGTGGCTGCCAGGTGACGGGGAAGCATCTCTGCGAGCTGGAGCTGCTAAACGAACTGTGCCTGGACGAGTGCCAGTTCTTGGAGTCGCAGCACTTTCGCGACATCTTCCGGCAGCTAAAGCTGCGCAAATTCGATATTATGGAGGACTGCGATGAGGTAAACTGCTGTGATTTGGTTGATGTGCAGCTGTGTCCCACGCTGGAGCACATCAAGTTTGCCGACTATCATCTGTGCATGGAGTCGGACATCACGCAACAGCTGCTCCGCCTGCCACGCCTACACAAGCTATCCATCTACTCGAAGAACTTTGTGTTCGATGTGCTGGCGCGCATAGCGCGACCCAGCAATGCTGATCCCACTGGCGGCGTCATCAAGCAGATCGAGGGATTTCGCTTTAGTGGACTGCTCCACGACTACGAGCGCTTCTTTCGCGAACTGAGCAATCTCCGCCAGCTGCGACGCTTGGAGGTGCACGGCCAGCCCAAGGATGGCCAGCTGCAGTGCCTCAGCGATCAGATGCTGATGCAGTTGGCCGCACAGCTGCCGGAGCTATGCGAACTGCATCTGTGCGGCCATCAGCTGGAGAGTGCGGCGGGTCTATTGCAATTTATCATCAACTGTCGCCAGCTGCGCATCTTGGACATGACCAGATCCCGCTGCATTGGCGACGCCTTCATCGCCCGCTGCCTGACACTGCTGTCCAAGCAGAGCTGGCGCACTCAGCCGCTGGAATTGTGGATCCGTCAGAGTGACATTAATCCCAGCTATGTGCAAGTAAGCGTGAAAATGCAATCTCATAATATACTATTATTATTCATATCATTTTTGTTGATTGTAGAACCCGCGCTATTTGATCAGCGAAAGATGGCTGAGAATTGATACCAAACGGATGACAGCCAACATGGATTATATGTCTGGTGTGCTCAAGTTTAGCTTTATAAGATGATTGACTCACGGTGCCTCTGACCCCGCAAAGTATTTTCTATTTTGCCCTGTATTATAATCGAATTAAAACGCAAATTAATTTCACACTGAATAATATAATATGCGAATCGCACTTTCATTGGTCAGGTCTCGGATGATTATATTAATCAGCTAACATTTTAACATTTTATTATTGACAACTATTTACATTAAATTACATTACAACCACAACTATTTGTACCTATTTTCTACAAAAGGTCGAATCCATTTTTAATCTTCGCAACCCATTGCAGCCCCATTAATAATCTCTGTTTGAATTTCGATGAATTTGGCATCTGAATTGTATTTAATATATGAATGTAGTATTTCGTATACCCTGTAACCATTTCAAATTGTTAAAATGTGTATCAGGCATAAGGCAGCAGCTCCGAACCCATAAAATATATATATTCTTAAATTAGGTATGTTAATACTACATTTAAATCTAGACACTACATTTTTAGTCAAAATTTATGTTAAAGAAAACATTTTTAAAACTGATAATGCTGAGTTTTCTTCAAGTCTTCAAGTAACTAAATCAACACCCTTATGGTTTTATATTTAAGATTCAAATTCAAAACGTGTTTTTAAATGTATATGTATTATTAATCTTTTAATTGATAGTAAAATATAAATATTTTTAAATGGCATAAAGTAAATAGAGTGCATTTGAGCCCAAAACATATGTACATATGTATATGTATGTATGTAGTATAGTTGTTGTTGTTGTTGCTGTTGTTATTGCTGTGCTCCTTTTTTTTATCACATCAACGCCATCGTGCTTTGGGGTCCAAGTGATTGGGGTACGTGGGTCTTATCAGTGCCAGCAGTGAACGCCCAAAAAATCGGAAAAACACGAAAAGTTATGTTATGTTTTATTAGTTGGTGCAGCTCAGTTGCCGGTTGCCCAGTTGCTGATATATACACATATACTTGCCGGCCAGGTTAGAGTTTAAGTGATAAGGCATGTGGCGGGTGGTGGCACTTATGTATGGCCTGCCCCAATTCGGGGAACGCATCGTCTCCAGCCCCACGCCGGGCCACTAAATCGTTAAAAGATAACCCTTGCCGCGATTATGGATCTGTTGAACCGCGCCGCGCTATAAAACAACACTAAGTACTGAGTGCACAAACATTAAAATTAAAATCAAAAACAAAAAAAAAAACAATTCTATGGCCAATACACTGCACAAAATTGTGTGGTATGCCCAACACCAAAGCCATTGACCGATTCAACTATATGTATATGCTAAAGAAAAAGCGCCACCATCCAAATCGAACTGATTACATTATCGCCCAGCTAACTGTTGCCGGCGTATGATCTGCCCAATGACTCCGCCAAAAGTATGCTATGCTTATGTTTCTCAGTGCATCAATGAACTTTCTAAGGTGCCAGCGATTGCATCGCATCGCAACGCCACATAGTCATTTTGAGTTTTCATTTTGTTTTCAATGTTTGCTTGTTGACAAGTACTAATATAGGAGCGTGTTCCTTCAAGTCGTCAGTCGTTATCAAGTCGGCATTTCGAGCGTACGTACGATGCACGTCGGTCGACGCACAGAAAATCTGCTGATCCGGTGATCTTGCAGGATTCAAACAAAATAATAAATAATAAACCAACCAAGTGTGTCAGTCAATGGTCAATTGGTGGCATTATCAGTGAGAAAAGAACTCGATGCTCGTTATCAGAGCTGCTTGACGATAACCCATATAGACCTTTGAGATCAGTCTCATCCAGACAAACAATCAATCGACACAACCGGGAACACCTTGCTGCTGTGTGTAAAAAAAAAAACGTGATTCATTTATTGTGACCAACAAAAAAAAATAGGTAAGTGATAATGTTTTTTATTAATCTTAAAGATGTTAGGTATCATATTAATGCGGTTCAGTCAACTGGGAAGAAATATTCATAGAGGGTAGTGACATTTATAAAATTGCTTAACAATATTGTACTGAAACCATTTAATGGGTAAGTCGAGCTCTTAGGATGGCATTTATAAAATTTAAAAAATAAATCGAGCTCTTAGGACGGCATTTATAAAATTTAAAAAATAAATCGAGCTCTTAGAATGACATTTATAAAATTTAAAAAACAAATCGAGTTCTTAGGATGGCATTTATAAAATTTAAAAAATAAATCGAGCTCTTAGGATGGCATTTATAAAATTTAAAAAATAAATCTAGCACTGGGGATATGTCATCCGCAATACAATCTTTTCTACGACACAGCACAAAAATTGAAACATTTTTTATAGAATCCGTATAGTGGGTACGGATATGGTCAGCACGTGTTGATCTACGTAGGGAATGCTGCTGCCTAGAAAGCATATAATTGTAACGTAACAAGTGGAAAAATTATAAAATCTTGGCAAAAAAAAAATGTCTGGCATACCTTGCATATTTATTTAAATAGCCTAATTGATACTTACATAATGTGTGTCAGAAGAATTGCCTATCTCAGATATGTTAGGCGACAATTAAACCAGTTGTGAACTTGTAAATAATTGATTAACAACTTTTAATATTACTATTATTTATTTTGATAACAAGTATTTGAGTTACTGAACCAGTTAGCCAAAGGAATTTTCAATTCAATCGAATACTAAATACGAGATTCATTACAGCGCCAACTTTCGTGCCGTAAGTGACATGATCGGAAAAAGTCGGATTGCCGTGACCAGTCTGGTGGGTCTACTGCTCGCCTTGATGGGTTTAACTTATATGCTCAACTTTGATCGCATTCAACGTCGCGCCTTAGAATGGGTATGTACTTGAAGGATCAGTTCGACGCAATCAGGCAGGACTTAAACATAGATCATATTCAACAGTTTATGGTGCTCAAACCCAATTCGATGCTGACTAATATGTGGCAATCACCCAGCTTGGGTTTGACTGCCAATCTCTACATCTTCAACTGGACCAATTCGGAAGAGTTTAACAATCCAAATGTGAAGCCGCGCTTTGAGGAGTTCGGACCCTACTCCTTTACCGAGAAGCAGGAAAAAGTGAATGTGGTCTGGCACCCAGAGAACTCCACAGTCTCCTATGTGCGCCGCAGTCGCTTCTTCTTCAATGCGTCGGCCAGCGCCGGCAAGCTGACGGATACCATTGTCAGCCCAAATGCCGTGACTGTTGGTCTCATCAATAAAATGCAGAGTTGGAATCCGATGCTGCGCACCCTAATGCTGATGGCTCTAAATATGTACGGTAACGATCCAACATTTGTAAGATCGGCCGATGCCTGGCTCTTCAGTGGCTTCGATACACCGCTGATAAAGATGAGCAAGATGCTGCCCAGCAACATGCTCCCGGAATTGCACTTTCCCTACGAGCGCATAGGGTATGGGTATCCGGTAAGAAAGCGGCTAAAGTGTATTAACCTTTTATACAATGCACTACAAATGATATTCAAAAACGATTATTTTACTACATTATTATAATGACATGGGTCACGGCAATCGAATCAGTTTCGACAAAGCTATGGGTGTTTGAAGACTTAAAATTTCATCTAAGGCACTTTATATGGATTTGGGCACTTGCAAGCTCATTTTTTTGCACTTTTGGCGTGATTTTTGACAGAAAAATACATTTTTCAAAAATGCATAAACTTGAGATGTATATCCAAACAAGATGTCAAGTAATGATCAAAATGGCCTCGGGATCGACAATCGGTTCAGATTTGACAAAGTTGTGGCAGTTTGAAATCTGGGAAGGTCATTTATAAGGAACTTTTCGGCACTACGGCCTTTACAAGTCAATTTTTTTGTCACTTTTGGCGTGATTTTTGACAGAAAAATGAACTACCACAAAATAACTTTTCGTATAGTTTTTTATACTAATTGAGACACCCACAATCATTTAAACGTAAAATTTCAAGATTCTATTTTTTGAAAAATCAAAATTTGTAAGGGTCCCCCCTTATGCTTTTTTCGCCAAAAAATTCCAAAATTGAATTTTTTCAAAAATTTATAAATTTTAGATGTGGAATTAAAGGCAATGACAAACTATGATCAAAATGGCCTCGGGATTGACAATCGGTTCAGATTTGACAGAGTTGTGTTAGTTTGAAGTCTGGGAAGGTCGTTTATATGGAACTTTTCGTTGTTTGGGCACTTTACAAGTCAATTTTTTTGTCACTTTTGGCGTGATTTTTGACAGAAAAATGAACTACCACAAAATAACTTTTCGTATGGTTTTTTATACTAGTTGAGACACCCACAATCATTTAAACGTAAAATTTCAAGATTCTATATTTTGAAAAATCAAAATTGGTAAGGGTCCCCCCTTATGCTTTTTTCGCCAAAAAAATCCAAAATTTTAGTTTTTTAAAAATTCATAAACTTGATATGTATAATTAAACTAGATGTCAAGTTATGACCAAAATGGCCTTGGGATTGACAATCGGTTCAGATTTGACAAAATTGTGGCAGTTTAAAATCTTGGAAGGTCATTTATATGGAACTTTTCGTTGTTTGAGCACTTGAGAAGCCAATAATTTTTAAATATTTGTTCATATTTGTATCATTTTGTTTCTTTCTGACAGCGCAATGACAGCACAGAGGTCTATGGGCATCATAATGTCTATACCGGTCAGCAGGACTTCAGTAAATTGGGTCAAATTGCCCGCTGGCGTTACGATAATGTTACATCTGGTCATCCGAAGTGTAAGCTGCATGGTAGTACGGGTGAATTTCATCCTATTCCGCTGCGTCAGGGTGAGCCGATCTCATACTTTCTGCCCGATCTGTGCCGTGAGCTAAAGATTGACTATGCGGGCACAACGGACTTTGAGGGCATCGAGGCGTATGTCTATAAGGGCACTGTGCGGAATATGGCAAATGGCAAAGAGAACAGTTGTTACTGCACGGGTAACTGCCGGGAAGAGCGTTCCGGTCTGATGAACATCACCTCCTGCTGGTACGATGTGCCCGTTTTCGCCTCGTCTCCACATTTCTATAATGCCGATCCCCAATATGCTGAGGCAGTGGAAGGCATGAAACCCGACAAGGATCGCCATGAGATGATCGTTATGCTGGAGCCCAGAACAGGCATGTTGCTGGACATCAAGGCGCGCCTGATGGTCAGTCTGCTGGTAGAGCCCCGTCCAGAGTCGTAAGAATATACAGATAATCCCAGCATCGATAGTGTATAATAATAATTTATATATTTTTTAGAGTATTTCGCCGGACACGTCGCAATTTCCTTCCCCTCGTCTGGGCTGACTACAGGGTACGCATTTCGCACGATCTGATATTCTATTTGAAACTTGTGCCGATCTCGGCGCTCGTCGGAAAGATCACTAGCTTCGTGGCAGTGGCAATGGGCCTAGTGATGATACTCTGGTATCCGCGACAGATGATCTTACAGAAGCACTTCATGCGCAAGATCGATATCACTAATCTGGAAACTCGCATGCAGGCAGCCACAGCGAGTACGGAACTTAAAAGCTGTGCGGCTGAGGGGTCTCCACTGCTCGTGGGATTGCAGTTTATGGCGGCGTCTGGTGATGCAGAGCGTGCAAGTTGAGAAAATTAATTCGATAGAACGTAATGTGATAAGGATAAATTTCTAGAGTTTATTATGTTTAAGTCTAAGTAATATGTGCATACAATCTAAGACTGTTTGTGGTGTTTACGAGTTAAGATAATAAAATATAATTATACGGGCATAAATATTTTAAGATTTTTTATTTTACAACTGGCAACCGATTTTAATGCCATTTAAAAATCTTTAGAGGATGAATCCTAATGCCGTTTAACTCGGAGAATCTGCAATCAAGTTATCAACAATCAAAATTCTTAATTATTTCATGATATATGAAATTCACATTGTGAATGTAAAGCAAAGCAAGTCAGAATTCAATATTCTCAGGTTCAATAAACTTTATGATTATAGCCAGTGTTTAAAACTTAACTGCGAGCTTCAATTACTCGTATACTTTTCGTTTTTATGCTATCGAAATTTAACTGTACCCGTATCATAAAAATAATCACCAAACTCATAAAGCAGCTCGCTAATCATTTACTGATAAGTTTTTTATAAGAATACATATTTAGTATATGCATATGTATGTGGTCTGATAAATGTTCACATTCCAAAGAAAAATCATAAGCTGACCACTTAAAACGGCGCAAAACCGTTAAAAATATTAAATAAAATTGAATCATTACCGTTTGAAAACCGACAATGAGCATATTGACAAGAAGCGTACCCGTTTCAAAGAGATGGAACCGGTTTTGTTATGGATGGCCAAGAAGCACAGGCAGAGAGCGAGAGAGATGGAAAGAGATAATGTGAGAGAGCGAGAGCGAGAGCAAGAGCTCTTGAACAATGCGTACGCTCTGTTGCTGCTGGCACTCTCATTCGCTGCGCTACATACCCTCTCCGCTATGGGCTATATGGCCACACTTAACGTTTAGAAGCAAAGAGAGTGAAATCAAGTGCTGCGGTAAATCTACAAATGTTGAAGACAAATTATAACATTTCAGTATTCTGTAATACCTATGTCAGCTAATATATCAACATATCGAGTAGAGTATTATTAAGTCGACCAGTGCTTATTAAACTGCGCCTACTTGCTTTTAATGAAAAATATATAATTGCTGCTTGGTGGCATTTTGAAAAAAAAAAATTGTTTCAGTCACAGAACAGGCGCAGTGCCGCTCAGACACGGAGATCCAATGACGCGTGGCTGTTTGCCAGAGTTCAAGATCAAGTTAACGGTGCGTAGCGATTAAATTTATTGCGCGCGAGTGAGATGCAAGTATGCAAGAAATAGACGCCGCCAAATACAAATATATATGCAGTAAAACCACAAAAGCGCATTTGGTGTTTTTTGTCGCAGTGAATATTTATGCTCGTTTAATTAAAATGGATACCAATTGAAAAGTATTTGAAAATAAAGCATGCGATTGAAAGAGACAGAAGAGGAAGCAGTAGAAGTGATAAGTGCAAAAAGTGTGAAACCAAAGTCAAAACAGACGTAGAAAACAAAACAACGCTTTAACGCTAAAAACGTAAGAAACAAAAATCCCTACGCACATTGTTGTTCTTGCTGCAGAGAGCACGTGAGTGTGTTGTGTGTGTGTATGTGCATGTGTGGGTGTGTGAGAGATGAGAGCACAAGGCGCGGGCGCGAGAGCGTTAAACTCGCAGCTGAACAGCATGTGAACGTAAACGTTCCTGTTAATATCGTTGATAAAACATTAAACAAAAATATACAAATACGCGGTTTTTGCCATTTTGTTGGAGTTGCGTATCGCAAATTCAAATTGTGACGCATCCGTTAGTGAGTTTGCAAATTGAGCCCAAAAACAAATACAGGGAAAATACAAA
Organism: Drosophila maculinotata; assembly: GCA_035045305.1. Lineage (NCBI taxonomy): Eukaryota > Metazoa > Arthropoda > Insecta > Diptera > Drosophilidae > Drosophila > Drosophila maculinotata. Next base: position 6,796,172 of record JAWNPD010000038.1, on the reverse strand, counting down.
GTACATGTATGCATGTATTTGTTCATTTTGGCACGTTGCACTGTGTTTTGGTCTATTTATAGGTGTACTAAAGAGCAACAAATAAAGCATATGTATATGTAAACATAGCAAAACCGCATAACATGTCAACAGGTTGCGGAAGTGACGTGCCGAGCAACAACAACAGCAGCAGCTCAAGGATTCTTGTGCAAGTAATGAAAATCTTGTATTGTATTCACGTATTCAGTAACCATAAATAATCCTACTAATTATCATGTTAATATATTATATATTAATAACTTTAACTGCCCAGATATTGTAAAGTTTACACCCCCTCCCCAATGACTAAGTGTTAAATTCGCGTGATTATTTTCTCTGTTGCTACAGGTGATCTTGCACTATGTTAAGCGATAAAAAAAATACCATAATCTGTGTAAATAATATGAGCTCTAAGCAAAAAAAGGGCGGCTGGGGGCGTTACCAAATTGCAGCTACATATTTGAGTGTTGCAAAACCCGTTTTTTTCACCCAATGTTTGTTTAACCTTGCTACGTATGCAACAATAACAAATTAACGCACGCACGTAGTTGCCTAGGAATGTTTAAATACTAGTGCAAGAGTATAACAAAAGGCTTAAACAAATATTTCACACCCACTCCCAACTGTAAATCGAACCGGTTTTTGGAGAGCCTGCATTGAAACTTTCTATATTTATATATATTTTCTACATGCCATAAACTTTTATTGGGCATGCATGCAATTGGATTACTTATGAGCTTTTCGACGCTAGAATTGCGGTTTTGACGATTAGACACTTAATATTTACAATTACGACGCAGTAAAAGCCTTGCTACGCTGCGCTTTGCCGCGTGATCCGTTTTAGTTTTTACACGCTCTCCCAGGCGCGCCGCTCTCTTCATAGACGAGCCTCGATAACGATAAACCGATAAGCCGCAACATACATATATGTTTATAATGACTGGACTTGAACGCTCTCTTTTTGTGCTTATCTGTATTTGACAGGCAGCGGCGTCAGCGACTCCGACAACGACAATACACAAACGCTTAGCCTCAGTGCAGCGTAGCAAGAGCAAGAGAACAGGCGCACAACAAGCAGCCAAAGCTTCCTGCACAACAACCGAAAGAACAAAAGTAATAACAACAGAAGCACCCACAAGTACGGACAAGGCCAGAGACGTTGGCAGCAATCGTCATCGAAAATCGCAACAGCAACAACAACAACAACAGCTAGAGATGACATCACGCGCGCGTCACTGTGCCTGGCGGCTGGGCATTGTCATATTGGGCGCTTGCTGCACAGCCGCCGGCGTTTATCTGATGCGCAACTGGATTGACATATTTACACGCATGCGCGGCAAGGTGAGTGAGCTAACATATGTACATACATATGTATAAAGATACTTGTCTTATTGCCAACATAGTTCTTATCTAATCACACACACACACACACCCGTTATTTGCATAATTACATCAGTCATATTTCCATAGAGTCAAAAATGCCATCTGCAAAGTGTAAAGTTCTCCCAGCAGCCAATTTGCCAAACCGTCTGGGTCAACTGAATGTGAACCCCGCTCATTAGCATACAATTAGTGTGGGATGGTCAGAGGCAGGAGCAGTGGGGGGTTTACCAGTTAGTTGTCTGATTTCAAATCAATTGGAATCAATTCGCACAAATACACACTGAACATTGAGTGTGTGCAGGTGTTCCAAGAACAAAACGACCAAAAAAAAACCCATAAGATAAGATACTTTAATTTGTATGGTCATATTACATTACCGTCTATTTTTTGGGAACTGACTAAGGGGAAAACTAATACAGACAGCTGGTATCGATTGATATATCATAATCTTTCATTGTGACACATGAATCACTGGAACGTACAGCTGCAAGGTTAATCACGGATCGCTGATCTATTTTGCAATTATGTACCAGCGGAAATATTTACGTGTGTTGCTTGCCCAAACGAACAGGGTAAACAAACAATTTCAGCTATTCCCATAACATCGACCTTTATCTTATCGCAAACCATTTATCAATAGTCTGAACTGCCATTGGGCGATTAGAAACGAGGTCTGAATCGCTTGTTCTTTACTGTTTTGCTGTTTTGCCTTGCATTTCCTGCAGACCAAATTCATAAAAGGCTTTGGTAATTACACCGGGCTTATGACACAGGTGTGTCGCCCTTGACCGAACACCTGTTTAGCCGACTTTTGTTTCAGCGAATCCAATAATAACACAGAAATCCGATATATTTAAGCTAGCGCATATTTACACGTGCCAATGCCTCACATAAAGAACTCAACAATCGGCTTTTATCAGTTAGTCATTTCCTGAACTCGAAAAAAGTTACTAAAGAAAAAGAAAGAACAAAAATGCTATTAGATTATAGCCAGTAACTTGAATTTCAAAATGGCGACTTTGGATTTTTGCCAAGGTGTAGCACACAAAAACGTAGAATCTAACCAAATGATGATTACATGCCATGATGGATTATTGATGGGCCGCCGGGCAATGCTGATAACATGACACTCACATGACATTTGACTGAACGATCGGGAAATTGCATAGATTACCCACAATGTAGCGAGAAATTGATCAAAGCATTCTCAAACACACAAATTCTCTTCAAATTCAATAATCCTTAAAATGTTAAAGACAAGACTTTTTCAGGAACAGCAAACTTTTATAATTTTCTTTTTAATAAGGTATAAGATTGGAAATTATAAATATAATTAAAACTTATATTGTATTTTTTTAAATATATAATATGGGAAAACCCTAAAAATTGGCTTTATTGGTCGTGATTAATTTGAAACTTATATTGCCAATCATTTTACTTGATTTACAGCGATTAACTTTGTAATAACATCAATTATGTCTGGTTAGTTAATTGTTTTAGTTCATTAATTTTTTATACGTACATTTAAAACCAAATTACTGTAGCAAACTATCAATAAATTACATAATTAGACAACTTAAAAATTTATTTTAATTGAGTGCTTATATATTGTATTATAATATATGTTTATCGTTGACAATTTCAGGAAATGGCACTCAGTCCCACATCGCCAGCGTTTGAGGGATGGAAAGTTTCGCCGCTGCCGCTCAACTTTGATGTATATCTATTTAACTGGACCAATCCGCAGGAACTTTACGAGGACTCCCCAAACAAGCCGCACTTTGTACAACTAGGACCCTATCGGTTTCGGGAGAAGCCCGATAAGGTGGACATCGAGTGGCACAATCAAAACGCATCAGTTTCATTTCGCAAGAAAGCTTATTTCTTCTTTGATGCTGAAGGCAGTAATGGCACCTTGGAGGATGTAGTCACCTCCGTCAACACAGTGGCACACGTAAGATTAACTCTAAAGGTCAGCAAATAAAGTGTTTAATAACAATATATGTTTTCAATAGGCTGGTGCCCTACGCTTTCACGAGTTGAAAGCCATCTTTCAATTTATGGCTTCATACACGCTGAGCTCCACACAGCAGGTCAGTGAGACGCGCACCGCCGAGGAGTGGTTATTCAAAGGCTTTGTGCATTCATTGGTCACTCTGGGAAAGATAATTAGTCCAGATAATGTGCCATACGATCGCGTTGGCTATCAGTATTCGCGCAACGGCACCACCAGCTTTGATGGTGACATTAATATGTTCACCGGCGCCGATGACATCCACAAAATGGGCCAAATCCATACTTGGAACAATCTGACGCATACGGGTGCCTTTGATGGTGCCTGTGGCAAAGTCATGGGCTCCATGGGTGAATTCTTTCCGCCCAATCTGAGCACAAATGACAGCGTTTACCTCTACATGCCCAAAATGTGCCGTGCCGTGCCGCTGGACTACACGGAAACAATAACCGTGGAGGGCATCGACGCATACAAATTCAGCGGCACCAGACGCGCCGTGGACAATGGCACCATGTATCCGGAGACCAGTTGCCTGTGCGTGGATGGCAAATGCCAACCGGCTGGTGTTATCAACGTTTCACGCTGTAACTTTAATACGTCCATCTACATGTCATATCCACACTTTTATCTGGCTGATCCCAGCTATCTGGAAGCTGTGGATGGGCTAAAGCCAGAGAAGGAGAAGCATGAGTTCTACATGGCACTGGAGCCAAACGCTGGCGTGCCCATGGATGTGGGTGGTGGCTTCCAGGCCAATTATCTAATGGAGCCAGTATCGGGTGTTGCGTAAGTTAATCAATCAGTTTACAGCAATGTGCCTCAATGTAGCTAACAAACATCTTCCAATTGCAGTCTCTATGCGCGCGTGCCGCGCGTCCTGCTGCCGCTGATGTGGGCCGAGGAGCGGGTGCGTGTCAGCAGCGAGATCGCTGCCAGTATCGCTTTGGTGCCGGCCATTGTGTTGCTGGGCCAGATCTTTACGGGCATACTGCTTGCCGCTGGTCTCATCTGTACCTGCTGGTATCCGACGCGCAAATTGACGCGTCTCTGCCATAGCGATGATCCCAAGGCCATGGTCAAGGTCTCGGTGCTGCGTCCCCTAACCACGTTTGGCGCCGGCGCCAATGCGGCTGGTGCGTCGCCAGCTGCCCAACAGCTCTTCCGTCAGAATGCCAGCCACAACGAGCGTGTGGGCGTGCGTCTCCTGGACTACAGGCGCAGCTCGGGCATTGAAGATGGCGAGGAGGGCTGCAGCGGCAATAACACTTCCACCGATCGCCTCATCGCGAGCCGCTCAACCGATGTGATAATTAGTTAATATACATATATCGTTGCATCTTGCATTTTCAATCGATGTTCTATATATATATATATATGTATATTGTATATATAGCCATGAGCCACGTCTCGCCATTAAGACACAACAGTCGGTAGTTAACTGCTGTTGCCTTCAGCCGAGTTGCCTCATTCATCGTATCATTAACTATTAAATACTTCACCACATATTTACATATCTACATATACCGCACACACATTCATACGCATCATGCTCACATGATTTCCTCACATAACTACACCAGCATACGTATGCTGCAGGAGTGTATAGAGAGAGATTGATAAGATTATTTATTTATTAGTGCCAAAAACATAAAGAAGTGAAAGAACACCTAAACAAAAGTCATTAACTATTTTAGTACATCAACTAAACTGTTTATAAGTGAATATCGTAGGTCCAAAGCTATCAATCCCTTGTTAAAATTAAAACTGCGCACGTCCAAAGTATTTTTATATATTATATATACATGTATATATTTAATGCATAACATTTTTTGTTGTTGTATAGCGATATCTGTTAGTGATTTTTTACAAGGCGGCGCCAATTCCCGTCTGAATTGAAATGAAGTGATACAAATTTAAAACGCGTGTTCCACTGAATACACGGATAACATAAAATACAATTCCTTAAAGAAAACACAACTGAATTAAACGAAAAAAACAAAAACCAACAAGAATACACGAATTTGTTTATACGCCCCTCAACCAGCCGGAGACGCCCCAAAAGCACAGGCTGATAAAGCTAAAGGTAACCAAAGAGTTAAATGTGCCAGACCCGTTGCCCGTGTTGCCCAAGTCCAGCTTTGAGGAGAGCTCCTCCGGGACATCCAAATAGACGCGATCCAAGCCAAAGCCAAATATCAGCTTCCGCAGCATCGCAACATCCACATAGTCGCCGTCCGAGGACCAAATAGTCAGAGTGCTCACATTGGTGCCATTCACAGCTGCAACCAGATTGTGCAGCTGCTTGGCGCTATTGGCGGCAATGCCGGCACGCACGGGAAAAGTGATGGGCTGTCCGGTGGAGGTGACATTGTTGTCATTAATGGCCTGCAGCATTGCATCGCACTGCGCCTGAGTGTACTCCCCCTCGCGATAATCGACGCCCCACCTGGTCGTCCAGCCAATGGACAGCACGGCCTGCTTGTAGCGCATGCAGCCGGCAAAGAAACGCGCCGGATCCACTGGCACGGAGCTGTTCTGCTCCACAGGACCGCTGATTATATCAGCATTTATCCAGATTGGATATGTCATCTAGGTGGATAAGAAATTAGAGTAAAGTATAATTTAAATATGCTATGGTTTACACACCTTTGGTATGGTCTCATCCAGAATGCCTAGGGAACCCTCAAAAACCTCTATAGATTTGAAATCCAGCTTGACGCCCTTCTCGCTGCCCTCATGCACATCATTATACGCCTTGATTTGATGCAAAAAGTCCTCCAGTGCCAAGTCCGAAACAGTTGCCGGCGGATGTGCCATTACAGGCAGCTCTAGGCCCTCGCCATTCAGCTTGCCCAGCACAATATCCGCCTCAATCATATCAATGTTACCTTTCAAAGGGGATACGGATGAGTTTGGGTGAAGGTGAAGAGATAAGCGGAAGGTTTATTTTACCGTTGAGCGCCTCTCCCAGCAGCTGCTGACTGTTGACGGCATGTGCCCAGCTAATGGCCGTCAGATTGGCCGCCTTGGCGATGAGTTTACCCTTTTCGAAACGCACCATCTTTACAGTTGCATGCTCCTCCTGTTTCTGATCCTGCAGCACAATTTCAAAGGCTAGATTCTGTGGCGTTTGTTGTGGCGTGATAAGCTCGTAATAATAGACGCTATTGCTTAAAGCACCTCCCTTGACTTTAGCCACAAAGTGTGCTAAATAGATTTGATAAAAATCATTTTATAAGATATGCAAGCATGAGTGAGAAACGTGCAGAGCTATTGACTTTTTTTTACCTTTGCCAGTGCGATTTGTTGGAATCGACGCTCACAGAGACAGTCACATGAATGAGTGGTGGGGAGCAAGTAGCCCGATTGTTGTTTACCCACGAATAGAGTTCAATTCTATATATGTATAGAGACACAAGTACCGTTTAAATAGGCGAGTGTGTGTATACATACAATAACAATGTGGTGCATATGTGTGTGTGCCCCAGAGCCAGTGTCGGTTTATGATTATGTGCTTTATTTATTAGGGCGCAGCTTTCTGGAGCTTTTTTCACCGTTCGCCACTGCAATAAAAATATAACTGCGCGACAATGCAATTTATGATTTAGTATGGGAGGCCAGATGCAATGGGCAAGCAACAATGACATATGACAGATACAGTGCGCAGGCGCAGTGAAGTGCAAGTGATGCGTATTTTGAAAGTTGAAAGTTTTTTAGATAAGTTGCAACTTTACCGAGCAGGCAAATCAGTATTAAAAGTGACATCGGCCCTGGAGCTGTGCTTTTAATTGCCATGTTCTTGCTGGAGCTAATCAAGCGAAACAGTTACATTACCCATATTAATCAGTAAGGAAATTGTAGTATATTGGCGATAAGAAAATCAAGCGATTACGAATGAAGTACTTTCTTACTCTTATCGTTGACCTCTGATCGTCTTATTAAAATCAGTTAATTGTTATGTCTTTAATTACTTACAAGTGCATATGGGTAATTCTATAATGAGAACTTTGATAAATACTTTAATTTTCGTTGTACAAAGTTTTTAAAATTTAACGTACGATAACCGCAAAGTGTAACAAATCAAATAAACTAGATTTTAGATCATGTCGATAATATTTAAAAAAAATATGGTTATCGATATTGGTATATTTGATATTTTCGGTGTTGTAGAGATGGCCAAAAAAAAAAACTTAAATTTTAGTTATAATATTTATCGCGTTTAGTAAATAGGGAAGACATCACTATCAATGGAAGCTACCTATCACAATTCATTTTATGAAGTGACTGACTATCGCGGAGTAGGCACGTCGAGTTAACTATCGCTCATCTCTACGAACTACGCATAATGTTAAGTTTCTGTTAATCTCAGTGCTGTTAATTTCAAATTCTATCAAATTATAGTGCTTGCGCTGTTAATAGCATTAATGCCGCTGTTAGGGCGCTGTTAACAAAAATACTAAATAGAAAATAATAATAAAACCAAGAAAACAGGTGCTTTCTATTACGTGTACTGCTTGGGCTTTCAGTTTCATTTTCACTGTTCAAACGCGCACAATCAGAAATAGGAAGAGGGCTTGATAAGAGCCGGCACAATTGTTAGACGCTTACCTAAATAGAAAGAGAAAAACATCCATAAAAAATATGGCAAATCTTATCAATAAGGGTGCTCTGTTTTTAATGAATCAGAAGTGTTATGATAACTACTTCTTGGATCACAATTTCCTCGATGGTAAGTTACAAGAACCTTAACCAGATAAAGTAAATATATGTATGTATGTATATGGATTTCTTTTTCATTTAGTGCCCTGCTTCAAGGCTCTGCTGAGCAAAGGTCTCGGGATTGGGATTATTGCAGGTTCGGTGCTGGTGAAGGTTCCCCAGGTGCTGAAGATCCTAAGTAGCAAGTCTGGCGATGGTATCAATCTGTTCGGTGTGATGCTGGATCTGTTGGCCATCACCGTCCACATGTCCTATAACTTTATGAACGGTTATCCATTCAGCTCGTGGGGCGACAATACTTTCCTTGCTCTGCAAACGGTAGTTATTGCTGCGCTGGTTCTCTTCTTTGGTGGAAGACGTCCGCATGCACTCATCTTTCTGCTCGCCTATGCAACACTCCTTTATGTTCTCAATTCGGGGCTGACATCCATGAAGGTGCTGCTCACCATACAAAGCTGCAACATTCCCATTCTGCTGGTTGGCAAGCTCTCCCAGGCGTTAACCAACTATAAAGCCGGCTCCACGGGTCAGCTGTCGGCGGCTACGGTTATAATGATGTTTGTCGGTTCACTAGCCCGCATATTTACTTCTATACAAGAAACTGGGGATCAGATGATCGTCATAACCTTCTGCGCCTCCACTTTTGCCAATGGCGTTATTGTCGCCCAGCTGCTTTATTACTGGAACAAGCCCGTGGGCAAGAAGGAGGCGGCAAAGGTCAAGAAACCTAAGAGCAAAAAGGATGACTAAGCAATCGGACGGACGATTGCTTTAATATTAAGTTGTAACGTTTTCTCGACATGATAGAACAAATATCAAAACTTTAAATACATTTATGCCTAGCAAATTCCAAATAGAAATTAATGAACACATTCTTGGTTTTAGTTAAGATTAGCATTTTTCGTTATTGAAGTGCTGCTGGAGAAGATCCAGTGCCCGGAAGCGATGCGAAATTTTGTTTTTCTCGGCTTTGGGCAGCTCCGCATAGGTTTTATTATAGCCTTTGGGCTGGAACACCGGATCCCTGTATGCATACACAAAATAAATGATTATTTCGCAGGATTGCTATTTAATCTCATGCCAAACAAACCAGCCAAAGTCGCGTGGACCACGTGGCGCCACAATGTCACCTTCGGTGATGCCCTGGAAGATTTGTGGTTCCGACTCGCTGCTCTCACAGTAGGCAAAGGTACAAATAGCGCGTGCCGATTTGTCCTCCCAGCCTGTAAGCAATCGATGCAGTCCCTCCGGCTGCAGTTTCTCCAGAAACCACTTAATATAGGGACCAGGAAGACCTTCCAACGCATTAAAGCATAGACTCGTGTCCTCGATGAGAACAGGTCCATTTACCTGCAGCGCCGCCTCCCTGCACTTCTTGACCGCAATCTCCTCAATTTCACCCTGCAATTCCGGCAAATCCACCTTTTTTGATATTACCACGCGGGGGAAACTGGGTCCCAGTATGGCAATCAGTTCCTCCAGTTTCTTGGCATTGCCCGTAACAAAGGTAATTGGTTTCGACATGCTGCTCTATTGTTGTCACCAATTTAAACAATTTGTGCTCCGATTTCCCTTGTCAACAAATCAGAGAGCATTAAAAAAAAACTAAAATTCACAGTAAGTTGCGGCATCAATCAGCTGTTTACCGGCTCGACAGAACAGGGTCGTTATGCATTTTTAAATGTCAAATGTGCCGACAAAAACGCGGGTGATAAACTTATTTATGTTCCTTTGTCGATTAACCAAGCATAAATGAAGACAGCTTAAGAATTTAAATTATCAGAGTATTTTATTTTAACTCTTTATATTTGCCACATGAATTCATACTGTCCAAGTTACATCTAAGCGTACATATGGATATAGATCTCATAGGTCTATTATTTAGTCAGCCTGCATGTATGTAGTGTTCTATTGACATCAGCATCCTTGGTGCTCCTCTGGAGCTGCCGGCAAATAGCAAGTTAAATAGCAAGCGCCATAGATAATTTCTATAGATAATCTAAATTGGTAAAGTTCCCCCCTTATGCTTTTTTCGCCAAAAATATCATAAATTTTTTTTTTCAAAAATTCATAAATTTGATATGTAGAATTAAACTTGATGCTAAGTATTGATCAAAATGGCCTCGGGATTGACAATCGGTTTAGATTTGACAAAGTTGTGTTAGTTTGAAGTCTGGGAACGTCATTTATATGGAACTTTTCGTTGTTTGGGCACTTTACAAGTCAATTTTTTTGTAACTTTTGGCGTGATTTTTGACAGAAAAATGAAACACCACAAAATCACTTTTCATATAGTTTTTTATACTAATTGAGACGCCCACAATCAATTAAACGTAAAATTTCAAAATTCAATTTTTTGAAAAATCGAAATTGGTAAGGGTCCCCCCTTACGCTTTTTCGCCAAAAAAAATCCAAAATTTTATTTTTTCAAAAATACATAAATTTGAGATGTAGAATTAAACTAGATGTCAATTAATGACCAAAATGGCCTCGGGATCGACAATCGGTTCAGATTTGACAAAGTTATGGGAGTTTGAATATGTAAAAGGTCATCTATAAGACATATCCCCAAAGATGTAAAAGACTAGATACTCGGAAGATATGTGAATAATATTTAATATTTAATCAGAACAATCCGAAGTTTTTGGAATACAAACACTTATACTAAAATACACTCAATACAATATTAAATTAGAAATGAAATGAGTTAGGCTTAAGGAACTACAGAAATGCGCCCCAGCCAACATACATAGAAGCGAGATTATCGACTTTGGTGGCCTCGTTGATCAAGAAGTTAACCTGACCTTCTGTGGACAAAGGTATGCTGCTTGCCTGCTGTCGCTTGACCTGTGCGGAAAGATGAATTGATTACTTGGATATGTGGATTGTGCTTTATATACTACTCACATGTCCCAGCAGGCGCTCCGCAATGCGCTGCACATCGTTGGTGACTTTGGGATCGGTCAGTTCTGCGCCGTTTTTGCTTTTGTTGGCGGTGGCCGCCGTCAGTCGACTCTGGACGCCCAAATCGTAGACAAATGGCCGGAGCATTGACATGAGCGTCTTGGTCTCCTGCCTGAGCAGTCGCAGCGTTATCTCACAGCACTTGCGAAAGCTGCCCTCGACGCCCAGCGGTCCCATGGCCGTGATCATGTTGCGGGTGAGACGAAATGGCACCACCTCGGGATAGGCAAACGATTCGCCCTGATTGAACAGACAATTGAAATCCACATGGACTGCATCGCCATTGCGCTCATCAAAGAGTATGTTCTCGCCATGACGATCGCCCAGACCCAGGATGTAGCCCACCATGGACATGACTGCAACGGTGCGTATATACGAGTTGCGTGCCTCATACCAGCTGTGTGGTGTGGTAAAGCGCTGGAGGAGCCACTCCTGAAACACGGGCGGATGGGCCGGCAACAGCTGCTTGAGGAACACATCCCGCTTACGCTCCATTGGCTCCATCTGTGGCACAGCGAGCTGCTGCAGTTGACGGCCACCCATCACCTGTCCCCGCTGCATATACAAGGCAATGCAAATGCTGCGATACGAATTGAGATTCGGCAGCCACTCGAGCAGGCCGCATTCCTCATTGAATGGCAGGACCGCATAGGTACGTATGTGCAGGCGACGCTGGCGGGCACGCGCATCTTGATGAAGGTATCGCTTCATCAGGCCATTGAACTCCATCAGACGCGCATCCTTTCGCAAATCATCCTTGGGCTTGACCATCACATCATAATCCTCACCATCGCTGCAACGTATGGTCAGCTTTTTGGGCCGCGCCGCCGACCGCAGCACGGACACCTTCTCCTGGAAGCCACTAATATAGATCTGCTGATAGGGAAACCAATTGCTAGCGGGCAATTTGCTGGTGCTGGGACTGGGCGAAGGTGTATTATCCTGGCCGGAACTAATGCTAAATGTCGGCTGCATATACTTCTCAAAGGGCAGCAGAATGTTGGAGAAGTTCGCCTGGCTGCACAGCAGCGGCAGTCGTTTATCCAGATCACTTAGCTTATAGCTGCGATCCAAAGTCACCTCCTTGTTGGTAACGCCAATCAGTCGCTCGGTGAGCGTATTAAAATCATTCAATAGCCGCTGGAAAGTTGGATTCTGTAATCGCTCATCGGTCAGAATCAGTTTGCAGCGCTTGACGCGATTTACGGCGGCGGATTTGAAGTGCGGCAACAGCATCCAGAGCGACTGCTGTGGGTAGTCACCAATCAGCTTGATGATCACATTGCGCAGCACACCGAACACCTCCGGCGAGGGATGGCACAGGCGGCTCAGCATTTGCGAGTACGCCGTATAGAACATGGCCGTTGGCAGCGCCGAGCAGCAATTGTTGAGCAAATCATTCATTTTGCGCACCAGCTCCGTGTGGGAGGCGCTGGCGACGGCAGCGGCAGCTGTGTCCAGCCAGAGGCTGATGAGACGCGGCATGGATTGGTAGACATGATCGCTGCCATAGCGCAGAGATTTGGCATAGTTAAGCATGATCTGCAGCAGCAGCTCCTCATCCTCGCGTGTCTGCGCATTGGTTGTGGCCGCAGCGCGTGCCTCGCGCATCTTCTCCAGAAATTGCGCCAGCTGCACATGGCAGCGTTCCGATTGACGCTGCACCGCGATGGCCTCCTGGAAATACTTTAATATGGCATCGGCGCACAGATTCATGGAGTCCGCATTGTATGTGGCCTGCAGATATTTGCCCTCGAAGTAGAGATGACGCTGCTCGGCGCTAAGCTGCTTGGTATTGCCATCGCATTTCAGCCGAATGGCAGACAGTTGCTCCTCCAGATAGTTCATGGCCAGCACCTGATCTCCCTTCTGCCACAGCAGCTTGGCACGCTCCAGAAAGAGTCCACTTGGGCGATACTCCGCCGCCTTCATCAGATACAAATGAGCACGTTGCAATTGACTCGCATTGCGATTGATCTGGGCGCTATTTAGCCAGAGCTGGGCCAACTGCGTCTGCAGCTGTGCCTGGAGCGGCACCCGATCGCCCAGGCGTCGCTTGAGCTCGGCGAGAAGATTGCGTCGAAAGCTGTAGATGGGTTCCAGCACGCGCAGCTGCGGCTGGAGCACCTGCAAACGTGACTGCCAATCGGCAAAGTATTTGCGCATCAATTGCGCCTGTTGCTCCTCATCCTCAGCCTGCCCGAGGGAAAGCTGCTCCAGCAGCTGCTGGCTGCACTGCAGCTCGTGCAGCATGTGCAGCTTCAGCACATCATCGTAGGCATGCGCATAGGAATGCTGCTGCAAGGCGGAACAGCTCCGGAGCTGCTCCAGCACTGAACCACGCATATTATCGAGCAGTGTGTCGAATTCCAATTTGCTGGTGGCCGGACGTCTTAGGGCCAGACAGGCCTGGGCGCACTGGGCATGCCAGTTGGGTCGGCTGCGACGTTGCTGCTGCTGTTGCAGCTCGAGCTCCTCCAGTTCATCGTAGCTGCCCAGGCGCCAGAGCAGCTCAGCTTTGCACTCACTGAAATACTGATCCGTGTGGCGATCGGACAGACGCTGCCAGAGGCCATCGGCAATGAGGAGTGCTGTCTTGGGCGTGTCCATGCGTAGGTAGGCATCAATGATGGCGCGTATGTGTTCCGGCTGCAGTTGATCCGTGCTGGACAGCAGCTGCTCGTAGCAGGTAATCATATCCTGCTGCCGTTCTACCAATCGATTGACCAGAATCTCCTGTGTCACGCTCATATCATAGCTGCGCGTCTGCACCGCACCCTCCACCGAATCAGAGTCCATCAGTCGCCCATAGAGCTCAACAAGGAACGTGAACTGCTCCAGCAAACGTTCCGGCTTATCACCCTCTTCGATGTACGCCTCCAAGTATCGCAAGGCACGCGCATACTCGCCACAATTGAAACTGGCGCGTGCCACACGCAACTTGTCGATGCGCTGCAGGAACTCGTAGATGGCCCCGTAGCTGGCATCCACAGATTGGGGCGCTTTGCCACCCATGCTCAAGCCATGCAGTCGCTGCCATTCGCGCAGCCAACGCTGCAGAAAGTCTAGCAGTTCCGCACACAATTTTCCCGCCAGGCGTGATTGATCCTCCGCACTGGCGTCCAACTGGGGCACATCATTGGCTGACTTTGTGATGGCACCATATTTCCGCGATTCGAACAATTTGTAGCCGCCAGGATTGCTGTCTGCTGGGATTGGCTCGTCCGGTGTTTTAGGAGCCGTTTCCTTTTGCCGTGAGAGTTCATCATTGGCCTGCAGCACCGCCTGGAACTCCTGTTCGATGTGTTCCCGCTGCTCTGCATTGCACTCGAGCAGCGCATGCAGCAGGATATATGGATAGAATGTGCTCATCATGTTCGAGTCGCGCCGTATGCAGGGCTTGTAGGAACTGAGCAGGTGACGAGTCTCCGTGGACTGCACATAGTCGACGAGCCGTGTGGCCCATAGGAATGCCCACAGCTCGTAGGAGTTCTGTGAGTGGTGGCTGCCAAAGAGCGGCTGCTCTTTCAGTGTGCTGGAGCGCTGTGAGCACGTGTAGCAGGAGTTGAGCAACGGCTCCATAATCTCGCGCATGCGCAGCGGCAGCGATTGCCATAGCTGCAACTTCTTTTGCTCCTTGGGCGCAATGCCGCACACGGCTAGCGTCTCCTGTATGGCCAGCGAGAAACTATCCACATGCTTTGTCTTCTGCTGGAACTGATAGCCGCGACACAGCGCCGTCAGTGCGAGCACCGTAAAGTCATCCGTTAGGACGCTCAGCGGCATCTGGTGCGGACTGGCGAAATTGTAATTGGAGGGCAAATAGCTGGCATCGATGGCACCCAGCTCGCCCAGGCATTTGGCCGAGGCCAGCTGCAGCGAACGATCATCGTGCTGGCACCCAGAGATTAGCACATTGACTATCTGCTCCATGAGCGGCTCCATGGGCAGCTCATGCAGCATTATGTGATTCAGTTGTGTGCGTCGCCGGCCAAACAGCTCGGCAAGATGCTCCAGTCCATAGACACGCACCTGCAGGCATTCATTAGTGATTTGTTTATGCAAAAAGCGCAGCTGATCCAGCAACGGTGCCTGCTCCTCGCCAGCTCCAGCAGGGGTGCTTAGGCACAGCTGTGCCGTATGCCGTTTGATGCAATCTCTAATAGGCTCCGATACGTTTTCAAGGCGTTCCAGAAAGTATAAATCTTAAATTGGAATACATAAATATCAAAATCTTAATGGAATCATTGGCGCTTACCTTGTATATAGTTGCCCAGCATGGCAGCATTGCGTAGAATGACAAACTCGTAGAGTTCATTAACCTGCTCGACGCTGTAAGCGAGCAGCGGCTGCAACGTGGCCACAATGCGACCCAGAGACGGACCCAGTTCCTGTATATTGACCACATGCAGAAAAATGTGCCAAATCTTTAAGCAGATGCGCTGCAGATTCGGCTCCTGCAATGTGTGAACAAAGCTCAGCATGGCAATGATCTTGAAGCGGAATTGTGTGACATGTTGCGGGCCAACAAAGCGCAGTATTTGGCCAAGACTATACAGTGTTTCCTCCTTGAGTGGCTTCTCAAACGATGGCTCCGACAAGCAGCTCTCAAAGTAGGTGATGACACCAAGTATACGTTCCGCTATAAACGTGGAGAACTGAGCATTGCTCGCCTGGGTGGACAGGTCCTCGTTGCCAATGCTCAGCTGCGGCAGGTTTTGAAAGGAGCGCATCACAAAGGTCGGATTGCGATTGAAATAGATGAGCAGCTCGGCAACGGTTTGCTACAGTAAAATAAGAAAAATGTTAGGAATTTTCAAACATGCAAATAATAAACTTTAAATCCACCTTCACATCGGCATTCATAAGCTGTTGCACAGTGGATTGCGTGCAGCTGGTGACAAGTTCAATGCAGCGATTGGCCAGCTCCTGCTCTTCGCTGAGATAGATGTGCGTATAGAGGCGCAGAAAGGACATGGAAAAGAGGGCAGCAACGGGCTTATGCATCGTCTTGGCTATGAGCACAAAAATGCCCTTGCAGCGTGGCTCCTTGATGCAATAGGGCAGCACCAAGGTGGTGAGTAGGCGATGATATTTACAGGTGAACTCCTGCACGCACGAGAAGCCCAACATCTTGGCGAGCTAAACATAAATATTGCAGCATTAGGAAGTTTTCATCTTGTGTCATGCGAAGTCTCACCGCTCGCAGGGAACGCGTGAAGCGCACTCCTTCCGTTAGATAGGCATGTAGAGCCAGCTGGACGACCAAACCGAGCGCATCCCGCTTGTACCAGTTCCACAGAGTAAGCGTCTGCAGGCCATGGCGTGCGCACATTTGACAGGCGGCAAGCACCGCCTCCTGGGCAACCAGGGATCGCGTGTGTACCATAAAATAGAAGCTCATCTTGAACCAATGGAACAGCCAGAGTTCATCGATATCCGGATGTGCCGAGCACACAATCAACCGAAGCAACTTGCGCTGTTCAGCCTGGCACTGCTCCTCCAGTGGCTTGCTGAGGGTGCGCACTATGCTTTCGAGCACAAGTGTTGCCAACTGTTGCATGAAATTCGTGGATTCTGCTGCCAGTACAGGCACCAACCGTTCAAAGCTGCGCTCATTGAGTGACTGCAGCTTGGACGAATCCTTGAGCAGACGCAAACAATGCGACGGCTCCAGCTTGACCAGATCCAAGTGATGTGTTATGTAGCCACACGGCGGCTTAAAGAGCACTGCCTCCGCGAGACCAGCTAAGCTCGAGCAGCTCAATGTTACACTGCTTGGCTTGCAGCTGCCCAAGTATATGCCAGGCAATGCGGCAGGCAGCGGGTCACACTTGGGACAGTACATAATTATCCTTTCTTTGATCTTAAAAACATGCGCCGCTCCTTGTTGCTGTGTGCAGAGCAACAAGCGCAAAACAGCGGCCAATGTGTGGCCCTCTGCTGTGGGCTTGAGTTTGGGCAGCGCCTGTTGCAGTTGTGCGGCTTTTATATAACCAGACACATACAGCTGCGGCAGCTGCTCGTTGAAGAGCTGCGTTAAATCCGAATGCGTCGAATTGAGCAGCATTAAGTATTGTTGTGCGAAGAAGCTTTGCAGTTGCGTGTGTGCGCTGGAGGGCGTCTCTAGCCGGAGCGTGGATAAAGCACGTAAGCCCTCCAACTGCTGTTGTGGATTTTGTGACTGCAGACTGCGCTGCAGCACGTCCAGCAGCTGTTGTTGTGTGTGCGGCTTCAGTTGCAGCCGTATGCCGCTGACTTGCAGCAGCAGCGCACAGATATCGACAAATTCCACGCTGGCGGAGCACTGTGGTTGCTCCAATAGCTGCAGGCTCAATTGATTCCAATTGGTGTTGGCATCGCTGTGCAGCTGCAGTTCGTATTGTTGCGGCAGTTGCGACAGCAGCTCGGAATTGAGCGCCTCATCGCTGGCCGCCGCCAGCTGCAGTTGCTTATCCAGCAGAAGTTGTTGCTCCATTTGCCTTAAGGCACGCAGCAGGGCGAGCAGATCAGGCAGCTCCTTGGGGGTCGTTTTGGTTAGCAGTTGCATGAGACTGAGGCTAAAGCTGAATAAGATGCCATCATGCATTTCCGGCTGCTTGGCAGCAATCACAGCAAGTAGCGGCAGCAAATGCCTGGGCTCTGTGTGCCACTGCCGCAGCAAAAGTTGCGCTGTGTGTGGCGGTAACTCGGATGAGACCGTTTGCAGCTGATGTTGCAGATAGTTGGAGAGTGTCTGCAACAAATTGTCACGCCAGTTGCTGGCAGACAGACGCATCAGTTCATGCAATAGCTGACAGCATAGCTGCAGACTGTCTGGATCGGGCAGCTCCTGATCCTGCAAGACGCCCAGTAGCTGCTGTGTAAGTGTTGCCAGCTGCTCCATTTGCGCCTGCGTCATGCATTTGGCTTGCAGCCAGCGGCTGGACAAGGACCACATCAGGACAGCAGCGCGCAGCGTTAAGGCAGCATAGTGTGCAACATTCTCGTTGCTTGACCAGCTGGCCGTGGACTGTGCCTGGAGCACTGCATGACAATAGCGCAGACTGGCCAGCTTGGTGTCCATGTTGCACTCCTTAAGCGTCAACAGCGCCTGTTGCAGGCTACCCGCAAATAGGTCGCTATGTGTGGCTCGTCCAATGTAATGTGCATGTTGCAGTACCAGCAACAAGTATTTTGCAAATGCATCCGTATGCTCCAGCTGCAGTTTGATCTCATGAAAGGCGCAGTGCTCATCGAACTCCTGCAGGACACTCACATCGCAGCGAAAGATGTGCAAATGCAAAATGCGCGGTTGATTCGGCTCCTTTTTGGGTTTGGTGTAGTCAAAGCCGCTCATTTGATCGTTGAGTTGCTGCAATGCCTCCACATAGGCCTCAACAAGACGTTCGTACAGCTTGGGATGATTGCACCAACAGGATGCGAGCAGTTTTTGCTGTAACTGCACATTCTTCAGGCACTGTCTGTATGGGATAACTGTCAGTAACTATCGACTTAAGTTGGAAAGAGCACTAGCAACTTAATTACCCAGTTGAATCCCTGGGTCACTTGGACAACTCATTTACCGGTAATTATCTATGCTACAGATAGTATATGAACTCACCCCTCATCCGCACACCCACTTAGGCACACAGACAGTTTGTTCAGCAGCCAAAGTAAAAAAACATCCTGGAATTTATTCTGTAAATCTTTCACCGAGGAGCAGCTGATTAAACTGGGATCCTGGCAGAGAATGTCGTCGACTACACTGTACACTGCCGACAAGTTGCCTTGATTGCGATTTACCATATTGTATAGCAATTTCCACATATCCTTGCGCTGCCCCGACATTTCGATTTTGGTTTATTTACGAATTTAAAAACCATAAAGCGAGGCACAACATTTGCTTGTATTTTGGCAGCGTTGCCAGACCGGAGGTTGACAACTGTTGCTTTTTGTAGGCGGATACAAAGATCGCGGCAGTTTGAAAAAAATACCAATACTTGACTGTTAAAAAATACCATTTGTTAAATTTGAAAACTGATAAAATATTTAAATAAATAGCGATAAACTGACTTTATTTTTATTATTAATAACTTTCGCATATAGCTTATTGATTTTTAGCAGCTCACTAGTTCCATGTAAATTATAAAGAAGAAACGTGTTTTATTTATACTTTTAGATATTTTTGGGCGAATCCTATAAATCTGGATTTTGGAATATCCTCGTATCGATAGATAATAATAATACTTTTGTATATCTACGCTGTCATTCACATGTCACTATAAAAGTACAGATATCAGAGCTTAAGAATTGAGCGCGAACTGAATAATAATTATAAAGGCGTTATCTTTAGTTTGTGGCATGCGTCATATAATTTATGGGCTTGGACTTGTCACTTTAGGAGCAGTTGGTTTTGATTTGTTCTATTTTAAAACTACGACCTCTTAAACTATGTACACATTTAATAAATAGTTGTACTCCCATTATGGAAATCTTTATGAGAATGTTATGTTTTCAGTAATCATACAATAGCTTCAGCGGATCCAAAGACCAGGAATATGATCCAGCCCACCAGATTAATGCCCGCCGCGGCGCTGAAAACCATTGGCCAGCTCTGCGTCAGTTCCAGTATGTGACCGGCTAGATAAACGCCCAGAAATCCAGGTATTGCGCCCACTGTATTCATTAGGCCAAAAACGCTGCCCGAATGCAGCGGCGCCAAATCTTGAGGATTCACTGTGACCGCATTGTTATGGAAGCCCGTGCCGCCAATGATGATGGTCATGCAGATGAGAGCCGTGTGGAAGTCTGTAGTGCGGCTCATCACGAACAGCGCCACATTCTGTGCCGCAAAGCAACAGCTCTGGATTAGCTTGCGCACCGTCGTCGTCGACCAATCCCTGGCTATCAGCTGTGTTGTCAAGTACTTGGCAAAGAACGTGCATGGAGGTAGGGCGAGCCATGGAATCATGTTGACCACCCAGCCTTTGGCATGGGGAAAGCCATCGTGAAAGTATGTGGGCAACCAGGAGAGCAGCACAAAGAAGCAGTTCATCTCGCAGGCATGCGTCAGCACACATGCCCAAAAAGACAAGCGACTAAAGTAGCGCAGCCAAGGCACAGCCGTTTCCGCTGGCGTCTTATTGGCACACAAGCGCGCCGGAGTGGAGATATTAATAATGCGGTTCCGGTCCCCGGCCATTGCATAATAACGCAATACCAGTGCCCAGGCAAAGCCCATCAATCCAATGATTCGGAACACATACGACCAGCCAAAGTAGTCCAGCACAAAGGAGCCCATGATGCCAGTCAGCAAGGTGCCCATTGCGGAGCCGGAAGTAAGCAGGCCAAAGAAGCTGCTGCGCTCATTTTGGCAGAGATTCTGCAAGCAGGAATAGTCAGCCATGTAAATATATATTTATAGTTGTATCTCACCTGACTCGTCAGGCTTATCATGCTGGGAAAGTGGACTCCCTGCAGCGCACCATTTATGATGCGTATGGTGACAATAATAGGTATCGCATAGCTCTTCACCGAAGCCGCCGACCAGATAATTGTCGGCATCATGAATGTGATCAGGGACCAGCCCAGTGCAGCCAGCAGGATGACACGCTGCCCGCCAACGCGATCACTAAAATAGCCACCCATCACTTGGGTGAGTGTGTAGCCCCAAAAGAACGAGCTAAGCACTGTGCCGGAATCAGTTTTGCTCCACTTTTGTGCCGCCGCCACAGCGGGCACCAGCAGCGGCATCGTTGTCCGTGTGGAATACAGCATGCAGGTGCCCGTCAGGAGTGTAATGAACCAGACGCGTTTCTCATGTCTGTGAAAGTGTTGGATTTTTAATTAGTTGTCATTGTTTAATATTATTTGTAGTATGGAATATGGTTATAAACTATCAGCTCAACTTGGGAAAGGCACTATCTATAAGCTCTTTCGGTTAAGACACATATACTAGCCTTACAGGGTATAATTAAATACTATAAATACCCCTATTACTTGCCTGGTCCAAATACTTTGGGTGTCGACTAGTTCGCCTCGTAGCAGAGAATACTTGAGTTTCTCGTCCATTTTGTGCGTGTTTTTACTGTAGATGATGGTGCTATTTGTATATTTTATTTACAATTGATATGCCACACATTTCAACTTTATTAGTTGTGTTGCTTGCGGCTTAAGCATTTCGATTATAATCGGAGCAAACTTGAATTCAGTTTGTGTTTATTTACACAAAGCAATTTTGTTGGCGTTTGCTTTTTACGTGGCCACTTTGCTGCTACGGGCCTAAGCAGCATTTGATGAACTTAAAAATATGTTCAGTGCATTCAGTTTGGTCGGATTCTGTATGCGCTACATTGTAGCAACCAAGTGTTGCCACTTATTACCAAATTATTTTTCTGTTCAATTTCAAAAATGCTAGTTAACGAAATTGTATACTAAAAAATATCAGTGCATTTTGTTATGAACTATGCATACGCATATCAACTCAAATGTTATACAATTTACAATTCATTTACAGATGGTTTCAGCAACATGCCTTGCGTAGGGCATAACGTGCCCTTGCCACATTCATATAATTGCCGAAAACATGTGTTTTGGCGTTGCCATTGAATTGTATGCGTCAGTGTTGCCATATGCTCTCACTAGGCGCGCAAATAAAAATATTTAAATATACATATTTGCAATATCAGCAGAAACGAATTCATAAAACGTATTTAAGCATTAATTCTGAACTATAGCGTACGTACATGATTTTATTTAATTTCAATCACTTATAATATATTTAGTATATGATTTTAATTCATTGAGATGCACAAGGAAATAGGGGTGTGGAGAAGAGGATGGAAAAGACAAGCAGACAAATAACGTGCTACGAATAAAAATCACCGATATAAAAAAAAATTACTCGTCCAGCGTGACATGCACATTGGCGGAGGGATGCAGGCCCAGATCCTTGAGCGTGGCCTCATTGTGCTCCATTTCAAGAGATTTGCGCGGAAAGGCACAGATCAGCTTGTAGCCCTCCAGTGGTATGTGCTTGTGTGTTTGCTTGATATACAGACGCAGTGTCTTCAACTTGGTATCCGAAGGCCATCGCAGTTGGACGACCTCTTCGCTGCCGGCAGCATCAAAAAGACGCAGCTTAAGCGCCGTTAGCTCCTCCGTCTGTGCACCCAGTTGAGCTTCATAGGAAATGATGGCGCCTTTGAGCTCCTCCTCGTCAAACTCCTCCAGGCTCTCACAGTCGCTGGCATTGGCATTGGTATTGGGATTGGTGTTGGGATTGGTGTTGGGATTGCTGTTCGTTTTAGTGATTCCGGCAGCGTTAGCATTCTCCTTCATGGAATTCTTAATGGCCAGCGCCAATTGATCCTCCTCGCTTAACTCGAGCAGCTTGGCGCGCTTCTTGGGTGTGGCGACGCTTGACGACGAACACGGTGCGGTGTCCTCCTGCTCATCGTCATCATCAATTTCAATGGACGAGCGCTTGGAGGTGCTCGCTTCCTCCAGCGAAAAGTCGCGATGATCCCGCAGAAATTGACGTAAATCCGGCAGCACATTCTGCTGATTCGGCCCCGGACTGTGCCAGACCTCCTCACCGGTGCGCGGATCAATGACGCACAAATAGGGCAGCTTGGCACAATGATAGAATGCCACAAATCGCCGTCCCTCGGAGCTGTCGTTGTCCACTTGCCAGAGCACAAACTGGCGTCGCACCAGCTGCTTCAGCTCCTTGCTGCTCCAGACATCTCGATTCATTGTTTGCGACTGAAAGTCATCACCTTGGACATTGATGAGCAGCCACCTTTGACGCTTGCTGGCGAATTCACGTGCCGCCGCCAAAGAGCCGGAGTAGAGCAGCTCTGTTGGCGGGCGGAAGAGATCACCAAGGCGGGATGAGCTGCTGGCGCTGGAACGTTGATTCAGCGACATGGACTGTCCAGCGACAACCATTTGGGCCGATCGCTCCCTCCTCCTGCGATGCGCACTCGGATCGGAGTAGACACCCGTGGCCTGGAGCTGTTCCTCCATTAGGGCACCCTCCCGTGCAAAATCCCGTAGGGGACAAACCCGGACGCGCTGCGTCATCCTTAGACGGGAGTTGCTGCTGCCTGACGCAAAAAAGTTATCATCCTCCGGCATCAGAAGCTGTTCCCATACTGGTGCAATCGGTGCCCGCACCTCATCCTCCTCTCCAGCCCCCTGCAGGGCAGCAGATGGAGCTGTGCCCGCTGCTGTGGAAGTGGGCACGGCGTTGCCACCCTGTTCGAAAAACAAGGCAACAGCTGCAGCGACATCGTTGGAACAGGCGCCCAAATAATGTTTGGCCTCATCCTCTGTGCAGGCGGTGACTTCCACCACCCGTTCGACTAGTTCGTCTGTTGAAGCATCTACATCGCCAGTCGACATTGATTGGTTTTTATTCGATAGGAGTTCACAACAGACACTGAAACAACTGAATGCAACTTTAACTTTTATTTTATATGTGCTACACAAAAGCAGTGCTGTGTAGTTTTTAAAACAATTTAATTTGGCAGCACTCAAAATTAGTGTGTTAACTATTGAATGGGAAACAATCGATGATATCGATGTTCAAGTTAATTTGGCAGCGCTCAAAAATAGTGTGTGAACTTTTGAAAGGAAAACAATCGATGCTATCGATACATTTTCAAACACAAAGTGTCAAGTTGTTGCCTTCAAATTTATTGTGTTGCTATACATTTATGAATTTCTTACTATATCAATAACAAGTATTTTTCAGTGACTATCATTAGAGTCACAGGTACATTGATTGTGCTCATCTCTAAGCAACAGTATTATCTCTGCGTCGATTGCACGCAAGAAATTGTTCGTGATAAGACTCGCTGCTAATTATAACAAAATTTCTATAACTTATGACTAATGCGCGCTTAGTCTAAAACACACCGATGCCGAAAGTGATTGTGCCTGGGTTACTGTGCCTGTAAAACGGCATCAACAAGTTTTTTGCCACCAATGCCAAGTTTTTCCAATTAGAATACCAATTAGAATACGCAAATTCCTAAATAACAAGCTACTTTTGTGCCTCGATTCGTATAAGAATAATATGTGCTGAGTGTGCTGCGAGAGAGAATTTCCAAGCGTCATCCGTTAACCGCATACCCGCCCGCCCCCGCTCGACGCTTCCTGCTGCTGCTGACGTAGAAAATGGTTTCGCTGATTAAAAATCAATTGCTCAAGCATTTGTCCATGTAAGAAGTGCTGTTCATAAATAAGTTAGCATTAAATTCAATTATGAAAGTCTCTATTCTAATTAAGGCCCCTTGCAGTTTGTTCCCTAACTCTGTGGGAAATTCAATTGATTTTTCCCAAGCGCTGTTGCTCTGTTTAAGTTTCAGCTGTTGTTGTTTTTGTTGCGAATGCTGTTTGGCTTAATGTCGTCTGTGTATGTGTGTGTGCTTATGTATACATTTTGCATATTCCCAACACCTGCATGAGGGGTATTTTATCGTTTAGCCCCATAGCAATGCCAATTTGTTGCCACTAACCCCTCATCCCGTAGAGTAACAAGTGGATATCTCCTCTCCCTTCTCTTGTCACCACAGCTGTTGCTCTTTTGTGTTTTTACATCTGCTATTGGTGGGAGAAAACAATTTGCATTTCAAAAATGGGCCGTCGACGTAATTCTTGCAATATGTTTTACTTATTTTTGAACCCATCAGCATATTTATGTATGTATGTATACACAAACATACATTTTATATTATATATCGTTTGTATATGTGTGTGTATCCTGTCAGCTGGATAAATAAACGCCACACAGGAGCGGAATGCATATCAGTCTTGGGCCCAAAAATAGATATTATTTCTCAAAAGCGCTTTAGCAAAATATTTTTGGAATTTAATTGTAATAATTGTAAGTTATTTGTCTTTATTTTACTCTTAAAACTCAAAACGTTTAATTTTCGTCGTATCGTATTAGACAGATCAAATGTCCACAGATGTAGTCAAACCCGATTTAATCTTAGGCTAGTTCATATCTTGTTTCCAATATGTTAAAAGCTTTCAATAAGATTATGGCATATTGTAAAGGTATCTGTTTCTAGTTCGCTCCTGTAAATATAAGTATACATATATAAATAAGTATGTAAATATGTATATTTACATATATGGAAATTTACTTATACTTACGGCTTAGTCCTTGTCCCGTGTTTAACTTTTCTGTATGATGTTTTTTTCCACAAAATTAAGCTGCAAGCAACTAAACTTTATAAGACTTAAGTGTAAATGCAAAGCAAACTTGTTGCCTTTTATCTCCAGTCTCTTGCGTCCATCCATATGGATGCAAAATAAAAGGGGATGCCTTTTTCAGCAAAAAGGAAAAGATTTGTCTTAGTCCCAACAAGTTTCAATTAAAGAAACTTTTCAACGCAGCGGGTGATACCATTTTTAACAACAGTATATAGTTGTTATGTAACATTTAAATAAGGACTAGCCTTAAGGATGGATGATTTTCTTAGAATTTAATTATGATTTATTTTAAGGGTGGACTTGAAATGGGTCTTTGTAGCTGCGTAGTATAATGAAATATATAAATACTTAATGGTTTAAATTTCTAGTTGATCATCTTAAACTTTAAGGGACACTCAGCTAGAAACTGAAAATCAGCATCAATTCAATAAACATTAAGATATAAATTATACAAGCAAACCATTAACTAGAAATGGGTCAATTGATGGCAACTGACGGGTCACCAGCAGACCATGGCGCCACTTGCTGCTGCCATAAACAAGTTAAGGCAGCTCTGCGACACAATCTTAACTAACCGTTGTATATATGTACATATGTATATTTCTTACAGCTATACGAAGAATCTTTCATCGGACAAAATCAATTTGAGCACATTTCGTGGCGAGGGTGAGCTCTCGAACCTGGAATTGGATGAGCGTGTGCTCACCGAGCTGCTGGAGCTGCCCAGTTGGTTGCGATTGACGTCAGCATGGTGCAATCATGTCTCCTTTCGCATTAGCTGGACCAAGCTGAAAAGTGTGCCTATAACTCTGGTATGTAAATTCATTTTATAGCAACGTTTTCTTTTGATAATCAGCTCTTTCGCTCTTTTACCCCGAACAGACGCTCGATGAGGTGCGCATTACCATCGAGACCTGCAATCCCACAACGCGCGATGCTGGTGGTGGTGTTGGTAATCCAACCTCCGCCGCCGCCGCAGCGCTGCCACAAGTGCCTCAGGGTAAATACAGCTTCATACACAAGGTCGTCGATGGCATCACCATTGTGGTGAACACGGTCAATGTGAACTTTGTGAGTGCCGCCTTTACCGCCTCCGTGCAAATGTCTCGCATACGCGTCGAGTCCAAGACGCCCAAGTGGGCCAATGCTGATTTGCGTTTGACACGCCTCAAGGATGCCCAGAAGGGCATCATTTTAATCTTCAAGGAGCTCTCCTGGCAAACGGTCCGCATCGAGGCCAGTTCCACACAGGACAAATCATTAACACCCCTCCGTTTACTCACTAACCATGCACGTTGTCGCATCACCATTCGCAAGCGTCTGGCGGATTGCACATTGCTTGCCTCGCGTCTGGTCCTCATACTCGATGATCTCCTGTGGGTGCTGACCGACTCGCAACTGAAGGCGGCGTTGCATTTCGTTGACTCCCTGTCGGGGCTAATCAAGGCGGCCACACATGCCACACAAAAGACAAAGGCGGCGCGTAAGCTTCAGGTCAGTATGGAAAATCATTTGATCATGGTTTAGCCTCTATATTAATTATATATTTAAATCTTTGTCTGTGCCCACAATTCCTAACATTACTCCTCAAACTCATCACTTATCTAATCAATATGGTTACTTGCTTTCCAGACGCTGCCCGAATACCAGGCACAGGTGGCACAGCAGCAGAATCGACTCTCGGAATCGGTGCACACGACGACGGCGCAGAGGATGTTCAATGCGTTTGATGTGCGGGAGACATCGTATCATTTCTTTAGTCAGCGCATTGACTTGCACTTGTGCGATGATGAGGGTGATGGACGTTCGAGTTATCCGGAGCTGGACAAGGGCGGTGCGCTGCAGGTGTCGGTGACTGCGTTCCAGGTGGACTATTATCCCTATCATTTGGCCAAATCGGATCGCTCGCATTGGGCCAAGTACAAGGAGGCATCGGTGGCGCCAGCGCTGTGGCTTAAAGAATCACTCAATGCCTTTCGTGAGGCTGTGCTTAATCTGAGTCAACCCAATCGACCGGCTATGCATGCGCCGCTGGAACGCAGCGCACCCGCCTCACCCATTATGCTGAGTGCCTCGCTGCTGGGCTCACAATATGGCAGCGGAGGCGCTGGCTCCAATGGCAGCAGCACACCCACAGCAGCAGCGGCTGCCGGCGGCTCTGGCTCTGGTTCGTTGTCGGCTGGTGCGTCGGGCAATGCATCGGCTAGTAGTCAGCACACACAGGCAACTCAGCAGCGCAGCACACTGGAGAACCTGGCCAAGCTGATGAGCTCTTGCGTCATATTGAGAATCGAGGATTTTACATTGTATCGCGTGACTACGTCGGGCAAAAAGCAAATGCCCAAAGAATTTGTCTCAGGTATAAACTGGTTGGCACTACCTTAATCCTAACACCTGCTCTATACACAATAAATACAAGATAATAGGAATAATTCAAACATATATTGTATATGCCAAACGGGTTAATAGCATTTTTAACAGAGGTTTCTAGCACTGAAATGTTTTTTCAGTGCCTGTTGGCATATGTATGTATGTATATGTATGTCATAAATGTAACAAATTTACATCAGAGCTTTAAAGATCATAACACACGCACACTTTCTCATAAAACAGATGCTTATAACACGTTCTATAACTAATGAATTTTCGCATATTTCTCTCTTTTTCTCTCACCTTCTCTGCTTTGTTCCTTTTTGTTGTTAATTGCGTTTTTTAATTCGATTCATATGTTTTTTATTTGCCGTCATTACATCTCATCATCTCATTTGTCATATGTGTACTTGTAAAACGCTTTTGTTGTTTGTTGTGTCTGTCATTATCATTCTGTTGTTGTTATTATAGCACAACATAAAAGGAAATGCAAATCTTCAGGTGAATATCATGCAAAACATTGCGTATTTTGGCATGTGGCAAAGTAAATAGATCAATCTTGAATTTTGAAAAAAAATTCACAAAAATAACGGTGTTTGTGATCTCTTGATTAGACCCATTGCCAAAATACTGTGTGTGTGTGTCATTTGTAGTCAGCTTAGAGTAGCAAACTCATGTTCAAATCCACTGACAAACTCGATTCATTACAGGTGACAAGGATCGCTACTCGTTTCCCGCCGAGATGTCCATAGTGCACGCCGAGTACACGTACTTCTACTATCCCGGCGATTTTGTTTTTCCTTGTAAGTATTGCTTAGCCATTATAATGATGTTTAGAAAACTAATTGATTTGAATTTGCTTGCAGTGCCACCATCAAAGATGTTTGTGCACATTAATCCACTGCAAGTGCATTTTGATCTCAGCTCGATATTGTGGCTGAACTCGTTTGGCTTGAATCTGCACGAGAGTTTGTCACGCACCAGCGTCGGATCCCAGGCCACGTTGCAGCAGCAGCCGCCGAGCGCGCGTGGCTCCATTGCCTCCAATGCCTCGTATGGCTCCAATGGCACACAGATGGCCGCTGCACTGAGCGTCGAACAGGAGCCAAATCTGATGTACATGGATGTCAAGGTGGAGGCGATTATGCCGCGTGTGGTCATGGAAGCGGCGCTGGATGCGCCCAACCAAAAGGATCGACCCAAAACGATGCAAATCCAAATCTCACGCTTTGCTCTGACCAACATACGCGAAATGGGCAGCTCACGTGCGGATTTGGCTCAGGCGCTGCACTCACTGCAGGAGGGTTCGCTGGTGTTTGGCACCGGTTTTCCCTCAGTCGACGGTGACATGTGCATTGTCACGGATCGCATATTGTCGCATGTGGCCGCCTCCGATGTGAGCATGATGTCGGCGCCCATGTCACCAACGCAGGCACAGCCGCAGCTGCCCCGTTCCGCCTCCACGCAGTACCTGTCGCGATATGCCATGTGGTCGGAGCCGCGCGATGTCTGGTGCATCAAACTGGATCCCATTTGGGTGGATTTTCTGGGCGCACGCTCGCTGGGTCCCAATAAATCCATACCCTTTGTGGATGCGGTGCCCATTACGCTCTGGCTGCATGCCGGCGGCTCGGCACAGGCGCAGGCACAGCTGGAGTTGGGCAGACGACAGAGCGTGGCCAACTCGCACATGGAGAGCATGGGATTGGCGCCATTACCGACGCTGCCGCCATTGCCACGCAATCCGTTCCTTAGCGCCGAGGATGTGCGCGTCGTGCAGCCGGCAACGGATGCTGCCACGCCCATCGAACGTTCGGCCGATATGCATGCAATAGCACATATATCGAATTTGGTTAGCCTTCAAATTGATCATTATCAATTGTTATTCCTGCTGCGCCTTGCCGAGGAGTTCAATGAAATGTCCACGTTTCTCAATTTGGACGCCGAGCGTATCTTGCAAAAGGTTCGTCTGAGCCACATGGACAACTGATAATAGTACAATTAATTGGGTTTTCTTTTTTTTTGTACTTTACGCAACAGCAAAATCAACAAAAGTCCATAATATTTGGGTGTGTTGTGCCACAGATTGAGGTGACGCTGGTGATGCCATCGCCAACACCTGGTAAGGAATCGAGTGGTGGTGATGCTGAAAGTGTCTTACCCGATTCAGCTAGTTTGGGTGATGATTTACACATGAATAGTAAGAATTATATATTTCTTTTGTTGTCTCTCCTTCAAAACTTGTTAGCTTTAATTTAACAACTAATCGCTAGCTAACAAAACTAATCCAAGAACTAACTCTCTAGTGAGTTATTCGATCTATAGAATTAACTGTCACGCAACTACAACTAACAAAATCTCACATGTAGTTTTCACTGATTCGTGTTCCTTAACCAGTCTAACACACCGCTCTTTTAAATCCATAGTTAGGAACCGTTTTCATTTGATTTCATTCCTCTTCTATATTTGCTTCTATGCTGTACTTTTGCTTTTATAATATTAAGAAAAGTACGCTGGACACGTAGGATTTCAAGTCACTTGATTGATAACCTCTAATGGGCGTGTTTTTAAAGGCCCAGTTGGATATCATCAATATTATAAATTATAAAGACTTGTTGCAATAATAAGTCAGATGTCTCAAGATCCACTTTTCGGGAATATATTATTATGATTAATTAATATTATATAAAGGCAATATCGTAATACACAACTTTCAAGAAACTTGGCTTGAAAAAACACGCCCCATAAATAATCTCGCATGTTTTTGTACTAAACTAACGCAAAAGATATTAGTGACTATCTATTAAATATTGTAAGCTAAACGTAAACTTGAAACTTAGCATGAATTCCTTAAACCATTCACAAATTTCACAGGCGGCAATATAACTTGGCCCACACCACCGCCACTGGATCAGCTCAAGAGTAATACATTTGGCAGCATAGAGACGCCATCGCCAGTGACCAACGATCCGCCCTTTGACAGTGGCATACACATTTCCAATCCAAATACACATGGGTGAGTTGGGACTACAACATTATATTGCTGAGATCCGCATTTAACTAATTCCGATTTCATTTTGCAGTTACAATGTGCAAATTCAGAGCACTCCAACGTTGGCTTCCTCAACGCCAAGTCAGGGCTCGCGACCTGACACTGGCATCTCCATGCAATCGCAATCGCAATCGCAGTCTATATCATCTGCCTCGAAGAGCATTAAGAGCACAGTTCGCCCCGGTGCGGGCGGCGATAATGTGCCTAGCATATCCAAGGAGATTAACTCGGGTTTGCTGTCCATGAAGAAGGGCTTCTCCAGTTTTATGACTTCCATTGATTCGGCCATTAAGTCGGGCACGCCCAATGATGATGCCAGTGATACCTTTTCCGTGCAGAGCGACATTAGCTCTGATTCGGAGAACTTTGCCATCGTAATGGGCGACGATAAGACCATGGACTGCATGGATGTTATGTTCCGTCTGAATCCATTTACCAATGACAGCAGTATGAAGGTCTCCCCTGTGGAGGTGGCCAGCGAGGTATATGAGGAGCCCAGCAGCTACAAGACAAACATGTCATCGCCGTCGGAGCCCTCAGAGGCTAGCACCTGGCGTCGACGTGATCTGGTCTCCATGGCCACTTTCAGGTTACAATTTGCATGCCACTTAACTCAATTAACAAGCCATTTTGTTAACGATATATTTTTAATATCCAGATTGACTACTGTGGAGGTTATACGCCAACAAGAAGGACCCAAATCGTCTGTGCGTTTACAGGTAGCCGCCGTGTCCTGTGATGAGTGTGGTGCCATACCCTGGGATGAACTGCAGGTGGGTTTCGTTCTATGTTTTCATTTTTATAATTATACTCTGTTCCCAAAGGCCGCCTCGGAGGTAGAAAATGTATATCGAATGCTTAATATGCTTAAGTCGTATGCTTTTTTACATGGGGAACAGAGTATTAAGCAGTCGGGTACGTCCGACTACAATGTTCTTACTTGGACTTTCTCTTATTTTTAATTGTGTATTTTCTGTTACTTGATTTGCGTTTTGTATATAAGCAAATCATTTTATTGTGTTTCATTAAATTCTCGAATCTCTTTTTTTAAACTTTTACCTGAATTAAATGTTTTTTCGCTAAACTTTCCAGACCGTTTTCTGCATGTTTTGATAACTTTTATCTGAACATCTAACAAAGTTTCAAAATTTAAAAAAATACAATTGATTTTAATATTATTTAGCAATATGTACATTTAACTGTAAGATAAACTTCTCATATAATCATTTTCTCATTATATTTTCTCTTTTCTCTAAAAAACAAATATGTTTTCATATAAACAAAAATCGATCTCAATGTGTGCTTATTAAATACAAATAATGTGCTCAACTTAAAATTAACTCTATAATCAACAACATCAACAAAAACAACAAACACTTTGTAAATTAAATTACGACAAATACATGACACAAATTCTAAAAACAACAACAAACAACACTCTTCAACAACAACAAAACAGATCGCGCATCAAGCGAATAAGGTATAAAAAAAGCTCAACTACAAAATTATAATTCTTATTTAACTGCTAACTTATTGGTTTTTTTGCTGCTTTTGTACATACTTAAATAATAACAATTAAATGCCCTTTTTGATTTACAACTTTTAGCAGACTTTTATATTTTAATTTATTTTAATTGTAGTTGAAATTGTTTTTTGCTTCTTTTGCCAGCGCTGCTGCAGTTTGAAAGCGTTTTTGGCCCCTAGTTAAAGTTAAAGTAGTAAAAACTTAGTTACATAATTATGTTGGTTTTAAGGGGT
Source organism: Drosophila maculinotata (assembly GCA_035045305.1). NCBI lineage: Eukaryota > Metazoa > Arthropoda > Insecta > Diptera > Drosophilidae > Drosophila > Drosophila maculinotata. Next base: position 6,763,683 of record JAWNPD010000038.1, on the reverse strand, counting down.
ATAGACTGTAAATATACCCTACAAGAATTTACCTTTAAAAAAATAAAAATCAAATATTGTAGGCAGCTTATTGAAACTGTTTATTATATATAATACGAATGTGTTTTGAGCATGCATTCTCATGCCTCCCCCATATAGTATTTACTCAATAGTTCCTATACTTTTTGTAGTATCCACTGGTTTAAGTTCCATTTTACTTTCGAGTTTTTTGTTGATTTTCCTATTTTTTTGTTTTGTTGCTAATTGGCTTGGTCAAACGAACACCTAGGTTTGAAGGCATTAACACCTTAACTGGGCGCATACGAGTATTACTAATAACCAACACAACAACAACAGCAACACTAACAGGAACGGTACATATAGCTTAACAATTGGCGTTCTACTAAAGTGTCCTCAACCGCAATAAACAAACTGCCTAGCCTCAATCACAGTCACAATCACTAAACATTCAATTAACATGACATCATGCTACACTCTCACTCACACACACATACTAACACACAACCACATATACACACACACAGCAGACAGCATGTGTGTGTGCTTGCTGCTTTGCACGTTTGTAGCTGGTTTACTTGCATGCCCAACTACTAATTATATGTCATTATATGGGGCAATAGCTCTACTTATTAATATTCTTTCGATGCCCACTTGCAGACAAAGTTTGGAGCACGCTGTAAGGCCTGGAATCTGGCACCGTACAATCCGGAGGCACCGCCCTGCATCAAACTGCGCCTCGAGGAGACACTGAACATGCCTAAGGAAATCAAAGGCATCATCGATCGCAAACGCATACAAAGGTACGTTTCTGTTTATTTTTTCAATTTGCAACAAAATTAACAAGAAATGCTATTTAACTGACAGCTGGTTTACACATCATGCCGATATACGTGTTAAGGACATCAGTTTGGATTTGTCCATGAGCACAGTGATTGGGCTCGGTGATCTTGCTGAGGATGAGATCATCTCCCCGCCCATGCCCGTCACGGTAATGTCGCTAGCAAGTCTAAAATGTTGAATGTAACTCATTGGTTATACTTTGTGTCAGATCGATTTGGAAAATGTGCGCATCAATTTGATAGAAGATCGTCCGCCCGTCAATATTACCTCACCGGGCTCAGTGCCCATAAATCTGTGCATTGGCCGCATGCATTTGGAGCGTGACAAGAGCGGCCTGCTCAATATACAGCCAATTGGCAAGTATACAGTCAACTGAATCTTGTTTTAGATTTTCACATGCTTTCGTTTCCCCACTGCAGATACAAACTTGAGCGCAGAGCAGCACCAGGCATTGAGTGGCGCGTTGTTTAGCGCACCACGCGAGCGCGATCGCGAGCTGCTCTCCATGCAGCTGGTCATGCAGCAAATGAAGCTGGACAATGAGCAGCTGCGGAGGCAGGTAGTTGACTCGAAGATCAACACGGACAATTATAGGTATGTTTGTTGAGCTTCACAATTATTTCTCACGTCTCAAACGCTAAACGCTCAACAGACAAAAGACCAAACAGGAAACCGATGTGCTGCGATCGTATCTGAAGGCAGCACAGGATGACATCAGCATATTACTAGAGGAGAAGAAGGCATTGTTGGATACCATACGCTCCATGCAGGTGTGCTATTAATTTGTTATTTTATTTTCCTTCGCACATATGTACACACTCACATGTTTAACTGTCTATCTATCTGTACACCTCTAAATGTTGTTTGTATGTTTTATGTCACTTTACACGTTTTGTACTTGTTGTTGTGCGTGAGAAGTTGACTCACGTTAGCCTTAAAAATAATAATACAAGGACTAAAGGTCAGTCACTTATTGCATGCATGCACTTTGCTTGTGCAACACGCACACTTTTACACTACAGCACGCAAACTGCAACTGGAAAAATACAACAGAACTAAATTTATATTTCATTTATAGATACAGATGACCTCTTCGAATATGAGCCGAAAGAATGATGGCAACAGGTAGCACAACTGCATGGACTGCATACAATGCTGCGGCGAGAACAATAATGCCTAGGCCTGGTATGCACTACAGTCAATGCCAATACCATTTCAAGACGTCCTCGATATTTGTTAATTCGCTTTTATCATAAATCACTGCGTTGAGTTTAGCAGAAGACTGAGCCGTACTGTACACGGACACTAATCACGTTGCCGTTCGTCGTCATATACATACTTACGTACATAGTTATACTATATACTACTAATATACATATTTGTATTGGTTTTATTATTTGTAAGCTAGCTAACAACATTTGCTACTGTTCCAAAGAATGTTTTCCTTTTACAAAAAGTTTTATTCAACTGATTTTAATGTTTTTTTTTTGTTATTATTGCCTTAACTTTTAAAGCAGCAACTTTTTAGATATATATATCACATTGTTAATTATTTTAAAATGAACGAAATCAAATGAATATATTGCTACCTGTACATATATAACATAACTATGTAATTCATCTTTGATATTACGCCCAACTAAAACATTGTATATTCAATAGATATTGATAACATATTGTTGTGATTCATGATCATATCAAAATACTAAATTGTAGTAATTATACTTAACATGTATCTATATATGCATTGCTGTTGTAATTCATGTGCTTATTAGCAAACCAATTGGCCAAACCTATTAACTACCTAGTATTGAGGACTACTATATATTTGTAGCACTCCAAGCTGTTCAAATTTTGTATTAAAATTCATTGCATTCCAATTTAATTGATCACCGTTTTCTAGAAATATTTAAATTATCACTCAAACACACTCATACACATAAAAACATGCAATACTATTTAAAAATGTTCTATTCTCAACAAAATCAAAAGTACCATATGATAAAAATCAAAAAACTCAAGTAAGAAACGCGTATACAAATTTTGAATTAATAGTTTTCATATTTCAAATTAAAATCAAAATATATATACAAATACATAGGATATAAACAAATATATATGTATATAAGAATATTCCCTTTGTTGCTTACGAATGTAAAAATAAGCAATGTTTGTAATAATATTATGTATTTGAATTATACTTGTGAAAACATAAAAAATATTGATTGTTATACATGCATTATATAAAAGTTTTCATCTGTAGTTAGGCAAAAAAAGATTAAAAAATTTAAATCGCATTAAATATTGACAATTATTAAAGTATTACAATGTGTATTTTTTTTGCCAATATCATGGGGTTAGACAGATGTAATTTCAGGATTTACATCTGCATGTATGTACATACATACATATGTATGCACATATGTATATATCCAACGGGATACATTTTGTGTCAAAGATAAAATATCGAAGGATATAAGAAAAAATACGCTAACATTTTGTTTTTCTCAAAACCTAATTATTAATTAAAAAAACAAAAAAGTTATCGGATGATATCGATTAATTCATCAAAATAAAAAATGTACTAAAAGTATACTTTTGTATATTCGAATTCAAAAAGGCGTATCTTTGAATAAATATACATTTTCTTTTTTAAACATTTATATTATTGTTATAACTAAATTTTGATAACTGCGACACTACGGCACCGATCACTTTTATCGCAGATAGTAGTGCACATTTGTAATCGGTTACATAACCTACAAAAAAAAAACACAATCGGCTATTTATCGAAGCGTTCTGTCGATTCTGACACTACCACGAGGTGCAATTGCACATGCTATAGGAGTGATTTGATTTATATTAAACAATTTGAGTGAATCTACATTTTTGGGGACGAGCAGGCGGCCGCTTCATATACAGTGGACTCCGAAATGTCCGATGCACAGGAAACATATGAGTTCAGCGACGCCGACATTTGCCATTTGTTCAGTCAAATAGTGTCGCATCAAACAGTTCGCGGCGTTGAATACAGTGCGTGGCAGGGACTATACGTAGAATTTTGGAAATGCATGAGAACCGAAACTGAAGGCTACGTCGAGATTAACACTGTAAAAGCGATTCACTTATTGTATTAATATTTAATTTAACGATTTGTTCCTTGTTTGTGTATATAGTACTTCCAGCTGACGGGAGAAGCCCATCCGTCGGAGCAGAAAAAAGGTGAAGTTCTAGCGGCTTCGATAAAACCGCCCGAATCCCCGAAAGCACAGGTAACACCATTGAGGCTATTAACTTATCGTTCCTTTTTTGTAGTTTTAAAATTAAATTACAAAATTTCGTATTATTGGAAAACACGTGCTTAAGCGATAACAATGAACACATGCATATGAACCTATTTGGGTGTTCTAAAAGTACAATTTATATCGTAGTTTATTTTTTAGAATTTTGTATTAGATATTCAATTTCAATAACATACGATATTTCAATATCTGCAGCAAATCAAACAAGATGTGCCACCTAAACAAAAACAAACACAATCCAAGCAAAAGCAGCTACCACAAACGCCGGCAGCACCACTAGAACCAGATCAGTCACCGAAAGCTAAACGTAGCAAGCGTAGTAAAACTAAACAGCATCCAGGGCCAGCAATGTCCGAAGCCATTTCGAAGTTACGTATACCACGCAAGAAACGTAAAGAAGAAACACCTTCGGTAGCTTCAACTTCAACGGAGAGGGTTTCGGCACCAGAGCGGGAGTCGAAGCGATCGGTGGGTATTAGCTTATCAATAATTTTTATGTTTATATGTACATTTCAAAATTTGGGTACTCTTTAAGTATAAGTTCCCATATTTGAAATTCTTATTGGAGCCTATCTATCAATTTCACTAACATACGAAAATTGAATTCCTGTAGAAATGTCGGCCAGAAGAACGTCAAGCGCCGCAGGTAAACATTTTACCTTCGATCGAGCAGCAGAGACCACGACGAGCTCAAACTCAAAGCATACAGTCGCAAAATCCTTTACCACAACAAAAAGGACCACACTCTTCTAAGCGACAGAAAAAAGCTGAAGAGAAACCGAAGGGTGCTGATGGGAAAAAGAAAAAACATTAACTACAGTACCGAAGAAGACCGGTGGGTATTAACTTATCGATACATGTTCATTGTTGATTGCATCAGCATTTATCAATTTGGGTATTTTAACAGTACAGAAACATACTTTTTTTTAATTCCTGCCAGACGAAAGACAATAACGACAGACACGACCTTGATGACATCACTCAGAAGAAGAAGGAAGCAGACACCACATTATATAAAATGACAACAAATACCACAATCATGACAATAATAACGACCGGATTATGATGAAGAGCAACTGATGGGATCTAATGGGGAAGGGAGCCAGGCACAACACTATAATTTAATGTTTTCCCCCAATTTTCATTCAAGCGCTCGGTGTGTATTAACATATCAATTCTTTTTCATTGTTGATTGCAATAGCATTTAACAATTTTGGTATTCTTAAAGTACAATTTATAACCTAGTATATTTTGTTTCCAGAACTATACGATATTTTAATTCCTTAAAGATTTATACCAGAAGAACGACAACACCAGACACAACCTTGACGTCATCATTCACAAAGAAGACATTTATTGAAACAACGGATGGGATCTGATGAGGGAGGGAGAGGCACAACACTAAAGCTATAGTCACACACTTTATAACACAAAGGATCGTTTGTGGTAAATGGCAAACAAAACATGGAAAACACTTCACATAAATTGCATTAAAAGGACACAACAGCAGCAACAACAACAACAATAAAGCGTCATAAACACACACTGCAATAACGTTGTAGGCTGCAAACCAAAATTGAATTTGCGGTTTTTGCGTGTGTTGTAGTTTCGACAAGGACGTGAGGACTCCGCCGGACAAACTGAACAAGTGGAGTTCAGGTACTCTCATGCGTAGCCCGAAACACAAAACACAATGAGACAGCGCAGCAAATAACTGTAAATGAAGCTAAAATGCGGTCAACAAATGTGGCGACCGCACAATAAAAAATAGCAAAACAAAAACCAAACACGAAACGTTTTGATAATGAGCTGGCTGGCAAAGCATAGCTACCCCACAGGCAATAAAAAGGACTACACATATTAATGCTTACGGCTAGAAAACTGAAAAATGTACAGCCTGGCGGCAGTTTGAGCCTGAAAATGAAATGATGAGACATGTGGTCAGCTGTGGCCATGCGCCGATGACTGGCTGACAGGAATAACTTTTTGACACTGCAACCGGCCAACGGTTAACGGTTGCCACAGCAGTAGATACGACAGCTTACCATGTTTAAAATGTTAACAGCAAAAAGTGCCAGCGACATTAACAACATTCAACCACTACAACAGCAACAGTAGGAGTCTTAACTGGAGTAACTGGAGCAACAGCAGCAGCAGGAGGTACAACAATGTCAGGATATGGATACTGAATATCTGTGTTCTCTGATTTCGTTGAAGTTCTCAATCTCTCAAAATAAACAACATTCTCATTTAGATTTGAAGTAGCTGCATTAGTTCTGCAGTTAAGCAATTATTCTCTACAATTAAACAGTGTACAATAATGTAGAATTAATATTAAATTACTTAGATGCATGAAAAAGATTATTGGCATATAAATAAAAATGTCATAATTGGCATATTATAAATTATTTGTTTTGAATTTAAAAGTACATAAACTATTTTAATGTGTTATATAGAGCTGGAGAAAATATCGAAAGATGCATTTGCTGGGATTTAAAGCCAAAATATAAGGTTTTAATAACATCTTTATATGTACATATGTACATATATAGAAGATGCAATCATTGCAATCAGCATCAAATGGTCCAACAGACCATCATCATTGAATTTGACTTGACCAACGGTCATTGCACTCACTCCCACCCACAAATACACACACATAGAGCAAGGGACAGAGAGAGAGAGAGAGACAGAAAAAGAGGGAGAAAGTTGACCAAGTTTTAATACCCGAAGCGGCCAATGTTGCGCATATGTAATCCCATTAAAATCCAATAAGTTAAATTATTTCCATTATTATTATGTGAGCGCACTTTGTCGCTGACTGTCCAAGCTCAGCTTTCTGTCCCTGGTTCTGTTTGTGTCCTGGTTGATAACTGCTTCCGTGGGCGTTTATCTCGCACTGTTAGCCTGACTGCCTGTCCGTGTGGCTTTTGTTGTTGGCCAGTCGGCAGCACTTTTGACCAATATCTGCAACACTTCAAACTCATCCCGGCCATTCTGTGGTTACGGTCAATGGCTTCTGTTGGCCATTAAATTGCATTACGGCCGACAATCATTGTTATTGTCATTGTTGTTCTTGTTGTTGTTGCTGTTGCTGTTCTTGCGCCATGTAATTTCAGTAATTTCGTTGTCTGTTTTTGTCGTTGGCGTTTTTAATTACTTTGCATTTTGATGTGTGCTAATACTTGAGCCTTCCGGTTGTAATGCCACTTAAGAACATTTTCCGAAAGCCTACGAATTCAATATGTATTAATTTTGAAGCATTTCCATTAAAGAAATATTGAAACATTTAAATTGTTGAATATCGGTTGTGTTTAAAGTCGATTCTATTATGTTGCACGATGTTGAATTTAATCGGGCAGCGGCGTTTTTACTTTTGGCTGCCAAATGGCAGACAACAAGAGCAACAACAGTTACTAATAGTTTGGCATTGTAAGGCGCTTATAACACGCATACGCAGTGTATGCCAAGCAGCGCTGAAAGCCAATAGAAAGAGTTGGTTGACGGCAGTTTGGGCATTGCACTGAGATGAGAATGTGAACAGCAATTGTTTGGTTCATGAGCATGCAGCAAAAATTAGAAGCGAAACGAACTGAACACAAAAGACACGACTGACAACGGAAATTGTGCGAACGGCCAAAACAAAAATCGACACAAAAATAACACGGCAAAAATATCAACAGCAACAACAACGTTAGCTGCTGCACTGCCAGCAAATATTGAAAAAACAAGTACACAAAAAATGTAGAGTTTGTCTAGTAAAATTGCACAACAACAGCAAACACAATTTGGCACAGGGTATGCGTGTATGTGTGTGTGTGTTTACCAACTTACCAGCGACTGTTGTTGCGCGGTTTTTGGGCCGGGCTATTGGAAAAACAATTACATATACATACATGTGCGAAATATGCACAGATTACAGCTCAAATATGGCGTCGAACTTAAACAGTTGCCTTTAAAAATATCTATTTTAAATATCTAGGATGTTTCATTAGATTTGGTAAATTTCTAGTCTCAATTACTACTCACAAATAATAAATTGTAGGCGAGAAGATATTTTTAATTCTTACTTTTTGTTTTATAACTTTCTCTATTTCTATTTCTGCTCTTTTTTATATGTCATATGTAAATTGAAGTAAGGTAATATCACATGAATAAAACTTATTAGTATGTATAAATGAATAAACAAAGTTAAAAAGTTAATTAAAAAACGCAAGAAAACCACTTCAGGTTTAGTTTTGACAAAGTTGTGTAATATTAAATGGCGTGAAAAACCCTCTTCCTATTATTACAATTTATGGTTTTATGTTTTTCTTGTTTGAATTGTTTAATTGGATCTGAATATTGAATTGCATATTTGTCGGAAACAAAATATGCTGAAAAGAAAATATTTGAGTTTTTATTTTAATATTATAACTTTTTACCCTATATTGCCCGATATGGTGTAATTGTTTATTTAAAATATACGTCAGGTATTTTTTCAAATTTTTCGGCTATGAAAATACTAGAATATGGTTCGATTTTAATTATCAAATTGCAAATGCAAAATGCAAATACTGAAAAGGCTGCACATCCATTTAAGGCTTGCGAGAAAAAAGTAGAAACTAAAATAAAACAAAAAATAAATTTGAAAAAATTGTTAAGCTGCTTGTAAGCCGCAATGCAAATGCGGCTTTAATCAATTAAAAAATTTTGTGCTATGCCAAAAGTTTTGTGTGTGTTTCTGTGTGTTTGTGCGGCGGCTGTGAAAATAACAATAAAGCAAATCAAACACACAGCAAAGCAAAACAACAATAGCAACAAAAGCACAAACAACAATAACAATGTAAGCTTACACGGGGCGTATGAGCAACTTTTGTGGCCTGGCTGTCATGGCTAGGCGACTTTTGCCAAAAATGTTTTTGAAGCTGCGTTGTTGTTGCTGGTGCTGTTGGTGTTGCTGGTGTTGTTGGTGTTGTTTCCTGCGGTCTGTTGGCTCGACTTGACTTTTGGTTTTCGCAGAGCCTTTTCGAAGCTCTCGTGGCTTTGTTTGTCCTTGCCTAACGTTGCTCATCATCTCATTGTTGTTGTTCCTGTTTGCTGTTGTTATTGTCGTTCACTGCGTTGAGTCTTATTTATGCGGCGTTGTTTTTGCTCTTGTTGTTGCTGTATGCAAAGATAATAAGATAAATGTTCTCAAAGGACTGCACGACACTGTGCGCCATCGTTGCTTATGCAAAAGGACATTTGCGCAAATGTTCTGTGATAATAAATATAACTCTGTGTGGCAGCAGAGCTGCTGCTCTTATCCTCCGCCCCTCTCTGCTTCCCACACCCCCTGACCATAGCTGTGGTCTGTAAACTGACAAAAAAAAGAATAATAAAACAAAATAAATATGTATGTATGTATATAAATAATCCAGAAAATGTAGCATTTATTTCAGTTTCATGTCTGCGGCTTGGAAATATTTTTGGCGATTGTAATTTATGTTAATTTTGTTCATACTTTGTTTCTGTTCCGCTAATTGAAAAACACATTTGCCTCTCCTATCGAAATAGAAAGTTCTAACTAAATTCTTTAATAAACAAAAATAGGATAACTCTATCTCATATAGTATATATTAAGGCAGATTTTAGCCCAAATCATTATTTACATGGTTAACATCAGTTCGATCTCTAAAAGATATATGTATATACAAATTAAAGTGCTCGTATTTTATTAGCTTTTCGGAATCCCATTGGCAGAAAGTTTTAACTTATCATTTTGTAGTTTTGCAGCGCTCTGCATAAATTTACGAAAATCAAATTAAACAAACATTTTTGTCGGGCTTGCTTTGTAATGAATTTATAACAACATTTCTAAACATTTACCAGCCATAAAAGCGTATAACAAATTTACATAATTGACATGCGCCTGACCCGACCCAGAGACTCACAGCCAAATTTATTTTTACTTGGCTCAAAATTGTACCCCTTATATGGTTTATATACTAGTACATATCACATATAAGAGTGTGTGGGTTATTTAAATTTGAAAACTGCTACTTTAGTTGCATAGCGGGCAGCTATTTTGCATAAATAACCAAAGCACTTACGTCGACCGAGCTCAACTAGAAAGATACCCTTTAAAAAGGAAATTTTTTTAAAATCGCGGTAATATTCAGATATACATATATACTGACAGTTGTGTGCGATTGTAAATGTATATAACTTTTTACTATTACACAATCTGCGTACAACAATATATATAATGGAATAGCTGTAACATAATTCATAATATCAATGCTAAGTGTCAATAGTAATTATTGATTTCAGCCGACTGCAGTTGTTTATTAAATGCAGATTATGTATGTACATATATATATATATATTCAGCATTTATTCTTTTCTCTGCCCGCCTGATGTAACTAATCTCTCCAGCCAACTCAAAACATTAAAAAAATTTAAAAAAGTTTAAATTTTAATCATTTTGGCCTTGGTCAAGTCCGGAAGATTTCAAGTCAAAAGGCAAAGTAGAGGCTTAAGCATTTCCATAATTAAACGTACAACGCATAATGACACCTTAATGGCTAATGAGTTTCGTTGGACAAGGATGGGGCTGAACTGTGAAAGATGGAGTAAAATCCAACAGCATTTGCATTTCTTTTCATTTCCATCATGACGTGCAATGGAATTGAAAATTAAGTCATTAAGCTGAGCAATGGCAAACGCCGCGTATACGTATTATACAAATGCAAGACGAACAAAATGAAAAAGCAAGAGAAGTCACACTGAGGTGCTCAACTTGGAGATGCTCTGTATTTATGTGTTTGGGAAACTAAAACACATTCGCATGTGAATATGTACTTGCCAGAAAACAAAAGAGTTTAAGTTTGCTTTTTTGGTCGAAGCCATCCGCTTACGGGTGTTGAACATTTTGGTGGAATTTAATGATAACCTTGTTTGCGATTTCAGATGGGTATAGGGTATACATATAAGAAAAGCAGCTGCCAGAGACAAATGATTCTTGTTCGGGTGTGCGTCAAGCGCAGCATTCATGAAAATTTGCATACAATTATTTTCGCATAAAGTCAAACGCACCGTGAAAATTCTCGCAAGCAATGAAAATGTGATTTGCTCTTGTGACAATTGTAATTTTTCACTCGCTTGATTTTTTTGTATTCGGCGCTGTTCCACAGGACTCAAGATTTCGGACTTTCTGTGCCCGCCTGTTTATTTTTTGGTATTTGCGTGCATTTCATTTAAATGATTAGGTCTTTTGTTTTGCCTTATTTTGATTTATTTTTTTTGGCCCAGCCATCACTTCAAGCATACATTTTTCATTGTGCTCTCGTACTGACTTGAGCCGAGAACCAGTCACAGTGTCCTTTTGGGTATACTTTACACTCCATTGCCAGTGGGTCATGAGATGACCAATTGGTTTTATGGCCCAGGCCTAAGCTCAGATCTGTTACTTGACAAATTTCCTTTTACGAGCCTTTTCATTTCAATTCATTTTGTTAATCAATTTGTTTGCGAAGCTTTTTCTTATGAGCTGCTGTAATACATAGTCCGTGGACCTCCCAAAAGAACCGTTATCATACAAGGCAGTCGCTGTAATATTCAGCAAATATTAAAGAAGCTTTGCTGATCACAAAATAGCTAACAAACCAAATTTGACTTGAGTTTGCTTTTGAAGAGCTATTTACGATCAAAAGCTTTAATGACACGAGCTGAATATGGAGAAATTTTAAGTAAAGAAACCTTTAAGGTTTAAATATTGCTTGATTGATTTTATCTTTTTGGTTTCATGTTAGTTTTCCTTATGCCTTCCACGACATCGAATATTTATATTAATAAAATAGTTTTTTCTTTTTAAATAGTTTTGTTAAATAAAGACATCAATTTAAAAACGTGTTCTTTTTAGTTTTAAACGGTTTATAGCCAAGTGAAATTCTCGTTTCTGCCTTATTCTGTTATATATTTTTCTTGGCGCGTAATTGAAAATTCGGTGCGCCATTGATAAACTACCAATGCACAGAACGAACGAAGGATTCGTGATAAGTTTCTCTGACAGCCAATCATTTGGGAGCTTCTCACGCTGCTGCTGTTGTTGCCGTTCCCCCCGCTCCACACTTTACCCTGCTGTTTGGCTACTGTGGCTGGCTACGTGTTTCGCGTTGCAATTTTCAGCTGAGCTCATGTGCAAACGAGCAATTTCGTATGCAACAGAAACGAGCCGCGTCGAGCGAATTTCTTTGGCGAAACTGCAGCAGCTGCTGCTCTTGATGCTGCTGCTGCATCCATTCAATCAATAAATTTTGAGCTTCAATTGAATCAAATGCGATTTATGCATGTCCTACTCTCCCATCACCACTGAACCCAACTAACTCCAAATTGACCAGGAGCTGGTTATTAATTTTCCAATTAGAGCAACGCAACGAGCTTAATTGCTGCCTTGTAATTCCAGATTTCGGCGTAGACTTTGAATGTCTGTGGTTACAAAGCTGCTTATGGATGACACTAAAGGCCGCACTCGTTGCACACTAGAGGCCAAACATTGCGGTTGTCGTGTCTGTCGGCTGACCAACAAATATGCGCTTGGCCTTGTGCTGGCTAATTATCGTCTCGTTATGTCACTCATATTAAAGAATGAGTCGAAATAAAGGAAATTCCAAATTATGACAAAAATGACGTCGGGCTTGACAATCGGTTCAGTTTTGGCAAAGTTGTAGGATTTTGAAATTAATTTATATGGAATTTTTCGTTGTTTGGGCACTTTACAAGCTGATTTTTTGTCACTTTTGGCCTCAGAATCTTTTTTCTTACAGTTTTTTATACTATATTTGACACCCACAATCGATTAATAAAAGAATTTCAAAAATCTATTTTTTGAAAAATCAATTTTTGTAAGGGTCCCCCCTTATGCTTTTTTCGCAAAAATATTTGAAAAAATTTAACTTTCAATAATGAATAAATTTGAAATGTAGAATTGATATATAGGACAAACCATGAACAAAATGGGCTCAAACTTGACAATCGGTTCAGTTTTGACCAAGTTATGGGAGTTCAAAGTCTAGGAAGGGCATTTATATGGACTTTTTGCGTTTACAAGTGCATTTTTTTTGTCATTTTGGCATGATTTTTGACAGAAAAATGAAACACCTCAGAATCTTTTTTCTTACAGTTTTTTATACTATATTTGACACCCACAATCGATTAATAAAAGAATTTCAAGAATCTATTTTTTGAAAAATCAATTTTTGTAAGGGTCCCCCCTTTTGCTTTTTTCGCAAATATATTTGAAAAAATTTTACTTTCAATAATGAATAAATTTGAAATGTAGAATTGATATATAGGACAAACCATGAACAAAATGGGCTCAAACTTGACAATCGGTTCAGTTTTGACCAAGTTATGGGAGTTCAAAGTCTAGGAAGGGCATTTATATGGACTTTTTGCGTTTACAAGTCAATTTTTTTTGTCATTTTGGCATGATTTTTGACAGAAAAATTAAACACTTCAGAATCTTTTTTCTTACAGTTTTTTATACTATATTTGACACCCACAATCGTTTAATAAAAGAATTTCAAAAATCTATTTTTTGAAAAATCAATTTTTGTAAGGGTTTCCCCTTATGCTTTTTTCGCAAAAATATTTGAAAAAATTTAACTTTCAATAATGAATAAATTTGAAATGTAGAATTGATATATAGGACAAACCATGAACAAAATGGGCTCAAACTTGACAATCGGTTCAGTTTTGACCAAGTTATGGGAGTTCAAAGTCTAGGAAGGGCATTTATATGGACTTTTTGCGTTTACAAGTCAATTTTTTTTGTCATTTTGGCATGATTTTTGACAGAAAAATTAAACACTTCAGAATCTTTTTTCTTACAGTTTTTTATACTATATTTGACACCCACAATCGTTTAATAAGAGAATTTCAAAAATCTATTTTTTGTAAAATCAATTTTTGTAAGGGTCCCCCCTTATGCTTTTTTCGCAAAAATATTTAAAAAAATTTAACTTTCAATAATGAATAAATTTGAAATGTAGAATTGATATATAGGACAAACCATAAACAAAATGGGCTCAAACTTGACAATCGGTTCAGTTTTGACCAAGTTATGGGAGTTCAAAGTCTAGGAAGGGCATTTATATGGACTTTTTGCGTTTACAAGTCAATTTTTTTTGTCATTTTGGCATGATTTTTGACAGAAAAATCAAACATCTCAGAATCTTTTTTCTTATATTTTTTTATACTATATTTGACACCCACAATCGATTAATAAAAGAATTTCAAGAATCTATTTTTTGAAAAATCAATTTTTGTAAGGGTCCCCCCTTATGCTTTTTTCGCAAAAATATTTGAAAAAATTTAACTTTCAATAATGAATAAATTTGAAATGTAGAATTGATATATAGGACAAACCATGAACAAAATGGGCTCAAACTTGACAATCGGTTCAGTTTTGACCAAGTTATGGGAGTTCAAAGTCTAGGAAAGGCATTTATATGGACTTTTTGCGTTTACAAGTCAATTTTTTTTGTCATTTTGGCATGATTTTTGACAGAAAAATGAAACATCTCAGAATCTTTTTTCTTATAGTTTTTTATACTATATTTGACACCCACAATCGATTAATAAAAGAATTTCAAGAATCTTTTTTTTGAAAAATCAATTTTTGTAAGGGTCCCCCCTTATGCTTTTTTCGCAAAAATATTTGAAAAAATTTAACTTTCAATAATGAATAAATTTGAAATGTAGAATTGATATATAGGACAAACCATGAACAAAATGGGCTCAAACTTGACAATCGGTTCAGTTTTGACCAAGTTATGGGAGTTCAAAGTCTAGGAAGGGCATTTATATGGACTTTTTGCGTTTACAAGTCAATTTTTTTTGTCATTTTGGCATGATTTTTGACAGAAAAATTAAACACTTCAGAATCTTTTTTCTTACAGTTTTTTATACTATATTTGACACCCACAATCGTTTAATAAGAGAATTTCAAAAATCTATTTTTTGAAAAATCAATTTTTGTAAGGGTCCCCCCTTATGCTTTTTTCGCAAAAATATTTAAAAAAATTTAACTTTCAATAATGAATAAATTTGAAATGTAGAATTGATATATAGGACAAACCATAAACAAAATGGGCTCAAACTTGACAATCGGTTCAGTTTTGACCAAGTTATGGGAGTTCAAAGTCTAGGAAGGGCATTTATATGGACTTTTTGCGTTTACAAGTCAATTTTTTTTGTCATTTTGGCATGATTTTTGACAGAAAAATGAAACATCTCAGAATCTTTTTTCTTATAGTTTTTTATACTATATTTGACACCCACAATCGATTAATAAAAGAATTTCAAGAATCTATTTTTTGAAAAATCAATTTTTGTAAGGGTCCCCCCTTATGCTTTTTTCGCAAAAATATTTGAAAAAATTTAACTTTCAATAATGAATAAATTTGAAATGTAGAATTGATATATAGGACAAACCATGAACAAAATGGGCTCAAACTTGACAATCGGCTCAGTTTTGACCAAGTTATGGGAGTTCAAAGTCTAGGAAGGGCATTTATATGGACTTTTTGCGTCTACAAGTCAATTTTTTTTGTCATTTTGGCATGATTTTTGACAGAAAAATGAAACACCTCAGAATCTTTTTTCTTACAGTTTTTTATACTATATTTGACACCCACAATCGATTAATAAAAGAATTTCAAAAATCTATTTTTTGAAAAATCAATTTTTGTAAGGGTCCCTCCTTATGCTTTTTTCGCAAAAATATTTGAAAAAATTTAACTTTCAATAATGAATAAATTTGAAATGTAGAATTGATATATAGGACAAACCATGAACAAAATGGCCCCAAACTTGACAATCGGTTCAGTTTTGACCAAGTTATGGGAGTTCAAAGTCTAGGAAGGGCATTTATATGGACTTTTTGCGTTTACAAGTCAATTTTTTTTGTCATTTTGGCATGATTTTTGACAGAAAAATGAAACACCTCAGAATCTTTTTTCTTACAGTTTTTTATACTATATTTGCCACCCACAATCGATTAATAAAAGAATTTCAAGAATCTATTTTTTGAAAAATCAATTTTTGTAAGGGTCCCCCCTTATGCTTTTATCGCAAAAATATTTGAAAAAATTTAACTTTCAATAATGAATAAATTTGAAATGTAGAATTGATATATAGGACAAACCATGAACAAAATGGGCTCAAACTTGACAATCGGTTCAGTTTTGACCAAGTTATGGGAGTTCAAAGTCTAGGAAAGGCATTTATATGGACTTTTTGCGTTTACAAGTCAATTTTTTTTGTCATTTTGGCATGATTTTTGACAGAAAAATGAAACACCTCAGAATCTTTTTTCTTACAGTTTTTTATACTATATTTGCCACCCACAATCGATTAATAAAAGAATTTCAAAAATCTATTTTTTGAAAAATCAATTTTTGTAAGGGTCCCCCCTTATGCTTTTTTCGCAAAAATATTTGAAAAAATTTAACTTTCAATAATGAATAAATTTGAAATGTAGAATTGATATATAGGACAAACCATGAACAAAATGGCCCCAAACTTGACAATCGGTTCAGTTTTGACTAAGTTATGGGAGTTCAAAGTCTAGGAAGGGCATTTATATGGACTTTTTGCGTTTACAAGTCAATTTTTTTTGTCATTATGGCATGATTTTTGACAGAAAAATGAAACACCTCAGAATCTTTTTTCTTACAGTTTTTTATACTATATTTGACACCCACAATCGATTAATAAAAGAATTTCAAAAATCTATTTTTTGAAAAATCAATTTTTGTAAGGGTCCCCTCTTATGCTTTTTTCGCAAAAATATTTGAAAAAATTTAACTTTCAATAATGAATAAATTTGAAATGTAGAATTGATATATAGGACAAACCATGAACAAAATGGCCCCAAACTTGACAATCGGTTCAGTTTTGACCAAGTTATGGGAGTTCAAAGTCTAGGAAGGGCATTTATATGGACTTTTTGCGTTTACAAGTCAATTTTTTTTGTCATTTTGGCATGATTTTTGACAGAAAAATGAAACACCTCAGAATCTTTTTTCTTACAGTTTTTTATACTATATTTGACACCCACAATCGATTAATAAAAGAATTTCAAAAATCTATTTTTTGAAAAATTAATTTTTGTAAGGGTCCCCCCTTATGCTTTTTTCGCAAAAATATTTGAAAAAATTTAACTTTCAATAATGAATAAATTTGAAATGTAGAATTGATATATAGGACAAACCATGAACAAAATGGCCCCAAACTTGACAATCGGTTCAGTTTTGACCAAGTTATGGGAGTTCAAAGTCTAGGAAGGGCATTTATATGGACTTTTTGCGTTTACAAGTCAATTTTTTTTGTCATTTTGTCATGATTTTTGACAGAAAAATGAAACACCACAAAATAACTTTTGGTATAGTTTTTAATACTAATTGAGACACCCACAATCAATTAAACGTAAAATTTCAAGATTCTATATTTTGAAAAATCAAAATTGGTAAGGGTCCCCCCTTATGCTTTTTTCGCCAAAAAAATCCAAAATTTTATTTTCTCAAAAATTCATAAACTTGAGATGTAGATCTAAGCTAGATGCCAAATAATGACCAAAATGGCCTCGGGATTGACAATCGGTTGAATTTTGACAAAGTTATGGGATTTTAAAGCAAGGCTTCTCATATTTTTAGCGAATATATTTTAAGCAGCGAGCCATCAATGTATTTGATAATATTCTGAAATGCATAAGAACATAAGTTGTTAATGAGATCATGCATCAGTTGAAAGTGCAGCACGTATAAGTCTTGCCATGACATGTTAGGAATATGTATACTCTGTGGCGACAATGAGCAGATGGGTATATTAAAAAAAGAATTCTTATGTGAAGAATAAAACTTATATTTGCCTATGCTAGAATAAATGTTTGTAAAAAGTCCATGCCTTTGCTATCATTCTGATAGATATATATTTAATTCCATTGTAGATACCAATATTGGTAGTTTATATACATTGTCTGTAAATCACATTTTAATTGTGTAGAATTAATGGGTATCTCAACGCTTACAATTCTTAGCTGCAGAGTTCACCTTTGTTGTATGCTAACAGTGCGCCGTGTATTACGCATACACCACATGGGACGACAAAAAGAGAAAGAGAGAGTGAAAGAGAGAGAGGGAGAGAGAGGCTGTACTTAAGTATTTGTTCATAATATTATGGCAGGCGTTGCGGTTCATTTGGTTAATGCATGCAGCCAGAGCCTATTATTCACGACTGCATTGTGTGGTTGTGTGTGTGTGTGTGTGTGTGTGTGTATGTGCTGCAGAGCTGCCTTTTGTTCGTCCTGCGTTTTTGTCTATTTATAAGAGACAAACCATTCGATAATGGACTCGTATATTCCATTGCTTGCCGAATATACTACATTCATGTGATTCATGGAACGAACAACGCAAATGGGCATTGTCCTTGCTGCCATCAGCAGCTGTCGGCTTGAAAGGCATTGTAAGCGGCTTTAATGAACGTTCAGTTCAGTTCAGTTCAGTTACTATATCTTTAGTTTGCATGCGAGTATGTTATGTGATATGTGAGATTATGATAAAGTAGCTTATTAATGTGTGATATAAATCTAATAATTTATTTGTAAAAATGTTTCATTATCTCGCATTAATGCGACTAAATGTTCCTTGATGCTTGAACTGTGTGAAAATTAGAAAGACAAGTGTTAATCTTGAAGTTTGCTACAGGGAAATTCTTCAAAATACTTAAAACTATCTATAAATTTGTTTGTGTATTTAGATTTTACAAAGAACTGCCTAATTGAATTTAATTGCATTTTTAAAAGCACCATATTCATCATAAATTAAATTAATAAGCAGACCTTTTATGCCGCTGATATGCACACACACACTTCATACACATACAGAGACAAACAGGAGCTCTTAAGCAAACAACACACTGAACTTTCACTGCATGCATAACATTTTTTTATTTATACCCTCTATATAAATTCGGATTCAGCTTCGGCTGTTCGATATCATCTGGCCTTGTCCAGCTACAATACATAAATAGACGAACCAAGAGAGTTGGTCTAAAATTCAATTGATGTAGAGAAAAGGTTCAAGAAACCTTTTTTCAATTCGAAAAGAGGATACCTAACAGTCGAGCACTTCTGTGGATAGTACTCTGGCTTGGTTTTTATTTTCCATTGTGAGCTTTAGCAGCTGCTGGGCAAAAATACTTACAATAAATAAAGGCGGCCATGGCTGAGTTCTTGTGAATAATTACGCATTAAAAAAAATTACAATAATTTTTAATTAACAAAACTGGCGCTTCGTGAAAGGCATGAAATTTAACCCTACCTTGGCACATGTGTGTGCATAAATATGTATGTGTGCGTTTCTGTATGTTGCATGCGACCTGTTTATAATTGCACATTATGCAAATTAAGTTACTTTTTTTTAAAACTGAAAACTGTGCATACATAAAAAAGAAATAATATATTTAAATTGGAGGAAAATGAAATTTGCACACGCAAATCCAATTAAACTAAATGCGGAACAAATGTAACAAAATATTTAATATAAAAGTCAAGAGATTTGGCATCACCTGAGCTCAGCGTACCTGACAAATTGCTGCTTGAAGCATTTCTTGTGCACTTGCAACAAACGACAACGACAACGACAAAAGGCGGCGACTTTTAAGCACACGCCACCGCCCGCTCGCCCGCTCACCCGCTCCCCCGCTCCCAAGCTGAGCAGCACTTTGCTGCAAGAGCGGCAGCAGAGAGTAGCAGTGGTTAGTAAGGGGTTGATGGGGGCGCTGGCCCATCACTAATTTTATCTATTTCTTGCACTTTGGCCAAAGCAATTGTCTTAGACATTTTCATCATGTAACGACCGGTTGGCTGGAAATGGGATGGGGTGGGGTGGTGTGTGTATGGGTGGGTTGGCTATGAAAAGCTATTTCAAGTGCCGCACAATCCTCAAGTTTTCCCCCGTTTTTCACTCCCGGACGCTACTTGAGCTTGTTGAAAATCAATTTCTTGCATCATTGTTTGCCAAGTGAAGTGCACTGGAAAATTTCTTGGAGCCATCAACCAGCAGCTAGCAGCTCAGACCTACTCGTCCTGCTCTCGCAACCTCTTCATCCTTGTGGTGTCTTAAAAATCAACGTCATATTGAGCTGTGTTGAGGGCGATGAGTGCGCTCTGTAGTCAGATCCAAATGAAAGCAATTAAGCTGCTCAGCTAAAAAGCCAAGCGCTGAGCACAAGAAAATTCATTTTCATTACTAAATACGCGACTACCCCCGTCCCCCCCCCCACCGCTGCATACCCCTGCAAAACGGCCAGTAGCCAATAGCCAATGGCCAATTGTTTGGCAGCAGCTTGCAAGAAACGTAATGAACGGCATTAGCCCAGCCGCCTGACCACATGGACTATACTACACTGGACCAGAACCCAATCGAATCCTTATCCCCTCCTCATGCCTCTCTACACCCACCCAGCCAGCGCCTGGCCGTATTTGAGCTAAGCCGTGCGCGACCCGCCGTCGACAATTTGGTGCACTAATTTTGGGTGCACAACGAGCGAAAATTCTTTAGCCGGCAGCAGACGACGATGAGCAATTTCGTTAGCATCCTTGGGTTTCTGGACAAAGTTGTAATTTTATTTTCGAAATTCGTTTAGTTCTCTCTGTTTGCGCAAGAATTCGTTATTTTTCAGGCTCTCTCTCCCACACAAACACACACACATACACACACACACCAAAATGAAGTTGAAAAGTTCCTTTTTTGTATGTTTTTCTTTAGTTTGGGGCGCGTTCGTTTAGTTTGCCCATGCGTAGCACAAGATCCTAGAGACAGTAGCTGCGGACAGCTGTGGTGTGTGCGGAGGGGTGTGGAGTGGTAGGTGGATTCGATGTTGTCTCAACCGCCGCTGCTGTCATGTCATCATGTTGATGAAGCAACCGGATGATGAATGGACGTGCGCCACAGTGGAGCTTCAATTGATGCAATCAGCGTAAAGTGACAGTTGCTACTTTTTTTTATTTGCCTCCCACTGCTGCTGCTGGTGCTGCTGCTGCTATTGTTGTTGTTGCTGTAATTGTTGCAGCCTCATGTCGCGGGTGTCAGCTGTCAGTTGCTGTTGTTGTTGCTGTCGTTGTTGCTGGTGTTGTTATTTGCGGTTGGTATACACTGTGACTTGGCTAGTTTTAGGGCACTTTAAATTTGCCGGCGGTACGTTCTTGTTGGCATTATTATTTTATTGCATCAACAGCAGATTTGATTTAGTTATGTCTAATATGATCACACAGATCCTTGTATACTATGCTCTGAACTAATAATTGTTTTACGAAAAAAGTTACGTATTTGGTATCAACAAATTATTGCCTTTTAGGTGTATAAGAATTGTATATCTAAATATAAAACAGTATGTATTATCAGCTTAAGCAAAGTCGTTTTCAATATCAAATAAACAGATTAAAGATTTTATTTCAACAATCGAAGTTATTGAAAATGTAATTGCATTCATTGTTAGTATTATTATTATTTTTCGGCAAAACGAATTGCTTGTAACTTGCAATGAAGTGACTATTCAGTTACAAAATCAGCATTATCGAAAAATATGATTGGTGCTGAGCCTTAAAGCCTATTTTGTCCACAACACAAATATAAATAGTCCTGCACACATGCAGGTGGCTCTATAAATATTTTGGGGGCAGCTTTAGCAATTTTGCCTTGTTGCAAAATGAACTTTTCAGAGATATGCGCAAATAGAAATTGGTTTTTGGTCAACCAATCTAGACACCCATGTCAGCAGCAGGCAACAACAAAAGAAAAGGCAAAAAAAAAAAAAAAAAAAATTGAAATTAAGTTGACTCAAAGAGGACCAAAACTAGAGGATGCAAAGTGGTGGGCTGCATAAATGTACGAAATCAGCATAATGTAATGGAAACAATTTTTATGACAACAAAACGGCAGCATCTTCAGTATAGAAGCTGAATCTCCTTCTCCTTGGGCTACAGTGGATACTGAGTGCTGGGTGATGGGCTGCTGACCAATGTCAGCCCTAAAACTGACAAATTAGCATTTTTTCCATTTTATGCCAACGCATGCCGCCGTCGTCCAACTAAATATTTTCCCTGGCGACCGCAGCACACACAAAAAAAAACCAGCGCCTGCTAAAATAGTTGAGTTGAGTTATTTTTGCAGCTGACCTAATTTTATAATGGAAAACTTGCGATAAGTTGGCAGCCATAAAATAAAGAGCCAGCGAATCCCACGACGATGATGAAGACGACGTTGTCGGCGCTTCAGGCAGATAAATAGCGTGGCCCCACTTCCACCTCTACCCTTGGACCCGGTGGGCATTTAGATATTTTTTTTTTGTTATTAGCCTTGCCATGGGTATTGCAAATTTATCATAAATTATGTAACGCTTTAAAGAAGAGCTATTAAATATAAAATATAAATATAAAGTAGAACGATCTGTCGATTAAAAATTCTTTCTTTAAAAAGTTTATAAAATATGTTTGGATTTTATTTAGAGTTAGCTCTTTGTTCATCGCACAATCTCAAATAGATGTACTAAGAAAGGGTATTAGGTCTTCAGCTGCTCTATCTTGTCATATCTTAAGTTGTGTGTGTGCCCCATACATTTCATTTCGCATAGATAGAGATTGAGAGGATGGCAGACAAATAAATCTCTTTTGTGTGGACCTGAATTTAATTTCCACATGCTCATGAATAATTTTCAAATTTCAAATTCAGTAAAACGTGAAGCGTATTTCCGCCACCGGTCCAATAACAACGACAATCGCAGGCACAGGCACAGATTCAGCTCAGCTTCAGTCTCAGTCTCAGTTTCAGCCGCAGTCACAGTTACAGTAACAGGCTCAGTCACAGTCTCTCAGCAGGAGGAGGTTTTTTTTTGCCTCCAAGCGCATACAAATTTATGTCAGCAAAAGAAATATTGCCCATATTATGGCTACCAGCCCAAAAGTAACAGCTCACCTAGGCTATGCAGCATTTCTCTCTGCATTTGACTATATACCCTGGCTTGAGCACAGATTTGCTTTTAAAGTGCTTTCATGACTTATTTGCCAGGGCGCCAAATGAAATCCAAACATTTGAGCCTTTTAAAAAACATAAAATTTGCACATTCATAAATTACATACACTTATCTTACACACAGAGTTCTCATGTGTCCATATACACACATATTTCGGATTACTCCGTAACGACCTGACTCAGTTTATTTGGAATTATTATTTAATGGGAATTTTTATTAGTACTTATGAAATTAAATATAAGGAATTATAATTAACATAATTATGTAGCAATAGTAAAAAGGTGAGCTAACATATACTGGTAAGTATAATGTTTAAGTAAATTGAATGGATTTTCTTTTTTTGAATGCTAAGTAGATTATTACAAGGAGAATTGTTCTTCGTATTATCAGATATATATTATTGTTAATATCGTATAATGTAAATATACTATTATAGAATTTGTTTTAATTTAGCTGATATTACTAAAACTATAGTTGCTACATATATATTGTTCTATTCACCACACCAGAGGATCCACCTTGACGTATACGTAATATACGTAAGTAAGTTGTGCATGACAGATACATATATATAAACTGCTGACATCAACAATCAACCAAAAAGCGCTAACACGAATTGAACTGGTGGTAGTCAGCAGAGGTGTCCATTGGGGGCGGAGGGGAAATGCTTAGTCTAACGCTTTTATTTGTGAATTTAATTTATCAGCGTGCACTTCAGAGGACGTCAGAGAGCAGCGGACCACTGTCAATGCCATTGGTGCTGTCCAAATGCGAATCAAGGACCACGCTGCAGCTTATCGTGGCAAATCCTATTGTCGTCATATTGACATAACCGCAGCTCCTCTTAAGTTCCCCTGCAGCAGCAGCAGGCACAGTAGGCCACTAGCCGCAGAGGAATTACTTTGGCATGTCCTTTGTGCTGCTGTCTCTGCGGTCGCTTGTTCACAATGGATCCTTGTTGTTGTTGTTGCAGTCGGTGTTTGCCGTTGTTGTTGTGTATCTTTCGCTTCAGTGGCTTAAGTTCGTACTTGGCACGACTTATCTTTTACACCGACTTGTTTGTAAAATGACGAAATGAATGTGCGGTCAGCAGCTCTCCATCTACCATCTGCTTCGCATCTTCATCTTACTTCTTTCGTTTTCGTCTTCGTCTTCGTCTTCATTTTCATCTTCAGCTTTTCGTAAAGTTTACTTCACCAACATGCGAGTGACGTTGAGTGCTGGAACACCCCAGAACACACACAATGCAATCCAATAGAATGTAAGCATCATAACTCAGAGTCAGTCACCAGTTAGCGTTTTACAAATGTTGTTAAATATATCAACTATGTACGACTGCTATGTACAATTCTCTCTGTGTGTGTGTGTGTGTGTGTAAGTGTGCAAGCGAACAAATCATTCGCAAGTGTAGCGTACTTTTCAAAATATATCTACAAACGATTTTATATGAGTAATTTTTCCAAAAATACTGTTTTCATTGTAATAAATTCAAATAAACATGATATTTATTATTATTATTTATTCAAATAAGCTGCAGAAAGATATGTTCGCTTTGTTTCATGTACACAGATGGTTCCAGAAAGGAAACAGAGAGTTCTGAAAAGTACACGTGGAATAAATGTATTATTTTAATTGTAAATGGGTTATGTAAAGCGTATTCAGACATGTGCCGTTGCTAGTTGGTCAAGGATATGAGTGAAAAGGCTAGCCATCACCTGTAAAGCGTATTCAATTAGTTGACGACACCATTCGCACTGTTTGCCATTTTTTACTGCTTGACCTGCTGATGACCATTGGCTCCGCAGCCGGTACTCGGTGCTTTGTGCCTGCAATGCATATTATATTTGCGGCCAGCCGCGCACCTTTAAACCGTGGCCAAATGCAAAATATGCACCATCATGTTGAGTAACGACAGTCAGCTACAGCCGCTACCAGGCATCCCCGCCTCCGTCGATCTCTGTCACTCGCCCCACTCACCTCGATGTCGGACCGCCGCCCCCTCTAGAGTCCTGGCAGGGCACAGCCGCGTCGTAATTAGCTGTGCACAACGTTGCTGGCGATAATTAATGACGTTGGTCACGTTGGTTTCATGTCGATTTCATTTCATGACATGGCCGCAGGCAGTTCCTGCGCGTCCTGCTCCCTGCGTGTCCTGTGCGGTGATTTGTCAAGTATTCGCATTCAATAAAGCCAAAAAAAACCAAAAAAAAAAAAAGAGAGAAACCAGCAACGCCTTTGGCTGCATGTAAATCTACATTAAATTGAATTTCGTTTGCTATGGAAAAACGTGAAAAAAGTAAGAATTTTTTTTATATACGCTGCTGCTCGGATGATTCGCTGTGAATTCTCTGTGTTTCTGCTCCATTTTGCTGCAGCTTCATTAAATGCTGCCCATTTTGAAATTCAATTCCAATTTGAACTTTGGGGCTATTGGGCGAATTCGAATAATTGAATAATTTATTGCCTAGATAAAGTTGCCTTTTAGCTTCTCCACTCAGTGCAGCTTTGAGCCAAACTTGTCGTTCAATTCATCGCATCAGCCTTTCAGTTTCAATTGGATTATTCAATTTATTATACACACACACGTATTTAAGACTAAAGTTTGGGTTTCGGTTGAACTATTCGTTCGTTATCTTCAGTTCGTTTCGCTAATTGTTGTTTGCGGGCCGTTTTGTGCATATTTACGTATCACTTGATTTTAGCCACAATTTTATGGCAATATCATTTGGCAGTCGTACATTTGAGTTGATTAGTGCACAGTTTGTTAGCCGGTTTAGTAGCCAGTTGCCATCTCAATGCCAATTGAAATTTCAGCACCCAAAGGGCATGAAATTAATTAAATTCGTTTTGTTTGACATATCCACGTTCAAACATTATTCACATTCATGCCATTCAATAATGTACAATGTTTCATTCACTTCGGCTCCACATGTATTTGTACAGAACCCATCAAATATTTGCACATATGTCTGATATTCATATATAAGTATATACTTATGCTTATGTCGTAAAGATTTGAAGCATTCGACTAAATTCCAATTGGAATTACATACATTTGAGTTAGTTGTATTTGTGCTCATGCATTCTACTTGAAATATCTGCTAAATTAACAAGATTTCTGGTATGCGAAAATATAATCTTATTGCAATATTATTGAAAGCCCCCTTTAAAACATGCTTTCTTGACCGTATATTCCTGATAAACAACATAAATAAGGAACTGTTAGAATTTTTTTTCTAGGCTTAATCTTGAGATTACCAAATCTTATGAATATCACAAATATATACACATCTTGTCACGTATATCTTGTCACTTAAATAGTCAGTTTGTATTTCAAAATACATTTTTTGCTTCAGGATTTACGCCACATATATACTATTTCTAAGTGGAAGCTTTTTTTCATCACTTTATTTGTGTTATACAAATAAACTTGGCTTGTTGTATTGGGATTCATTTTGCTGAGTGCAGTTCTGAGAACATTGCTTTTTAGACTTTAAAGCACACAGTCATGCGACTCTTGCTGCTTATTGTTGAATACACATTGTACTCTATTTTTCTGTTACTCAATCTTTATATATATATGTTTTTTTTTTCACTTTTGTTATGTTCTTAAGTTCACTTGTTGGCATCAACCACTGCTACAGCTGGTTGAAGGGGACCAAATTCTCAAAAAAATAGATCTGACCCGATGTCAACCAGCTACATTCAGCGTTGTAAATGTTTTTCAATGCACAGTATTTATCCTTTTGGTTGTGTTATTGTTATTGTTTTGCATATTAATTGAATTGAAATGAATTGCACTTTGTTTGGATTTCATTAAGCACGTTTGTCGCACCAGCCGGTTGCATCAGCTTACATTAATGCAGCTGCAGTAGATGTGACCGCATAAATCAATTCGCCTAATTACGCACTATTGTTGCCAAACAATTCAGAAATAATATTAATTGAATTAATATATATATAAACATATATGAGTGTTCGTAATAAATCACAAAAATAATAACAGCAGTGTTTGTTCGACGTTTTTATGTGAATACTTCTTTTGTATGGTTAGCCCATAAAAGTATGCTATGTAAAATGTTAGGCGGCTTAAATTGTTTTTCTATACCTTTTAGCAATAATGGAAAATGGGGTGTGTTGCCGGATGCAATTAATTTTGATTTGTGTTCAATTTGATGATTTCTTAAAATTACTGAAAAATTAGCAAAAACAAATTATTTGACGTCTGAAGTTTCTTAAGTTATGTAATTAATTGTTGTTCGAAATTCTGAGCGAAAATTTAAGATAGATCTACCCGTTATTTGGTGTATATACTTACTTGTATGCAATTAATGCTGTTAAAGCTCTCCTTATTTCCTTCTGTATTTACAGCAAATTTGTTGATTTTAATTTGTTAGCTATTTTAAAGTTTGTCATGACCACATGCAGTCATAGCTCACATTTATACAACCACTTTCACACAACCACCCCGCTCAACACTCTACACTTTTGTACTTGTAATTGTTGTTGTTGTTTGCATGAGCCACATTAGCTTCATTTGTTCTATTGTTTTGATTATGATTTATTTACAATGCCCAATGCGTTGCTTTTGTCTGCTACTGTCTGCCTTTTGCTGAATGAGCTTGCGGCTTTGCTGTTTGGATGTGGTTAGCTGTGCGTGTGTGCGCGTGTATGTGTGTGTGTGTGTGTGTGAAGGGATAATGCATTTGCATGTGGAGTGACCATAGGGCTAGCTACACAATAAATTTTTCATTTAAATTGTGTGCGAAAATGTTTTTTTTTTGGGTTGAATTAGCCAACTTGTGGCGCGTTGTTATTAACGCTCATTAGGCCTAGGCTACAGTACTTGCAGATCCCGGTTCGGTAATTAAAAATGAATTGTTATACCCTGGGAACTTAATGGGTGCAGAGTGCATTTATGGATATAAGAGTAAGGCATTTAAAAGCACATAAATAGCATTATAATATTCTTGATTCATATCTTAAAAAATATGTAAAATTACTTTCGATATTTATATACATTATTATTATTGTAGTGGCGATTAGCATCAAAGCATATTAAAAAATATGCGATCTGGCTACATGGTATGTGCCAGTTCATAATTTTTTATTAACACTAGGTGGCCACATGCCAAAGTATTTAATTTGCAATTACTATGATTACAATTTCATCAGCTAAAAACAGTAAAATTTTGACTAAAAGTTCTTGAATGACCGATTAGAGCACCCTTTTCATATACACGTTATACACCGCTATCTGCGGTCTTGTTCACGCTCGTCAATTTATCCTCGTGTGGGAATTGCTTTTCAGGAGAATCTCCGGCATCGCTTTTGTTTCGCTTTTGTTTGCTTTGTGGAGCTTCCGCTGGAAAAAAATGAGCCTCTAGCTGGCGAACACCATCGGGTGTGCTCAGATCGTAGGCAAATTTGAGATACTTATCGAAGAAGATTTTGGTATTGTGACTGTGGTTTTTAATACGATTTGGACGTGGTGCAGCCGCCTCCGCTTTTTCCAGTGATTTCTTCTCCTTTGGATGCTTGCCGGTTTCGAGTACTGCCTCAACTGCTGCTGAACGCGTGCTCTTTGTCCTGGACACAGTGCCATCGAGCTTGGGCTTTTGTGGTTGCTTGACTTGTTGTTGCTGTTGTGTCAGCTCCACGTGCCTGGTTAGAACTACGGTGCGGTCAATGGTTGCGGCCTTAGCTGCTGCTGGTGGTGCACGAACCGGTTCACCGACTTCAGGACGTTTGCTGTTCGGTTTTGAATTGCCGATTGACTTTAGCATTGTCGATTTCAGTTTTCGATCTGGAGCCTTATCCTTATTGGCGTCTTTTGCATTGACGTTAACAACAGTCGGCAACTGAAAGGAGCGAGAGAGCTGTGGCATATCCAGCTTCAGTGGCTTGTAGTTAAAGCGGCTGCTGACTCCGTTGGTTGGCTTGCGGCTGGGCACATTGTTGGCCATTTCTGAGAGGAAGATAGTATGAAATGTTTTAGAAATACTTGTCGAAAGAGAAAAAACAAAAGACGAACATCGGTCTCGAACGAAAGATCTGGGAATAATGTACAGTTAACTTAAACTGCTACTATGTTAATGACAAACTGTTTTATTACAAAATATATTGTTGATTAGAGAAATCTGGCTGTACTTTTCACAGTTTGCTGTACAAAAAAACTACGACTATTTTAATGGCTTTATTCTGTACATCCACATTTATATAGGTACGTCTATTTACGGTTATATCTGATAAATTGTCTGTTGCCTGTCATCTACTCAAGTTTAATTTGCCTGTCATTTCGCATTGCTGGCACGACGAATAGAGTTGTAGGGTGTTAGGAAAATGTGGAGGTGAAGGGGGGGGGGAGTCTAAGCTGACATTTGCCGGTTGCCAGTTGCCAGTTGCCAGTTGCCAACTGCCAGCTGCCAGTTATTCGCTACCAAAATTCACCTCCACTCTCCTTCATAACCCACCCAGCGTGGCCAAAATGCGCACAATTTGTGAAATGTAAGCGAAAAAAAGATCAACTTGCTCAGGTTGCCAGCATACAAGGGTGATGGGTTGGCTCAGCGCTCAGGGTGCGCGGAGAGGGTTTATATAGATACAGTTTTTGGCCGAAATGAAACTAATTACGTTGACGACTTTACACGCAGATAAGACTTAAATCACCTAAATGAAATAAAGTTGTTTGCTGCCCTTAGCAAAGGGTTTGCACTTGATAAGAAAAAATAAATTGTTACAGCTGAGAATGCTTGACCAGGAGATACCCTGTTTGTTAAAACAAAACTGTTTAGCTTTAAAATGCAATATTTTTAGGCTTAAATTAAATCGTATTTAATTTTGTTTACGTAATTTAAAGGCTACTCAAATTTCGCTTAACAGTCTGTATAGAATTAAGATATTGATGTTACCCTTTTAGGCATTTGTGTAGATAGTGTATACAAATTAGGGTAAAAAAGGCGACCAAGAAGCATGCAAATTTGTAATGTATATAGCGTCATTAGGTGGCGGCAACGGCAGTAGCAGCCATAAGCAAAGTGTGCATGCCAAAAAAGCGACCACGAAGCTGGTTAATTACGCTACAAACAATAAATTACTTGCTTAACGGAAATGTTGAAAAAAAAAGAAGAAAAACTCCAAAAGATTATATTTGTGTGTAAAGCGAAGGCAGATGGACTGACAGGGTAGAAAAAGACAGGGAGAGAGCGTGAGGGGGGGAAGTGAAAGGACCCCCGCCAGCTTGCGACCCTAATCAGCTTAGTGAACGAAAGATGATTAAATTTTTGGCCTTTGAGCTAAATTGAAAGCGCCTGCGACACGTTGGCAACCATTGAAATCGCATTACGTATACGCCATGTGTTGCATTTACTGACATCGTTCTGCTGCGTCCAAAAACCTTTCAGCATTCCGTACAAATTTGGCATTTTTATGCTTGTCTAAAAGTTTTTGCACATTTTCGTTTCTCTCCTTTATCTTCTTCACTTTGTGTGTGTCTTCCATTGCCCTGTCAGTTGTGTAAGCTGTTCCCTTGTCGGTTGCTTTTTGTTTTTTTTTGTTTTTTTGTTTAGTTGTTTTCACTTAATTTCATTTAGCTCTCTTTTGTTTTTGTGCTGCCTCAGCTCATCATGCTACAAAAGGAATTTTTTAATTAGGAAATGTGTTTATCCGGAATTAATTGTTATTTTTGTGCCCAGCAGCAATAGCAGCGCTAGAAAGCACAACAATCCAATCAAAACAAAACAGAACACAATAGAGAATAAAAAGATATCTTCTATCTTCATAAAACTTTTTGACGAATAGCGCACATTTTTAGCTTGACTTTTTGAGCTGCAAAGGCCACTTGATTTGGAACTTAATGCAGCTGTTTTGTGTATTCTTTACTTCTTGATAAACAAACTTTGACTTAAATTGTTAAATATATTTTATTTTACTTTCGTTTCAAATAAGTTGTATTTAAATTATTCGTTAAGCTTTTGCTCAAAATTTAAATCATAAAATGCAACACTACATTTGACCTTAAACATAAAAATCCCTTTATAAAATTACATTTACAATATGATGAATCTTTATGAAAGTAAATGAATGTATTTTTAGTTATGCAAATACAATAATAAGTTTAGCTATAAGTTAAATTTCTTATGCATAGCGACGAAAATCTCTTAAATAATTTAAAACGTCACTTAAAGTCAACTCGACCCTTGCCAGATGCTGTGCAGCCTGTTGCCAATTGCTGAGTAAACAACACATATTCACTTGATATTTCTATATGTGTGCGTGCGTGTGTGTGTGTGTGTGCTGGACCCTACAACAGAGCGTGCATGCAAGTGCTACACTTCAGTGCCATTGTGAGTGACACTTCTTTGCTTTTATTTTCAGATGCTGATGCTGCTGCAGCCAGCAGCTTCTGTGTATACAATTTTCAAGCACTTGTCCTATGTGTGTGTAACGAAAATTGTGCATCGTATAACTGCATAGCTGTATAACCGTATACAATACGGTTGCAAGTTGCAATGCTGCGCTTTTCAACGCGAGCCGTCAGACCCTGCTTCTTGGCATTAATGTCAACAATTGTTGCGCCTGTGTGTCCCACCCTGGCAACCCTTAACATCCCCTGTCCAACACCCCCAAAGCACTTCAATGTGTTGCTGCTGGGACTTGATGCCGCAGTTGTAACTCTCGACTAGCAGTCAATTTAAATTGGCGTCTGCTCTGAAATGTTGTCCAAAAATATAAATTGCAACATAAATTACGACGCAATGGTAGATGGGTGGTTTTTTTTTGTGTGTGAGGTAGCTTACATATGTGCTTAAGCGGAAATCATGTACAAAATACCCACTAATATGTATACAAACGGAAAATCTACCTAAACAGTAAGTCTCTCTAGTGCAGACACACACACACGCACACACAGATTCTACAAAATGGCTGCCCTCAGCTGCAGTCGCCATTGCCGCCATTCGTTGCCGTTAACATTTCCGCTTTATTTGTCTGTCTGCCCTTTGCACTTTATCAGTCCCTCTCTCCCTCTTTCTGACTATCTCTCTGTCTCTCTGTCTGTCCGTCTGTCTGCCTGCCAGTTTGTTGGTTGTTTGTTACCTACATTCAACTCCATTTTTCCCCCACTATTTTTCTTTTTTTCCACAGCTCTTTTTCATTGTGCAGTTTTAGTTTTTATCTATCTACTGCGCAGCGCTCGACTCTGCTCTCCGTTTTAGTCTTGTTTTCTAATGTTTTAAATATAAACTCAAATAACGTCGAAAATAATACATAAATCACCGCAAATATCGCGCTGAATTTCTTTTCAATCTACAAAAGCTGAAAATTCTTTTCTGTCTCTTACTCAGTCGTAAACAATTCTGTTTGCTGTTCTGATTTACAGCTATAAATTATAGAACCCAAACCCCAGAAACCCCAGAAACCATCGCTTCTCGTACACAAGTTTTTATCTATTAATTTGATAGCCGCGAATTCTCGTAGTTGCAGTTGTTTTTGTTTTTGTGTTGCTGGAAATAAAAAGAAAAGCCACAAGAGACGTTGATGCGATTTGTTAGAGCTTATGAGGCAAGCTTCGAGCAGACTGCTGTGGATACGTTTGAGTTGAATTTAGTTGGGGAAATGCAAAAGAATTTTCTTTGCTAAAGAAATGCAATTAAGTACTGAAAGGAGTTATATTAAGAGATAATATATGGCAGACATTATTTCAACACGCTTGAAATATAACCAGTACTCAGTTGTGAATGAGATTACTTAACTTTGACTTCTTTTGACTACATTATATACAGTTTTTATGCGCTTGGGCATCTCCGTTCCCAGTAACGATTGTTATTATGATTCTTTAATTTGAAATGTGTAAACCAACTTCAATCTGAGCATGCCTTGCTGTAATGTTGAACTAGTGATTATTTAGGGTATTCATCGTCACATATCAGGACACGTTACATCGATATAAACATTAAGTAGGTGCCTGGTAGTAACCCAATTACCTGTAGGGCGACTGTGTGTGCTTCAACTGCTGCATTGGTCGAGTGACAGTTAAATTTCCCGTTTAGCCGCAGCAAGCCCATGCGATCAATCAAGTGGCATGCAATGTGTGCCACGAAGGAGTTGCGTTGGTTGCTCTTGTTGCTGTTGTCGGGTCCTGCAGCTACTGCTGCAGCTGCGGCTGCTGTTGTGCATATTGAAATGTGATTTTCATCATATTTTGCATAGCAGGACATGGAGTAACGCTATACTGTTGTCCAGGCAACCAGTCAGGCACTTCGCACGCCATACGAAACAGTTAATTAAATGATGAAAGCACTGACGTGTCGCCAGCAAGAGTGCGGCAGGGGAGTATCAGGTGGACAGGCGGACTAGCGGACACGTGGACAGCAGGGACAGGTTTATGTGGCAAACGTGCGAGTCAGTGAAATTAACTAACTAAACCGTAGCTGACTACAAACTACTGCTACTAGCGAAAAGTTGCCAAGTTGCCTGGCTGTCCAGGTGCTGTGCCTGCCTCCTGCCTGGATGGCTGGCTGGCTGCCTGTTCACTGACTTTATAATGCATGAAAGGACGCGAGTTTGCTGGGCACGCATGCTTCAGTTGCATGTCACACGCCGCTTGATTGGTTGCCGGTTGCCTGATTCGTTGACTGCTCGCCGCACGTGACGTGACAAGGGGGCAACAGGGCGATGGTGGGCGCCACGGGCATTGTCCAAGTACCAGCTGCCGTTCTGGTCTTCCGCTTGGCCAAAGATACGCCATTGCCTCACCACCCACCCGCCCGCCGGCTGTCTCTTCGGCGTGTATGCATTTTAATTTTCATTTCATTT
Source organism: Drosophila maculinotata (assembly GCA_035045305.1). Lineage (NCBI taxonomy): Eukaryota > Metazoa > Arthropoda > Insecta > Diptera > Drosophilidae > Drosophila > Drosophila maculinotata. The sequence continues at coordinate 6,729,667 of JAWNPD010000038.1, read as the reverse complement.
CCTTGGCTTTGGCTTCGGCATCGGCTCCTCGCTGCCAAGTGACAACTTTGTGCAGTCAGTTGGCCATTTGTTGATTTGATTGATGGCCAACGCCTCGAGACTTGCCAACTGCTAACTCAATGCAACTGCAACAACAACAGCAACAACAACAACGACAACGACAACAAAAACACAGCCCATTGATATTTAAACGCTGCTGATATTGTCGTTGTTGTTTAACTACCTTGTATACTGCTGTTGGGCTTTGCTAATGAACTTACATATATGATGCCATTAACAGGATTTACATATACACCTCGTTGTATACTCCTCCCCAACCAACTTACCCTACCTCGTCTCCAACAGCTTGTTGTTGCTCACTTTTCCATAATAATTTTCCATGTTCGTGTTGTTTGGGGTTACCTCGTGTGAATGCTGTCAATTAGCAAAGTTCATAAATTTTCACAGATTTCGTATGTGAAGTGTTAAGTGAAAGTTTTCTCTTACGAGTTTACCTGTGGCATATCGTTTGCATTTTATTTTACCATGTTTTTCGTTTCATATTATGCATACGCCATGTTGCTCGCTTGTTTTTCGTGCAGCTGCAAATAGCAAGAGAACAACGTTAATTAGTTTAAATATTCAAAGCACATTTGGCTAAGCTGTTTTACTGAGTCTGGTAGCTTTGATACCCAATCTGGCCAATCGGGTTATATTTGTTATCAGTTTAACCAGCTAAGCAAGATTTCAGTCTAAAGTGCGCTTTGTTTGGTAAGGTCAGACTAAGTTGAGCCACACTTAAATGGCTGTGCACATTAGATAACAAAATATTTAAGTACACAAAAATGTTTTACACAATATTTACCACCTTTTGGGCAACCAACGGTCTTATACAATAATCCTCTAATCACACTTCACACAATCCACCTTAAATTTCAGTCAGTGGGTCTAAGAGAGCAGCAAACACTACACAAAAAGTTGTTTCAACAAAACATTTGTTTATCTTGCACTTATCTTTATCAACTTGAGGCCACACGTATGTGTGCGTGTGTGTGTGCAGAACTCTTTCGCCATGCAAACTCTTGAGAAGCGAGCAAACAGTCGATAATTTTTGCTAACTGAATTGACCAAGTCAAAGCGACGAGCCAAGGAAGGCAACTTCGGCCAAAAAGAAAAACATGCAAACAATAAAACTCATTGAATTTGAAGTAGCCATTGATAACATACAAACAGCTGTGTATTGAGCTATCAGATCCATTAGGTTCACTTAAATAAAGGACAGAAGAGCTAAAGGACAGAAAACGAGTAGTAAAAGTAGTTGGCTAAGCAAACAAGCAGTTAGAAAAGCAAAAACAAACTTTAACTTAGCATGCTGCGCTCTCTCCATGTTCTTTTTGTTCTTTTTTTTGAGCCAGTTGCGAGTTCATAACGGGAAGAAGTTCAACTGTTGACTAGGCTGACAGACAAGTGCATTTTTTATGCGACTTTCTTGTTGCAAGTTCCCACTTAAACTTAAACAAGATTTCGGATGGGGCGAGACAAACATAAATCATGAACAGACACCGACAAATGCTCCGAAAACAGCAAGCGAAATGTGTGAAAAACGTTTAGAGTTGCCACCAAAAATGGGGCTGTTTGGGGTTGTGCTACGAGGGCTCTTTAGGAACTGACACAGGAAGGAAGTGCTTGCCTGACCTCCACAGAACGATGCAGAGATGAAGAAGCAAAAGCAGCTGCAGCGGCAGCGGCAGCGACATGACTAAAAACGCTCTGCGGTTTTCCCTCTGTTTTTCTATTTTCTATTTTTTGGTATATTTTCTTTTATTTTTTTGGTGTGGTAACCGCGCGAGCTAAACTTCCGGCGTAATGTTGCTTGGGTATTTTCGTCTGCAATTGCTCGAGCGTGTGGTAAAATGGCTTTAAAAGGCCATCAAATGAAAGCTAAACGGAAAATCTGCCATTGCCGCTTTTGGCAACAACAAATGGCGTGTAAAAACTACACAGCAATAACAGCAACAACAAGAGCAACATCAGCTTTGAGCCACGTCTAGGCCTGTGGCAGAGTGCAAAGTGCTGCAAGTTGCTGTTGTTGTTGTTGTTCGCATTGATTTGCAGTAACTTTGCAGAAAGTTGCAAGTTTGCTGCGGCGTCTGCAGTTTGTCTGCGCAAATTGCCAGTCACTCTGTGGAGCGATAAGAGCCGATGGCCGAACTAAATTGAAAACTGCTGCACTGTGGCGCCTCAAAGTAGGCAATGCATTTACCACTTACCACTAGGCGAGTCGACTCGACTCGTTTTCGCAAATGATTTTCGGTTTTCTTTATCTTTTTTTTCTAGCAGTTTTCTCTTATTTTTTGCTTTGCTTTGCACATTTCCTGCGCTCTTTTTATTTAGTTTTGTTTTTTTGCTGGCACGCCAGGATGTCTGGTTATATTCAGGTCGCATGTGGTGTTTTTCTGTCTACCCACGGTTGCTTTTATTTTTGGCTATTTCTTTTTCAAAATAACGTTAACGCTCCACTGGGCATTTAATTTAATTTTCTATATATTTATTGCAAAGTTTGTAAATAGGTGTTGGCATTCTTAAAAGAAGCGATTCGTGGTGTGGCTTTATTTAGGAATGTGGTTCAGTTGTTGGATGCCTTAAAGAATATACAATAATATTATAAATATTATTAATCTTACTTACGTAATCTAAATACATTGACGAAGCTTTAAGAACCAATTGTCGGGCTGTGACATCAAATATATTAAAGAATAACAGTTGGAGATTACCGGAACAGTATGCCTTAGATCTTTTTCATTGTTGTTGTTTTTCATTTTTGTCAGCTCTGCGTGATTTGGTTCTGTTTCATTTGGCTAAGTCCCTCAAAGTCGAATGCCTTTGACCATTGTAATTATTTTGGCTCGTTGCGCTTTTTTTGATGTCGCTGCTTGCTGTGGTGCGGTCTACTGTGGTTCTAGTGGTTGGCTGTGTGGTGTGAATTTCAGCAAATGGTTGTTGGCTCGCCCTTTACTCTCTGCTTGTGTGTGTGTGAGGGCTTTTATTGTGCTCATATTGGCCATGGCGAGGACGTGCCACTAACTTGATTGCCATTTCAATTGACCGCAATTTTAGAATGCTTCTTCCTCTGACTCTGTGCCCAGCCCCTAGAGCGTCCACGGCCTTCGTCCTTGGCCTTAGTCCATGGTGGCCACTGTCGCCTGTCGCTGCCTTTTGTATCGTAGCGGCCTTTTGTTAGCTTCCGCATCATTACGGACATTGCTTTTGGCCATTTTCATGCTGTCTCTCTTTTTGTTGTTGTACCCGTCTCGTTATGCGGCTGGAGGAGCGGCTAATCTGTCCGCTCATTGAATGACCCAACGAGTCAGCTCCGTCAAGTCCTTTCCTCATTTATGGGGCGGGCAGCAGGCAGTACACAACGGGAGTGGCCAATGTTGCCGGATGCATTGATAACCATTTCCTGGACACTGCCTTCTATCAATGGTATTCCATTTTTTTTTACCAAAGTCTTTACAGTAGCTGCTTTTATGATATTCTCTCGACTTTCAATTAGCTTCACTTTTGACCCCATTTTTTTTTATATTTTTGGTCACTTTAATTGCTATAAAGTCAATGAGTTGCTAAGGAAATTCCATTAAAGCGTTATATGCGCAATCTGATAAAGTTGCATTGCCCCGCTGCCCTCTCGCGTTTGGCGACCGCAAATGAAAACAATAACTCAAAAAGCGGGAATGTAAAATGCATTCGTTCATTTTGCATTTTTTCTCTTTTCGTTATTTAATGGGTAACGCCCCCAAACTCTGCCTTATCGTCCTTAGCCACACAGTACTTTAAGTACTTTACAGGTTTTGTTTTATTGTTTTTTCTCTTCTCTTTTTTTTGAATTTTTAACGCCTTTTGTTTCGCTTCTCTTTTGCCTTTTGTTTGCCTCTTGCACGTATCACTGCACAAAGGCGCAGCGGCCATTACGTGCCTAGCCAAGTGTGCCAGTGTGTATCTGTGTGGGTGTGTATGTGTATGTACATGCAATAATGATTGGAAAGTTTCGCTTTGCAGTTGCGTTCAAAAATTTAGTGCACGCGGACGCCCCAGCCGTAAATATTTGGCAGGAACCACTGCCACAACCACTGGCGCCACCAACTGGCACATTTACATAACAAAACTGCATGCGAAGCGGCCATTAAATAATTAGAAATGTCTCTGTGTGTGTGTGCGAGAAAGAAACTTTGTGCAACGCCTTGGCCATTAGAGCGTAATCAACTCTCAACATCATTGGCGCCAAGCTGGCAGGCCACAAAAACAGTTAAAGTTGAACAATAAATATTGGCAGCTGAATTCAATGCTCGAATTGATAATACCCTGTGCTTAAACGGTGTCTGAATATGATCAAATCATAGAACGGTAGGTAAGTCATAATACTTATTGAAAATAGAGGGCTTCAAAATTAAGACTACTAATTAAAATATTTGAAAATAAGTTGAATGAAATAAAGGTTCTTATCTAAAACAATATCATATTTAAGTAGCACAATTTTATTTTATTTTAAAAATTAAATGAAAACTTAGCCTCTACTTTCTTATGTCAACCTAAGAAAACTTTTAATTTTGAAGCAAAATTTGAGGCTCGTTGGGAACCCTGCTCTAAGGAAAACTTTAGCTGCGCATTGTCGTTAATGAAATTTCCCCCATTTTGAGGTTAGTTGCTGTCATAAATTTTTACAGACTTTACTGATTTTTTTGCATTTTCTAGTATTTCTGACTCGCTCTAATTGGCAGCATTTGATAAATGCAATTGAGTTGGCATTTGTTTTAAGCCATTGTTTAATGGTTTGTTTTTTAGACGGTTTGCATTTAATTGCTCGTTAAGTAGTTTTAATGCCTGCGGCAGTGCTTCATTTGATTGGCGCTGCTGCAAACTGCAGTTGGCTTAAAGCGGCAACAAATTGTGGCACCGATTCAAGTCACGATTTTTGTCCGACACCTAGGGGCTAAATTCCGAGCAGCAGAAAAAAAGAAGAAAAATGTCAACGACAACCGCAAGTCAAATTGACTCTGGCTTTGACACGTTGACATACGATAAAGGTATTTGCGTGTGGGCGTGGCACACACACAGCACATACAGTATTGCTTAAAGCGCTGTCACATGACATTTTCATCACCCTCCTCGAGGAGACGATAGAGGCAGAGAGAGAGAAGGCAAGGAAGCAGCAGCAGGAGCAGGAGCACCAGTCGATTCTTGTTGTATTCGAGTGCCTCATGTCATTATGTATATTGGAATCTGTAAAAGTTAGATGGGGGTGGTGTGGGGGTGTGGGAGTGAGTTTTGGTTCTGGCTTTGCTTACGCTGGTTTCACACTGATTACACAAACGTGAGTAAGCTGCTTTCAGCATCGCGTTCTACATGCAAACATCAGTTGGTGAACTTCATTTTCATCTCTCAAACTCATGCATTTATTCATGTTTGCGTGTGTGTGTGAGTGTGTGTTCATTCATTCGCTCATGTACTCATTCATTTACATCATTTGTATGTTGTTAAGTCAGCAAAATTTAACGTACTCCTCTGATTTGCACTTACTCATGCTACCGCTCTCTGCCTCACACCCTCTCTGTTCATCATTTATTTTTTTTTTTGGCTGGTACTTGCCAAATTGGGTTCTGATTTTGTGCACCTCATCTCTGTGTGCGTGTGTGTGTGGGAGGCTTTCACTGGATTTTCTTTTAGTACATCATGCTGAAACATTCTTTCTTCATTCTTGCTTTTTTTTTTTTTTATAAATTGTTTGGGTGGAATTCAGAAAAGTTGGCAAGTAATTTTCGTATATGAGTTCTCTTAATATTTTGAAATGATTTGCAAAATGAAGCTAACAGTTTTTAATTGGGCCGCAAATGTTGCTGGCTTATTCAGTTGGGACTTGGGCAGAATGAACAAACTTTTGTGCAGTATTCTCACTAATTGTAGATGGTTTTATGCTTGAAAAACTTTTATGCCGCGTTGCTATTCTAAAATCAAATATCTTATGGAGAAATGTAGAGTCATTTTATTTGTTAAATTCTGCGCTAAAGTTTCTTAATTAGTTTTACGCTTATGGAAGTTTATTTAAGGCTAATACCAGTATTAATAGACAAGAGAGCAGGGTCATACCAAGTTTTTCGTTTCAATAACTATGTTAAAACTGAAATGACTTCCATGCGGGATTCTAACTTTGATATAGGTATAAAACGCTTTCAGATTCAGAACAGATTCTTAAAACGATTTTTAATATTATAATACTAGGTTAAAGGTTTAAAATTATTAGTTCCATTTCAGTGAAAGGAAGAAAAACTGAAGCTACGCCTTTTGCTCGTTTGCCTTTCGGGCAGGCTGTCATCAGCAGTTGCCTGTTATTCGCTTTATGTATGCTGCTTGTTTCTCAATCTTTCTCCTGTGGCTTTCATGCATTGGTAAGCAGCAGCTGCTGCTGCTGTTGCTGCTGTTGCTGCCGGGCCGCCAACAACAACTATTGTTGTACAATGTACTCAACAACTCCCATGTCAATCAGCTAGGCAGGAGTCGTTTTGTATTCTTCAGCTGCTGCAGGCTGCTTATCATTGAAGCGTAGACAGCAAAACGCGCATTGAGTGGCAACACACAGACACACACACACACATGCACACACAAAACTACTACATGACGTAGCATTGACATTTACGCAACATGTCCCTGTTGCATGTTTGCAATTTGCATTTGCAAATAGTTGCAAAAACGAACATCAAATGTAGCAAATGTGCCACGACAGGCGCAAGGACTCGGTTGTGTAGAAGCGTAGAGGGTGGAGTGTGTGTGTGTGTGTGTCTTTGCATGTGTGAATATGAGTGGGGTCCTTTTTGTTTTGATCAGTTTAGTGAGTTTTTGCCTCGCCACCCGCTGCTGACTTTGCACCCAAAAGTTTGTAAATATGCATGCAAATTTTTGCAGCTCTCGTAATGCTTTCAATTTTGTTGCCTCACACACGCACACATAGACACTCACACACATAGATAGAAACACACACAGGCGAGTGCCTCGCAGTTTTAGTTACAGTTTCGGTTTCATGTTTACCATGTTGCGGTTACCCGTTGCTGTTGTTGTTTTTTCTGCCTCATGGCGTGCATTTTGATAGGTTGTGTTGCAGAGTGGCGCTTGTCGTTGTTGTTGTGGCTGTTGTGGTTGTTGTAGTTGGTGCAGTTGTTGCAGTTGTTGCATAACCAAACTTGCCATTTTTATAAATAAATATAGCTGCAACATTTAGATACTAGCTGTTTAATACCCGAATACCCGAATACACGAATAACCAATATCCAATATTGTTTTTAATTTTTTTCAGCTACCTTGTATGTTATGAATGAATTGGCTATTTTGGAATTGACAGGAGTCAACCAACATTCTGACGGTTGCATCTGCACTTTCTGCTTTGGCTTCATTTTCAAACTGTTTGTGGCCTCTGGCATTTTTTAAATTTGCCAGTCTCTTCGACTCGGTTTTTTTTTGTTTTTGAATATTTGCAGTTGCGGATGCGGGTGCTGGTGTTAATTTGCATGCTCCTGAAAATGGCAACTGAATTCGCTTGTCCTTACCATATTTGAAAATTAGCATATTGAGCGCTGGGAACGAGAGAATCTGTTATAAGCCATTTTTTTTCTATGCATACATTGTACTTCAATTAATGCTACATCAGACCCAGCCATCCAAAAATTCCCCCAGCCAACATATACATTGTTTCGGTATTTTGTGCATAAATATTTGCTAGTTTGTTATGTGGGAATTGGTAGATTTTGGAATGCTATTAGTGAGATATCTGTGAGCTTGGTTGAATTTTGAAATGCTGTTCTATGCTTGCAGGTATTCGTTGTCTGCAATTACTATTCAACAGCAAGTAGTTAATTTAAATTGCCAGGTTTATATTTTACATATTATTGATTAAAAAATATTCCTCGGACAAAGCTTAGATTGGTTTGTTTTTGTTAATCCATTTTCAATTGAAAAATGATTGCAATTTCGCTGACCATTTTTGTCACAAGTCCAAAAAGTCCAAGTTCAAGTGCTGTTTGTCAATTCAAAGCCCCTCCCTGCTGCCAACGCTCTCAATCTCGTTCTCCCTTTCCGGCCGCAGAGAGTTTACTATTGACAAACTGAAAATGCGGAAATTCATATGCGACATTTTGTCTCTGGCCCTGGGCTCCACATACGCTTTACGCGTATTTACGGCTATTTCAATCCGCAGCTGTTTTTCCCGTGGCAGTTTCTCGCTATATCAGCACTTTGTTACGACCTGTTAGTGTGAGTGTGCTCGTGTGTGTGTGTGTATCTTTATCTGTGCCTGCGTGCGTGTGGATTTAATTTTTTCTTTGTGCCCGCTACTAATATTTTATCTCAAATAAAAAGAAAAATTTTGTATAAAAATTGAAATATTTATTGGTGTGTGTGTGTTCGTTTTTTTATTACTTTTTTTGTGCGCTATTCACAGCCTCTTTCACGAGTTTTCTCTCTCATTCTCTCGGCTTTTTCGATGTCGCCATTGTCCTTACGTTGTCCTTGCGTCAAGTGTCAAACGTTGCTGAGTGGCCAACGCCGTCGCCGGCAGTTTCCGGCATTCCCCACCCGCACGCTCCACTATTTCGGTTTATTTGCGTTGGCGGCAATGTGTCTCGTCGCCCCTGGTTCACTGCCTCCCTTCCCAACTGCCTCCCTGCCCAACTGCCTCCCTGCCACCCATTATACCACCTCCCTTGCCACTGTCTTACTTTGTTACGTTTTCTGTTTGTTTTGCATTATTTGCTGCTGTTGTTGTCGCTGCTGCCACTGCCTGCCCTGCGGTTGCCCCTGCCCCTGCCACATACCACACCCATTTCACTCCTGCTGCTTTCTTGCCACATTTTATGTATGTACATACATATACATATATATATATTCAGATATTTTTCAACGCTGCTTCTTGTTGTTGTTGTGCATATCTTATGAAATTGTTTATTTTGCTGGTGTGTGTGTGTGTGTGTGGGTGTATGTGTGTGTTTGGCAGTAAAATGTTTTCATGCTGCCCAGCAACCCAAACCACTTGATGGCACAACACTCTACACTTTCCACCATGCCACACTTTTCCATCGTTTATGTGGAGTGCATAATGGTTGTTTACTTTTAGCCTTTATTTTGGCACCTTTTTTTTTGTCCTTTTGCTGCTATATTCACTTTGAAGTTTTGCCACCATCGTCGTCTGCTCTCGATTGGTGCTAACTTAACTCAACTCAATGATTTTCACTTGTTTTCCTTTGCCTTACTTTTGACAAGTATTGATATTTCACATTTTCTACCTTCAAAAATTCTGAATAAGCCTAGACTTTCATACTAATACTTTCAAATAATTCTTTATATATAGTTTGAACAAAGCTCTTTTAGATATTCGTTGTCTTTTATTTAATTGAATTTTTTGTTGTGTTTTCGTGAGTGCCTGTGTCAAAAGGACGTCAAGCAATCATCAAATAACAAACAGCAGCATCCTTTGCCAGAACAATGCCAGCTCCTTCCTTTAATTTGTATGCAAGTGTTACACACTTCATATGAGAGCGTAAGCATGTGTTGAATTCAACGCCTCCAACTTTAGTTTTACCCCTCTGTGTGTGTATGTGTGTGTGTGTGCTTGCTTTAAATTACAGACATTTGCAGTTGGTAGTTTGCAGCTTGTAGTTAGCTGCAGCTGAGACGATTTGCATAAGGTTAAGTCTTTAAATGAAATGCCAGGACACAACAGTGTTTGTGTGTGTGTGTGTTCGTGTGTCCTGTATCTAACATGGCGCAGAGATGGCCGCGCTGGGCAGGCAACACTAATTGGTCGTGTCACAGTCACGTAGCTTGTGACAGGACCAAAACCCGACTAAGAGTCAGATTCAGGTTTAGATTCAGCGCTGCTGCTCTTGGCCAACTCGGCTAACTGGGCTGGCAAACTGGTCTCAGACGTACGAAAATATAAGAATAATCAATGCCCATGGAGGAGACTCCTGTGGTCTGTCTCTTGTTTGCCTGAGGCTTTTGTCTTGTCCGACTGTCCGAATGTCCTGCCCCGGCTCATGTTTATCCTGTTACCATATTTGCTCTGCACACACATACACATGTAATTTATTTTATTTGGCATTTATTTTTTTGAAGCTCATGCGAAAGTCAAAAGCTTTGTATGCAAATATGTATCTACGGCATATGCCAAAAAGTGTAGCACTTCTTGTATCTTCTTTTGTGGGCGTATCTAAGACAGTTGTCAGTTTGACTGCCACTCAGCCTGGGCTTATTAGCCTGTTTGTTTTGTGTCGTGTCTTGTCTTGTCTCGGCTTTTTACCCCAAGCACTGCAAGATCTTTGACAGCCGCTCCTGCTGACCTCAGGCTCTGACCGGGCCGGGGCTTACAATTGTCCCCTGGTTTTGTTTAACATGCAACACATATTTATTGTACAATATGCATGAGTTTGTGTTTCCTTAATGCCAACTGCCTGGCCGGGTCAACAGGATTGGGGCTTTGCATGTCTTATGGCCGAAATGCTCCAAATCTGCAAATTTGATAAGTCTTTAGTATTTTTTTTGTTATTTACTTTATAGCTCAAATTGTAAATGTGCATAAATGAATTTGCCTTAGCCCTCAATTTCGTAGAGAGTTTGGAGCCTACAAAGTATGGAATACAAAATGTACATGAAATATAAATCAAGAAAGCGATTCTGTTCTCCATTTTCCCATCATGTTTGCAGCAGTCGCTTTATACTTTTTACTTTTCATGTTTTAATTAAATATTTTTGCTAATAAAACATTCTAGAACAAAAACAATTTAAGGCTAAGCTAAAATAAAATAATGAATTTTCTAATCCTATATTGCACTGGTATTTTAGCAGCAAAAAAAATTTAGACGAATTTGTGGCGAAATACGTTGCTGGAATGAATGCCAAGGATATAATCTTACTTTTTTTATGCATTTCATTTGAATTGTTATCTGGGCTTAAGGTTGTCTTACTGCTTGCCTGCCCGGTTGTACAATTAAGGCGAGTTACAGTTGGATTTGGCTGGTCTCTTGGCAACTCGCTTGATCTTTTTCAGTGCCGCTTTTCATTTTGCCTGCTGCAATTTGAACAAAAACCTCTCATGAATAAATGCATGTGTGGACTGTCTTTTATGGTCAACTCTATGCACACGCACACAAACACACGCAAGGCAAGCATTGTGTGTGTGTGTGTGTGTGTGTGCAAATCCTTGTTAAATATATGGGAAAAGTCAAGGATTAGAGCGAAGCACTTGCAACATATGCAAGCTTTCAACTTTTGTTAATATTTTACGTTGCTTTCAGGATAAAAATACATATGCAATTTCTCATACGAAATGGTGTCGTTAAGCAAAACTTAAATAAGTTAAGCTTTGGTCAGGTTTAGTTCCCAACGTTCGGCAATTCAGGTATCCGTAATGTGCATAGTTGGAGGGTTGCTTAAATATTTGCACGACGAGATGACAAATTAATTGTGAAAATTTTCTGCTTGGCGCTTTTAAAGCAAAGTGCAAACAAATTTTTCGGTGCAAACAAAATTGTAGTGGCGTGTGTATCCTGTGGACAAAGTTGCCATCCTGCCGTTTTATGGCGGCTGGTAAATTAAATTCCTTGCGGAGGGCAACAACGTTGTCGAGGGCAGTTGCCAGAGTGCAGAAGGCGATACATGAGCACAAAGTAAACAAAGATGTACGACAAATGCAATAAGAACAACAACAACAACTAGTACTTCTAGTACTACAACAAAGCTACACAAAGCTGTTGACTGGAGGTTGTGGATAGGAGACAAACTGGCCAAGCAGAGGGTAGCTACTAGCTACAACAACAACCACAACAACAACAACATTGATGCGTCAGCGCCACTTGCAACGTTAACTCATAAAATCAGCTTTAACTTTATTTTAACCAAATGAAATGAGTTGCCCTCTGATTGAGTACAGCGCAGCTAAATAAGTTAGTAAGAACGACTAGGGTCAGCTTAGCTAATCAGTGGCAGTCTCAGATAGTATTTCAGTTCAGTTTTACAGAGTTTAACAAACTTTTCTCATTGCTTTGACGAAAGTTACAGAAATGTATGCTTTAAAGTTGAGAACTCGTCAAATTTGTAGCTAAATTTTATTCTGAAGTTTGTATCTATCCTTAAACTGAAATTCACTGTAAAAATATATTAAACATAGTTCTGGCAAACTATTTAGTATGAAAGAGTGTCGAATTAGAAACTGAAATATTAATAGATATATTTGTGCAATTCGTGTTAAAACTGTCGATTCAATCAAATTACAAATACGAGCATATGAGACTTTTCATTGAATTCGTGTTCACAGTGAAAAACAACTGGCACTTTAGGATTTGGCAATTAATTTTATGCTTCGACTGTTTTCAGTTTGTTTATTTGTGTGACATGTGCAGACAAACATGGCCGGAAAATCAAACAGATAGAAAAGAGCTACATATATTTGTTTGCTCTATTATATATACAGATACATACATGAAATGTCGACATACTTTGAAGCTGCTTTAATTACATTTGGAGTTTTGGAGTAGCAAGAGGAAGGAGAAAAATCACATTCACAGAGAAAATGAGAATGCAGCCAAGTTGAAATATTTTGTTATAAGCTTATGGATTTTATTCTTAAAGCTGATTTTGTCGACTTACCTCAAAGTGCTGTGATTTGAGAGAGATTTGCATGTTCTTAACAGTTGCAATTTTCCACTTTCCGCTCTGCTCATCTGCAAATATATCAAATGCAAGGAAAATAGTAATTAAAACCTTTTGCAAGCTGTTTAATTTAAGACTCATTAAATTAAATGCTTGAGCTGTTAAGCAATGAAACAATTCGTGCAAATATTTGAAAATACTAAATGCATAAGCCTACTGTATTTCTTATTTAAATATTAATTTGATATACCCTGTACTCATTTAATGGGTTTTATGAAAGTGGGACAGCCTATGCAACTAAAATATTAACATGGCGTATCAATATCAGTTTGTTGAAAGTTCATAGTACCACAACTTGGACGATTTATTCATAATATTTAAGATACGCTTATCAAAACATGTTAAATAAATACTTATAAGTTTGACCAAGTTCCGATAATAAACAGAGAAGTTATACAATAAACTGAGTTCCTAGTTCAGGGTATCTAGTAGATACTATCTATCCGTCGCTCCGTTATCTTGTTGTTGCTGTGATTGTTTTCATTTGAAAATTGCAAAATCAGCAATGCGTAAACAGAGCAAACTACCCAGATACCAACTCATGTTGTCCGGTTTTTTTTTGCCTTTTTTTTATAGTTCATTTACAAAAGAGGGATATATAGGAAAAACCAAAACCGTTTTTGTTTGTTTGAAATTGAAAGGCAGCTGGAAATGGAGAAAGGAAAGTGGAAAAACTCGCTTTGTATAAATATTAATAAAGTAGGCTATAGAAGTGCTAGGCGTTCCATTGAGTGGGTCGTACTCCTCGTTGGTATTGAATGGCGCATTTGTAACAAGAAATCCTGGCCTATTTACAAGTTATACAATTGCTTTCACCATATCCCCTTTCCCATCGACTTGTGACTTTAACTTGTGCGTTTTGCTATTATTGGAACTTTGCTCTTGTTTGTGCTCGTACTATATTAATGTTGTTTTTGTTGCTGTTGTTGTTGTTGTTACTACCGTTGTTTATTTGCATAAGAACTCAATAAGCATCGCATAATAAAGCCAGAAACAAGCTCCAATTCTCTCCCTAGCTCGTTATTGCTGCCTTGCGGTCATCGAGCTCCACGCATCAGCGCTTCAAACATGACGCAGCAAATGGTGTGTGTACTTAGGGTGTAATTACCAGGCCAGTATGGACTGGCATAGATGACTCCATGTTCGGGTCCAGCAAATGACGCTTGAAATGATAATGCTAACCTCATGCGCTGGTTAAGTAAAACCAACTAATTAAACCTTGAGCATAGGGATACAATCTCATAGTATGTAAGCTCAAAATGTGGACTTAATTGAACAACAGTTTTGGGATTACATTTTGAAGACATTCTGCCAAGAAATTCTGATTTGGTATGCAAAATGAGTTCATTTCATCTATTTCTTTCCATCCAAAGTATTAAATGAGATTTTGTGATTTGCTTAACTTGAACTTAAATCCAATAAGTACTGCAATTGAGGAAGAAGCTAACAAAGTTCATTTGACAGCTTAAGTCTCTTGCAATATTTCTAATTGTCAATGACATTTGGTTTGAAAAGCAAATGACTGGGGAAGAAACGCAACTTGATTGCAAAGTCAAAGCTCATTAAGATGAACCCCACTCCCCCCAGTCGCCTATGTAGGCAATACAAAATATGTATGCTACTGTGTACATTTCAATGGGGAAGAGAGAGACTCCTTTGAAATGTTCTTACGCACAAAATGCACAAAACACAACCCATACAAAAGCCTTGATTAGAGCGACAAGACACACTCCGATGTTGTAGTCCATTAAAATCCACTCAAGTGCACTTAAACGCTTCCGAGTGCTTAGCAGGATTGCAATGGAACTGAAGACCTAATTCGACTTGCCTGCGATTTCAGACTCCTCCGACTCCTCTCTGCTTGGCTCTAATGAGATTTCAGACTACAAATTCTGTGCGTCTGCATATCCTTTTTATACCTTGTGCCACATTTAAATTGGAAAATAGATTATGAGGCATATTTGTATAGCTTCAGCTATTCTGTGGTGCAACTACTTTTATTTATTTGCGGATATTGATAAGAACCATAATACAGTTGAGATCTATCTGACTAGTTACGATTCCGCATCATCATCATTGATATGCTGTAAATGAGTTTAGTGATCTGCAAAAGAATTGCATTAGTTGTGATTGTACAATGTATACAATGTATACCCTGTAAAACTTGCCTGCAGAGCTGTACGCACGCTGAGTGGCAGAACGCCAAGCATAACGATAGTTGGCGTATTCTGTGCCTTCTTCAACATCAAGCCAAATAATTTGCGCTGAGCACTGCCTAGCTCCTGCCAACTAATGTTGCAAATTACTTCATATACCTCGTCGTACTACGAAAATTCAAATTAAATTAAATTATCATTTATGAAACTAGAACAAGAGTTGCAAACTAACTGCGTATTCAACTTGGGTGCCCACAATACAGTAGACCAGCATTGAGTAAGCGCTGACCAATAAGAAGATGGTGGATATCAAATGAAATCCACTGAGATTAACGCAAAAGCAAATCAATATCGAGATGGCTGAGGAGAGCACCTGAGCAGCGATCATATTGTGGTAGGTGTTCTCCACATTATAACAGTAACTAAAATTATTGAGATTAATAACTTCAAAAATACAAAAATTATATATTAGTTACTTGGTAAACAACTGATGCCACTTGATCAAATCCAAGAGCAGGGCATCTATGCCATCATCTGTATAACATCCCACATTTGCAACGTATCTTGATTGTTCCTTACGATGCAGTGCATCATTCAAGGCGCCTGCTTTTAGCTGTAAGATGTTGCCAAATGTGAGTATCTGGTTTAAAGCGAGTAAAACCATTAAATCGCCTATATAGAAGCCAAGACCACCGATAGTGGCCGAAACTAAATGCTGTATATAAGTAAGTGTATATCCAACGTTTGTTTCCAGCGGCAGACCGGGTATCTCGTACTGCATGATTGTGACGCGTGTGCCATCGTAGATTAGAAATATTCCCGGCACCGCCAGCATCACAACGAATGATATTATGTAGCCAATGCGAATGATACGCCGTATATTAATCATACGATCAATGCCCAAGTTGAGAGCAGCACAATAATCCGCACCGCGCTGCTCATACTCTGCAAATATCTCAATTACGTAGTTCATCATATACTTAACATCCGCATGCCTCTGTACGACAGTGACAAGCTCGATCGATCCATTGATGAGGCCACCAAACATGACGCTGGCCTTCAATCCATCCATCCAATGCTGCTGCGTCTGCCTGATCGCATAATATACGCCAAAAATCGTGTAGCTCACTGGCACAAACGTTGTGATCCACGTGCGAAACACAAACTTCAACCGTGGCGCCAACATATCCACTCCCAGCAACTTGGCGCAGTAGTTGATGTTCTCGACGAGATCGTGAATTCGCCTCGAAGGTCTCATGTTGACTGTTTGTTTGTTGAACTCGACGAGCAGCCTTTTATAGGCCACATTGTGATAATTGCTGTGCTGTGTTTTGCTTGCCATAATTATATAATTTTTTAATTGATTTTGTAATTATTGCAAATATGCGCAGTTGACAATTGTTCCCATGCACCAAGGCTGTGAGGACAATATGCAGTGGACTAAGGCAAAGCCACATGCTGGATAGATACTGTGCACTTCATAAATATTTTAGGGCTAGGCGTAATTAAGTAATTTTATAATGTACATCAACTAGTGTTGAAAAACACTCATCACAAATCCCATAATAATAAGTTATAGCTTTCAACGCTATTTGAATTATTTCAAAGATGTACACTTGGGACTTTGTTGTTAAATAAAAGAATACGTATTTCTGTGATTTCTAACAGCTACAGCCGTACATGGTATTCCCTTGTCGAGTATTCTTCAACTAGTTGCAAGCTACTGCTAATGTTGCCTTTAGGAATTATCATGTTGATGGGTAATTGCTGCAACTGCTGCAACTGCGGCTTGGGGTGCATTTTCTGATGCTGCTTGCTGCTGCTGTAATCAAGTAAAATGCAATATATTGCACGTATTTTATAGCCACCTGTGATTTATGCCTTTAAAATGGCCATTAAACTGAAAACAACCATTAAACTACAAGCTGTGCAACTAGTTGCATGCAACAATGTTGAAAACCGAGTTGCGGGCTTGTGCAACTCACCTGGGCAAACTTTTGGCTTGACTCTTAATTAAATTTAAAAGCGTTTTATAGCTGGCAGCCCAAATGTTATTTATTTTATATATATAGTGTTTTTTTATTTATTTTTTGTTGGGCTGCAAAGTTTTGGCTCTGAAGAAGCTGCAGCGCATTAAACGGTAAAATGGCAGCTAAAACTTAAGAGCCTTCAGTTGATGGTATTTTGCTGGCCTCCTTTTTTGTTTTTTTGTATTCAGCACGTCACGACATTCGTTTTTATTGCCAAGCTGCCACGTGTATGTGTGTGTGTGTGTGTGTGTGAGTACCGTTGATTGTATTGGGCTCGTTGTGCCGTCCCTGAGCGGCAGACGCTAAGTCGCAACTAACGAGGCCATCAACAGGATGCGGCACCAGCACAAAAGCCGATTGCAGCCAGCTATGTGATTAGAGATAGATATAGCAAGGGAAAAAGGGCGGGGCTGCCTTTAACTGTAATTGCCTCAGCCTTAGCACCGCCCGCCTAACCGGGCCCTACAAATTAGGCTTTAACGCTTGAGCTGGCACAACTCTCCCTTTCATTATTTTGCCAGTTGTTGCAAGCGGCTTTTAGAGCCCGATTGGTTTTGGCACAAAGGGCTTTTTGGGTAACATCATCGTGTGTTTGGCGAATAAGAAGCTGAATCTGCAGATTAGTTCAATGAACACCTGTCGAAATGGATTTCAGTTAACTGTTTTGAAATGAGCTTTGCTTTGGAACTGAAACTAATTTATTAGCGCAAAATTTAAAATGATGTAACTCTCTAATAAATATTAATAACCAGAGAATACTTTTTGTTGGCTATTTTATATACTCTTTACTAACTAAGATATTTTACTAAACATTCTGCGCATATTCTAAGTTAGCCTTTTATCAGTTTTAAAAGCAAACTTTATGTAACGTTGCCAGTGTGGTCATCAGCATGAATATTTTTAAATATTCGGGGCACGTTCATAAACAGTGGGTTTATGGCCTATAGACAGCAGCTGTTTGCAAACTCATCTTTGCCTACAAAAAAAAAAAAAAGAAAAAACCATCATCTAAATATTTACAGAATACCCTGTATCCGTGAGAAAAAGGTGGGTGCTTGCTCTGCTCATTTTATTATTATGTAGATTAATTATAAAAAGATTAGTAAGAAGTGTCAAGTGACCTTTAAATTTTCTTTGCTGTTCGGTTAAAAACTTTGACAAAATTAAGTGGTATGTGCTAGTCGACTTGCAGTCTGCTTGTTTGAGATCCGCCTGTTGTCTATGGCTGAACGTAAAACTAGCATTTTATGCAGACGTACAATTAGGTGCACAAAGAGGCGGAGAAGCAGCTCCAGTGACTGCGCTGTCTCATCCAATTTTGTTTATTTAGCTTGAGGGGAGGGTAGTGCGGTTTGCATGAGAAGTTTGTCCGCTGGAAAATGGCGCGCATAAAGTGAACTTTAATGGCCAGGTATGTTGGCTCATAGTTGGGGAATGTGCTCACATTTACATGCACATTAAATGACGAGACAACGTTTACCAGGAGAGAGAGAGAGGGATGAGTGGTAGCTTCTGCTCCTGGGTCAATTTGGATTTGGCTGCCAATGGTCTTTACTTGGCAAATGTTTAAGTCGCCTGGGCCGTTGCATTTTAATGGCCAACATCAATGGGGGCTGGACACTGAAACACTTGGACTGTCGTTAAGAGCGGCGATAAAATTCAGCTGGCCCATGTACTGCAGCCAACATTCCGCATCCCGCATCCCGCATACTGCATCCCAGACCCTCCCTTCGATTGCAGCCAATGAACAATCGGAAGCTGTGCGACGGTTGCGCTTTTGGTTACGGTTACGTTAACGTTTACGGTTTTGTCTGCTGCCAAATGACGATGCGGACCATTGGCTGCAATTAAACTCACGCTCAATACAGACACTCACACACACAGAGGCAGACGCACACACTCACATACAGTACAGGCACAACTGGCGTGTTAATTGAGGTAAATTACGTAATTTTTTATTGTATTTTTTCTCTTGTAGTTCGCTTTTTGTTTGCATGCGCCTGCCAAATAGGTTTATGCGAAAATTTATTTGTTTAATTGCATTTTTTTGCAGTGGGCCAAAAAGTATGCTATACAAATGTTTACGGCCAAGGCATAAATTATTTTGCTCTCCCCTTTTTCGCTAGGCGCTGCTGCACTTAATGAAATTTTTAAAATATACGACGCGATGCTACGATCCTGCCTGCACTGCTGCGTTTCTGTATTATTTAATTACTTGCGAGAAAAATGTGAAATACCCTGTAAAGGGAAGACATGGCATTTTCTATGCGGGTAGGATATATTTTACTGTCAGCATTAACAGCGAAAATTTATTTGTTTCTCCCCTGAGCGGAAACTGGGCGTTTTATCTATCAGAACCGAATAAATCAGGAATGACTGAAGCCACAAAATCTAATATGTATAAGGACTACTACTAACATATTTATTTTTCACATACATACACGGTATTTCCCCGTTTATTCTCAACTAGCTTTTTCTTTCATCTTTTTCTTTGCTTTTTTTCCCTCAAATCGAGCGCTAAATGTGTTGAAAGATTTTTCTTTAAAGTCACGGCCTTAAGACATAGACACTGCATTAAAACAGACATATGTACTCAGTCTAAAGAGTGTATATGTGTTTGTATGTATCTGTGAGAGTCTTTGTTTGTGTTTTTGTTGTGAAACTTAAGCGTTTGTCTGCGTTTCTTTTTTGTTGTTTTGTTTTTCTGCTGTGTAGCTGCAGCTGTTTTTCCCATTGTTTTTGCGCCTTGTGTTGTGCCAGCTTCCGTTTTCCTCAAACTCGATTCTCTCTGCTGCTTCTGTATCTGTGTGTGTGTGTGTGTGCCTGCCTTCCTGTTTGCGCCTGGAGTCTCTGAACGCTTGCAGCCTGCTTCATATTTCGCCCTGCTTTCGTTTACTTTATAAAATTGTAAAATATTACACAAATAAATAGAATTTGTGTTGTGCTGTGTGTTCTATGTGTGTGTTTGTGTGTGTGTGGGCAGCAAAGACAGCTACTTAGACAACACCCTGCCGGCAGCTAGAAAAGTTTTCAGCGCCTTTAATTTAAGGACCCCAAACGCTTTCCCCTCTGGCCGCCACAAGTCACATTAAAGTCAAAAGCTGTGACAGCAAAAACGTTTCTATCTTTTTTTTTGTTGGATCCCGACAAGTTTTTATTCCCTGAACCCAAAAATGGGAAAAAGGGTATAATGGTTTTGTGCAAAAGTATGTAACAGGAATAATAGAGCATCTGCTTATTGTAATTTTCTAAAAATATGAAATTGTAAAATACGTTTATGCTGATGTATGACCTTCCGAATGAATGAACGTAAGGGCTGGGTTCAGGGTATCTCCTAGTCGGGCACGCTCGACTAGAGCACTCTTACTTGTTTTTATTACATTTTAGGTTGATATTTATTGTTGTTTTAGTCGATGATGCTGCGCTGACGTTGCTTGTTATAGGGCAGCAATGCAGTGGTAGCTAAGGGGCTTGGTGGCGTGGGTCATGCAGCAACAACAACCACAACTTGGGCATTGCATTTGTTCAGTTTGAAAGTTTTTTGGGTTTTCTCTGGGTATATATTTTTTTTGGTGCCTGCTGATGACGTTTTGTCATGTTGTTTTTGCAGCTCACTCTAACAGGGGCCGCCCTCCTCAGCCGTCCGTTCTTTCCCACTCTATGCTGCTTATTCTCAGCAGTCTAATATCAACACTTTTGTGCTACGTAATTACTTTGAAATTAGTTTGCGTCGCAAACTTTGCACATTATGCGCATCCTTATGCCTGGCCCCGAGCATTGCACACACACAAACACACACACACACACTGGGTTGCCTTAAAACATTAAAGTTGCCATTAGTGTTGTTGTTTGTCTTGTCCTTTCATCTCTCTCGCTCCTTTTCTAGTTTTCTCTTTTCTAGCTGGTTTTTGCTGTTTTGACGTTGTTTTCAGAACTTGTTTGTTATTTCATTAAATTAAATGTTCTGGGATTTTAGCGCTCAAGTGTTTAGCGTGTGATTGTGTGTGTGTGTGTGTGTATGAGTGTGTGTGTTTAAGCGCGTGCATGTCAGAAATAAAATAAATATCATTTAATTGCTTTCAAAATACACATTGCCAAACGCATTTGTTCCGCTAATGTTCTGAAACAACGAAAATAACTTATTTGCTTAATAAGGAGGCAACGGAAAATGTACAAAATGTTCATAGAGAGTGTGTGCGAATAGATTTGAAAATTAATTTGATGGCAACCAAAAGTCATAGAGTTAAAAATGCTGAATGAGCTAAAATGTTGTATGAAATGTTTAAGTCAAGGCGATCAATAATTTAATATTTACCAAATTGAAATTGTGTGAAAAGAGAAGCTATTCGGATAGAAAAAAGGATTTCAGACAATTGATTTTTAATTATAAGAAATATTATTTATAGCGCTAAAATTTGAGCTGCCTCTGATACAACTTAATTACTTTATAATTTTAATGGATTGCTGCAAACCTGGCAATATTCTGGACATCATTATTCATATTTGCTGTGCTGTGTGCAGAGAAAGTTAAACAATGATTACCCAAAAAGGATCCGTAGAACTTGCAGCAGCATTAACAATGCAGCAATAAAGTTGCATTCAACAATGCCAAACAACAGAGACCAAATAAATAAACAAAACGCAATGATAATCACAGAGCAAGGATACAACGAAATGAGGACAATGCGCCAGCTAATGGTAAACCTAATATTTAAATATGGAAAGAGATGGATAGTTGGTGAGTGAATGTGAGATAGAGAGAGAGATAGTTAGTTGGTTAGGGCGTGGTAGCTGTACGCACAAATTGGAGCACGTTGCGTATGCGCAACATTAAATGCAGTCACTGCAAATTATGTTGCGCATACGAAGCGTTGTGCAAACTGCAATTAAAATCATGCAATTTTAATACTCAGTGTCAACACTTGCATAAGCAAATAGTCAGCAGAAACAACAACAACAACAACAGCAAGAACTGTGCCCACAGCTAAGCAAACATTTTAAAATATTTAAACAACGCGATAAGCAAGAAAAAGTTGACGCGTCGTTGTTGTTGTCGTCGTTGTCGTTGGGTTAAGTGGCCGCCTGCATTTTTACGCTTGATTGTGTTTTATGGGCGGACGTGGTGTAGCAGCTGCCACCCCCTGTGCCACCCATCAACTGTCAACGTGCCCGTTGAGGAGCCTCGTTGCCTGCCAGCCGCAGCTCCATAAATACTGTGGCTTGTTCTCGCATGTCTGTGTCGGCACGCCCTTTGCAATGCCACGTACTAAGTGGGAGGTAACACACCCACACCCCTACACGCGCCACTCTCTTTACCTTCAGCATGCTGCACCTCTTGGCTTGGTGTCCCTGTTGCCCTTTGCCAACTGTCTCTGTGGCAAGGACCTGGCAGCAGCAGCAGCAGCAGGTGCTCTTTCGTGGGCTGCTCGTGCATTTTTTATGTTGCAACCAGGTCGCTCAAATAATGCACAGCCCAATGAAGCATGCGTCCGACCAACCGTTACAGGTTGCCATCTGGCCCGCCCACACTGCTATTTGTGCAACGATTTTCAACTTTGTGCGGAATTCGTATCGCTAATGAAAATGCAGCCAGTGCCAAGGCAGCAACGCAATACAAACAACAACAACTATAATTGGGGGCGGGGGAAATCATAACTTGCACAGATACACACACACACACACATACAGATACATTTGCAGCCTATAGCTTGTTGTCAGTTTCAGATGCGTGGCCAGAAATTAATTAAAATTCTTTTCATCCGCTGCGAAGCAAAAGTCAATTAACAAAGTACATTTCTGCAATTGACTTAAGAGAAATATTATTTACTGAGTCTATGGTGCGGATATATATTGGCTGCGATTACTAAAGTACTGTTAAAGCACTGCTATTTCATCGAATTAAATATTTATGTGTTACCTATCTTTATTTATGGAATTTCATTCCTTGAATACTTTTATCATCATAACTTTATTACATCGTTCAATAAGATGGATTATATATTCCTGGAATCATCGAAGATATGCTTCATAATAAATGGTTCTTACTCTAACCCACCTGCCTGTTAGTTCAGTACTTCAAACTTTACCCAGAGGCACCTCTAGGCAATTTCATTAATTATTGTCAACAATGTGGAGTACGAGTAAAAATTAATATAACGAAAATCATTTCTTATTTTAATTAAGCTGGCAAATTTGTTATTGCCCTGGTGAAAAATTGTGACCGCAGGAAATGAGGAAAATGTCAGTAGCCTGCAGCGTTGGTTGATGTGAGGCGTGAGGCGTGGCAGTTACGGGAACAACATGTTGCTGACAGTTGTTCAATTTGCGTCAAAAAGTTGTGCACCTTATGGCAGTTTTGGTTGTTGTTGTTGTTATTATAGCCGTCATTTGCAAATTAATTAATAATGATTTTATTTATTGATGACTTCCCAAAGTGAGCAATCAGCCACTGTTTGTTGTTGCTTTTGTTATTGTAGTTGCTGTTTCTGTTTCTGTCGTTGCTTATGTGAAGCCCTCGGGCCAAAGACACAATGCCTTTAGTCATTAATTTGCGCGTATAATTTATTAATTATTATTATTCAAAAGCGCATAAATATGAAAATGGTTTTCCTTTTATAACTTTATTGCATGATTTTCAAACTTATATAATTTATCAAGATAAATACAAATGGAAATATTACAATTCGTATACAAATCTATATTTAAAGAATGCTTTTTCTTTAATCATTAACAACAGTTCTTTATGCATAACGGCATATTTCACAGTTATTTTGTTCATGTCAAATGAATACTTATTACATCTAACAACTCTTCATATCTTCAACTTTTCATATGCCAACTGCCAAACTTGCGTTGACAACTTGACAGCCAGGAAAAGGAAAAGCCAAAGAAAAGAAATTGGAACTAAAAGAATTTCGGTTTATTTTTGGTTCTTTCTGTTTCGCTTTATGCATAACAAATTTTTAGATGCGTGTCGGTATTTCATCAGCTTTTAGGAGGTAGCCTAACAAGGTTAACAGTTCCGCAATCCGCCTTCCGCTCTCATCCTCATCCCTCGGACTCTGTGCACCTTGTGGGGCAGGAAATTTCGCGTCTGATCAACTTTTGTTATGGTTGCTGTTGTTATTGTCGTTATATGTTGTTGTGCACTTAACACGCCGCCGTCATGTTTATTATGTATGAAGCGTAGTGAACGAGTCGCATACACGCACAGACTCACACACACATAATCACGCATACAGACACGTAGAGTGTGCGCTGTCAAAGTTGCTGAATAAGTTATATTTGCCTGCTGTGTTCATTGTGCGTTGTTGCTTGCGGCCCATTTAAGTTAGATTAGCCGAGAATAATATTAATCAATCACGCCTCAGGATTTTTGGCCAGGCAGAGTTCCTGGACTCCTGTTTGCAGTGTGTTGCCATTTTGTTGCTCCATTTGCCCAAGTCAGCCGAAATTTGCTGCTGCTGGCTTTGCTTTTATCTCATCATTGCTGTCCGCTGTCTCGCCTGCCCCCCTGCACTTGATGATGAGCTTCATCATGTGCGTCCTGGCTGCCTCTACTCCTACTATTACAACTACCGACAGCTGCTGTCGCGTCCCCAAAAACGTGTTCTGGCTTAGTCAACTTGCTAAGAAAAATGGCCAAAAGTTGAGGCGTAACAAAAATAAAAATAAAATATACTCGTCTATATGATTGGCTCTTTGTCAGTGTCCTGTGTGTCCTGCATGCTGTCAGCTTTTTTCAGCGCCTCTGTCCGTGCTTTGTCTGTCTGTTATAACATCATTTATTTAGCGCTGCGGGCACAACAAATTTTTTTTCGTCTCTTTTTATTTGAATTTATGTTGATAATGTGAGAAAAAAGATACACACAAGAGTAAAAAAAAATCCACCTAGCAGCTGACAATGTCAAATGATAGCAGCTGGTACAGGAACAGCATCAAGGTGTGTGTGTGTATGTGTGTGTGTGAGTGTGTGTGCCCTTCCCCATGCAGCTGCTTTTGTAACTGGTATGATTAATCTGCCGCATGAAGACAACGCTGGCAACGCACTTTATCATCATGTACGCTGTACAGTGCAAAGGTATATTAAATATTTATGCCAGACAGCTGTGACATACACGCACACACACATACAAAGCCACACAGCCGATCTGCGTTGCAAAATATTTGTGACGCAATGGGCGCAGCAATATTTCAAGTAAATATTAATGGCCAATAACAGCGACCAGTTTGGGATTAAAAAAAAAGGATACGTATTACGAAACGGAAACAGAAATTCCTTTAATTTATATCAAAGCTCGCGTACCGTTTTTATATAACCAAATGCTCTGTGTAGAGTGCCTGATTAGAAAATGTGGCACATCTGCCATAATTTTGTCAAAACTGAACCGATCTTTTATGGCTATCATTCATATTGGTGCTTGTGTATTAAAAGGTTTGGGTTTTAAAAGCGATTTTGATTTTGTTGCACAGCTGCTTGTTGCATGTGTGCGATGTGCCATCATAAATTTATTGACGTGCCCCATCAACAGACGCACCCATACGTCAGCAACTGCTCCCTGCAGCTATTGCCGGCACCTTTCCCACTGCTCCCACTGCTCCTTCTGCTGGAGGTGCAAATGTTGCCACCGCTGCTGTTGCGTCGTCGTCATCAAGTTTTATGCGCATATTTGTTCTACCGTAAAAGTAGCGTGTAAAAAGAATGCAGGGGCGGGCTGTATGCGGTGTCGAGGGGTCTGTCAGCGAGCGTTAAACAGATTGCACACAGCTTAATGTCTAGTAAAAATCGAATTGTGATCCATCAACTATGTTATATGGCAGTCATATACGAGCGGGAGGTCGAAGTTCTGATACCAGTCAAAGTCAGCATCGAGTTGGTGCTGGAGAGGATGGAGAGGGACAGAGAGAGAAGCTGGGGGCTGGTGGAAAAGTTGCTGTCGCTTGTCTGATGTGATTTTTGTAGCGCATTTATGTATAATTTTATATTTATGAGCATGGCTGTTAAAAATGGCCAAATAGGGACGGGTAGCCGGGAGCGGAGTTTCGGGGGCGGGTAGCGAAAGATGTGTTTATGTCTTTAATGCTGATTTATGGCGTCAAGGCGACAAGGCGTTAACTTTGTGCTCAAAATGCCTGTGTATGTGTGTATAAAATGTTAAATTTTCACTGACCAAACATTAATCAATGCTTTATGCCTGCCTAAAGACCATAAAAAAGGGTTTTTCTTTCATTCTTGGCAAATATGGAAAAAATAAACGGTTTTTGGTGCCGCGAAGCGTACTTCATTATCAATGCACATAAAACGCAATGCGCAACGCGTTGCTCGCATATTTAAGGCAAAAACTACTTCAACAACAACAAGTGCCTTTAAATAATAAATGCCTTTTTGGGTGAGCCGTGGGGGCAGGGTGCTGGCAATAATAAGCCCCAAAATGCAGCCCCGAAGGCAACAAAGACGCAAAGCACAAAGCAAAAATGGCAACATCTTGAAACTTGAGCAGCACTTGATGACTTGCCGCAGGCCATAGCGGGGCGCTGTGTTGTGGCGGGTGGCTGGGCAACCGCAAGTCCCAATAAGCCACTTAAAAAGTTTATAATTAACAGCAGTCGAAAAAGAAAAACAAGCAAAATCCAGTTAGAGTGCTCTAGTCGTGAGTGCTCTCGACTTGAAAGATACTCTGTAATAGGCCACACAAATAGTAGTTACTATACTTACGACAGAGAGAAGGACATACTTGTTTTAAATTATTTTAAATCGGTGAAAGGTATGATAATAAACTTCTTAACAGTAAAACAGAATATTAAATCGAAACTGGGAGAACTGATGTACCCTTTCTTATTTAAATAGTGCAGTACATGAAGCCAATGACGCATTAAATTAAAAGTTTGTTGTTATAAAACTTTCAAAAATGACAAGTTAACATGCAGCCTTGTAAGCCACATCCAATAATTAACTGGGAGTCTGCTGATTAACATGCGCGACTTGTGCTATCCGTATTATTTTTAATCAATTAAGTTTTGTCAGTTGCTGCTAAACTCAAGCTCAAACTGAAACTTAAATGATGAGCCTCACACGTGACTTGTCTGCGAAATGCGAAATCTACGAATGCCTCTGTTCCCTTGAGGGTACACTCACACATATGTGTATAAGTGTAAAGAGAGGATGTAAGTGTGGGATAGAGAGACGAGCACAATGAGCGTTGTTATCTTTGGCCATTTGGTCGCCTTTATATTTACTTATATGTAGTTAATAATTATGTCACTGCCTCGTCTCATGTGTGGCGCCTCACGCCTCTTGTTATGCGAATGCCCCTATTATACGCTCTGCTGCTTCTAATAATGTGCCCGTTGCTGTCATCTCTGGGCTAGCCCACCTCCATAGACAAAGGCGACAACTTCCCCTCCAACCCAAATGCCTCTAAAGATTTGCAAACAAAAGCGCAGCAACACACACGCTCTCTCTATGTGTGTGTGTGTATTTGAGTGTGTATGTGTGTGTGTGTGTGTATTTGAATGTATGTGACAGCTGTTGTTCTGTTGTCTGGCAAGCGGATGTGCGAGCATTGTGTTGGCACATCCGGTTACATTATGAAACTAACACACACACACTCAGTTCTGTTTTGCAGTAAACTTAAATGGTGCGCTCTCCTTTTTTTGCAGGCTTCTAGGTTCCAGACGGCGTTGCCGTTATGTGCTCTGCATTAAATATACCCGTTTACACACACACACACACACACTCACACACAGTTGCCTCATTCTGGGCACTGTTCTTAAGTGTAACTACAGCCAGGGCCACACGTTGCGGCCATAACTCATGGCCCGTTAGTATATGGGCATTAGGATGCTTTTACCAGGCTAGCTATAGATAACACTGTTCAACACAACGAACGATGCTAACAGTACACATATTATAAAGATACACTTGCAACTTGCTCCACAAGGATTTACAATGAGTAAATTTATGAATTATATAACAGTTTTCTCTCTCAGTATATATATAATTTTTATAAACGTAAACTTGTATGCCTAAGAATTATAAAGGCGTATACTTAATATTTAGGTACATCAAAAATATAATATTAATTATCCGTCCGTATAAATGTTTAAAAAATGTAAATTGCTTAAAAATGCTGTTCACTTAGCCAAAAAGTTATTGTTGTACGGTGTAATTTAATGTTGGGACGCGAGTGTGTGTGTGAGTGTGTTGTGGAGGACACACACATTAAAGCCATCACTTTGAGGCAGCTGGCTCAAGCGGGTTATCGGCCCGCTGTAGATGGCCAACACTGAGCGAAGACCTTGTCGTAACGCAGCCAAAAAAAAAAAACATTTCACGTCTCAGCTACCCTACCGCCCTCGCGCTCTTCGTGTCGGGACCAAGCATATTTTATGGCCCTCGATGGGCACTTGGGTAAGCAGATAATTACATAAAAATGAATAATAATCTTTAATGATGCGCCGCTGTCTCTCTGGGGTATTGACAACAGCTTATTGACAAAATGTGTTAATGATTCTGCAAATTGAATTCTCAGCGGGTGGTCCTTTTGAGGTGTGTATGTGTGTGTGTAGCAGGAAGTGGACGCTGGCAATCACCTGCAAGAGCAGTAGCAGGATGACAATCTAGATAGCCGGAAGTAAGCAGAGACTGCTGCTCAAGATGAAACTGTATTCTCGATGAGTGTGTGTGTGTGCGCTTGTGTCGGAAGTTGCGTTTGATAAGGCACGGAAGTGTCTGGCGAAAAGGGCCACAAGATTTACCCAACTAATAACTTGCATTTTGCCATTCAGGGGAAGTGTAATAGACCACTAAGCCAATGGACGATGAGTCGCGTTAAGTGCAGCTAAAGCGTAGACGCTGAAACAGGCAGAAGGCGAGCAAGACACAGAGAGAGAGAGAGAGAGAGAGAGAGAGAGGGAGAGTGAGAAAAGGAGAGAGAAATAATAAGGGAACGCTATTAGTTGGCGGGCACTAAGACAAATAGCGCATATAAATAAGCCACTCGCTGACACGCTATCAGACGGCGCAGGATGCGGCAGGACCTTTACTAAGACCAGATAAAGATATGACCAAGGCGCGCTCCCTCTGTCTTCCGTTTCTGGCTTGTAAAGTAAATAGAAATGTAATAATGAGATAAGAACAATAAGCGCCATGTCTGCCCCAAGATGAAGCTATTGAGCTGTAGAGCGGTCGGAAAGCAGCTGCAGCTGTGGCAGCTGTGGCAGCTTTGGCCCAATGTCCAGTCCCCAGTCCGTATCTCATATTGATGTCTCGTTTGCCGGAGCGTGATTATGAGCAGCCTAAACGTATTAGAGCTAAGTTGATTGGCACACTCGTCTTGCGGGGAAGGCAACAACGGCACTAAAAATTGCGCTATTTGTTTGCTTTCGCGTTGGGGGGTGGGTGGTGGGGGGTGGTCGATGTGGCTGCTGCGTGATGTATTGAACAGTCATATGGATAAGCACAAGCTGTATGAGCTAACAGATGCTGCAATAGATACATTGCCCATTGCTGGATTAATCAGCGCCAGCAGGCTGAACAGATAAGCGCTAAACCAAACTTGAAAGCTGAGACAATCATTTCAGATATCTAAGGGCTGGCCGAGTGAGGGGTAGCTTCTGAAGCACCATAAGGTGTTCTCAATCATTCTTTATAGCTTGGCTGGTATAAGATTAACGTATGTTATTTGATTTCGAAATTGTTGGATTACGTTTTTGTCATTAGCTGTGGCAAAAATCATTTAAATAGTTCGCAAGTGACTCAAGCTTGTTTCGAGATAAAATTCAGAAAGTATTTAAGAGAGGCATAGTAAAACAAGGGTTTAAGATAAGATTGATATTGTCAAATATGCTAGTAACCACCGATAAAATTATAAAATTTCTATTTAGTTTTTCTACAAGTATTGATTGCATCTTTGGTTTCTTGGTTTTGGACTTGGCACCTGGCATAAGGACATCAGACCGATTGATATTCAGAGAAAGCAGTCAACAACAGCAGACAGCTTACCCGATACTTCTGGCCTTGGCAAGCGCTGCTCAGCTAGAGTTTTGTTCCTGTCATGTCCTTTGAGTCCGGTTCGATGGCAGATAGCAGACAGCAGGCAGCAGGCAGCAGGTAGCCATAGTTACCCCCACAGACAGTCAAAGGCATCGGCTAAAACTCTTTGCAGCTGTCTGCTGCATGCAGACAGCGCCTCATTTTCAATTGATGTATTTGCCGCGTGCTTTTTAATGTTGCCACAGACCAGCCAGCCAGCCAGCAGTGTTGCTGTGTTGCTGGGTTGCTGGAGTCATTGGGTTTGCTTTTTAAGCTATGCAATCATCGATGCGGCGACTCTTGATCTCTGCTGGCTGCGCAAGCTGCCACGCGCAACGCATATCCGCAGTTGGCTGCTGTTTGTCTGTCTGTCTGTCTGTCTGTGGCACAAACGGTTGGTAAGGCAAAAGGCAAGAGGGGGCGATACCAAAGTCAACAACGTCGTCGTTCTAATGCGGCATTGCTAATGCAACACAGAGCCGCACACACAGACAGCACTAATACCAGCTCGGCAAGCGTCGTCATTATAAATTGAAAGACATTTCCAGCGCCAGCGACCAGCCCAAAGGCAAAGGATGTAGTGGGAGTGGGAGTGCGAGTGGGAGCGGGGCATCGGCAGCTGCATCCCTGTCTGTGCCCAGCAGATGCCTTTTACCTAACTGCATCCGGCGCAGCGTCGCTCGACTGGCAGCTGCTGCTGCTGCTGCTGCTTCTGCTGCTGTCGTCATGGACTCTGTAACATGTGTCGCTTCGAGGAAATTGAATTTTTATTAAAGGAAAACATTTTTATTGCAGATTATTTTCGTTTTCTTTTTCGTGGTGGGCGGCAGTAGCTGACTGAAATTTCTACATTCGTCGGCTGCCTGCAATTGAATTAGAACAAAATCAAAAGCAGTCACAAAAAACTTGTGCTTCTCAACTTTGACAGTTAACTTATATAAAACTTGAGAGCGTCTAATTAAATTTACGTTAAATTCGCTACAAAAAAGTTGCAGTTGAATTTCGTTTGCTTAGATGCCATGTTCGCTCTTCGATTTTCCACGTGCGCGCTCGATTTTCTTTTCCTTGTTCTTTTGCCTTTTCATGCTCGTTTTTTAGCTGTTTAGATGGCTTTCATATTGAACATTCAAGCTCAAGTTGTGCACAATTTGGTACACAGCCACGCCCATGCGTCCTCTTCACTTGCCCCCAGGATTTTGTGGCTTTAAAATTATAGTTGGTTAGATTTGAAAGGATGTGGCTACATAATACTGCAGTTGCAGTTGGAGTTGGAGTTGAAGTTGCTGTTCGAGCTGATTTCTGTTGACTGCTCGTAAAAATGTCGGTAGGTTAAATGTTGAAGCGTCGTCATCGTTCGACCAACGACAATGGAATGCATTGAGTCATAAAATTTATAAAAGCATGCAATAAGCATTGCCAAAAGTATCCACAATTCTGCACTTAAAATAAAAAAATAGAATCGCACAGAGCAGAGTAACAGATATACTGCTGGATAAAATTCCTGGCAAGTACTTACCATTCTTTTTATTGATTTTTAGTGTTCACTTCGGTTCAGTATTTTGTCTGGTCACTGCAGCTGCAGCTGCAGCTCTGGTATATCTGCAATGATGCAAAATATTTTACCATTACATTTGGTTTTTCTATTTATTTAATTTTTTTTTTAGTTTTTGCATATTTGCATGTAACAGTTGCATTTCTGACAAAACCAATTTGTTGTGGAGTGTATTTTGGGGCACTCAATGAACTCTATAAAAATATGTAAAATTTTTGTATAGCATTTGAAAAGCTGAACAAAATTGTTGAGCTTAGCTTTTGTTAAGTAATGTTAAGGAAATGTAAGCAGTGATTTAGTGTCAAGAACATATGATTTGGTTGATGTGATGATTATTCACGTATAATCATTTCTTATTTCTTTAGATCTATAATATTTTTTAATGCCATTGGAGCATTCACACGGTGCTTTTGCTTAGGTTTCATTATACACTTTTTTTTATACATGCTAACTGTAAATTTGCAATTCAAAATTGTAACCTTTAAAGGCTGAAAAAAGAAACTGAATGGGAAAAAAATATAAAACATGGCAAAAGGCGAGTATAAAAAAAGTTGTGAGAAATATATGCAGGCTGGCAAAAAAAAGAGAGGAAAACAAAAGTGAAAAACAAGAAAATGCTCGTGTAGCCTTAGCTGTTTGGCCATGTCCCTAAGGAGGCACGGACAAAGGCAACTTTGCACTTTTGTTTGCCGCCACGTTCACTCAATAAACTTTGAACAAATTTGCATTTGTAGCTTCAACACACAGAAAGACACACCCAGAGAGTCTCAGTTGCAAGGACGAAAAAACTGGCAACGCGTCAGGACGCATCGAGTTTCAGTTGTCGTCCAAAAGCGGAAACAAAGTTAAGCACACAACGTCCATTTCCTGTTTTTGTTTGTCGCACATCGATTCAGCTCGATTTGCAACGGCTTTCTGCCACAGATTTCAACGGGTTTCGTGTTTTGCCTTTACTCGCATTCAGTTACCAGTTTTAGGCGTTAGCCAGCACAAAAAAGTTTCAACTGCAAGCAGCTTATATCGCATATCTTCAGTTGTTCCTTTAGAACTTTAAGAAGCGGAGCTTTTGAGGATATTTCATTTCAATCAACTCGAAAGCTGCAAATTAAATGCAAATCGAAGCAGCAGGCAACGCGTTGCGCTATGTAATGAAGACTCTGCCAATCTTCAATCTTAATGCGCCGAGCTGGCCAGGACCCTTGATAGTCCTGCCACAGGAAATGAGTAAACAACAACAAAATGTGCAGGTAACCGTAAAAATGTTGCCCAGCAGGTGGCAAGGTGGCATGATGCAGCTGCTGCTCCGTAGCAGACACAAGCAAAACGCATCAACAACCGAGACGTAGCAGCGTTGAGCGCATAATCAACAGTGGGCGTGGCATGTTTGTAACCTGCAAGGGAAAGCGAGAAAATTACTTTTCTTCTTTTTCAGCAATTTTGTTGCTACTTACAATTTATGCAAAAGTCAATTGTTGATTTGTGGCGAGGGCCGCAGCTCCCAGCTCCCAATACAACACAAAAAAGAAAAACCAAGAACAAGACAAAGAACCAGGAGCAAGAGCAGTGGCAGCGAAAGGACTCGGACCCGCAGCAGGACCAACCATATATTGATTTAGTGCGGTCTCTGCTACGGTCCGAGGTGCACATTTTATTCGCGTTGTCTTCTTCATGATGTACCCTGTAGCTTGTGGCATTGTGTGAAGCAGGCATCTCTGATATTCTATATCGGATATCGAATACAAAACAAATATATCTATACTTTTAAATATAATTCCGAAGCTGTTTATTGTAATTGGTTTACTTTAAATCTGCTTGCAGGGTATATGCTAATCGTGTATACTCAACTGTCTTACTTTTTTTGCCTGGTGCTATTTTAAATTTGCTTCTATGTCTGCATTTTAGGATTGAAGTCGAAGTACGAGTAGTTTGCAATTTGCATAATAATTGGCCCCATGAATGCGGGCAAGAACTCAGCAGAGGCGGTGGGGTGGGCAAGGAAAGGCGGCTGGGTGAAGGCTGTGAATGTGGAAGTGGCAGTGGCAGTGGCAGTGGCAGCAGCAAAAGGGCAAACAATTTGTGCAACGGAATAGATATTGATGGATATTGATCTGAGGCATCATCAGCTGAGTGCCACAGAGCTCACTGCCTGATTGCTTATCTAGTTGAAATGCAATTTCAGCTCATTTCAAACTTTGCATATAGGTTTTTTTTTTTATTATATGTACAAGTTTAACTTTGAAATGAGAGTTGAGAAATGTTGCTGCTAATCTGCAAATCTTGGCAAGTTCTTGAACCGTTCTATTAGCATTTGGTGGCAGTTATTAATAATGCTGTGACGATAAGAGGACGACAAATCTGCTGAAGCTTGAAATTAAGGCCAGTGATATAGCCCAGCCCAACGCAGCCGCCCATTCGCACCCTCCTGCAAAAGGGCAAACCACCCTTATAGGGTAAAGAATTAAATTGCCACTCTTTGGCAAAATGATGTATTTGCCATTTACCCACAAGCAGCTGCCATAGAGTCATAGCTTACAGACCCACAGACCCACAGACCCACACCTAGACCCCAAAGCAGGACCCGAACCCGGCTCAAGTTGATCGAAAAGTTACATTTACCTTTGGCTGTTGCCTTTTGCATTTGCCAAGGGTTTCAATTTAATAACAAACACCGTCTGCAGGCAGCTGAGCACAGCAATGGAAATAGGTTCACGGGGTTCTCTGCAAATGGAACTGGACACATTTGACTCAAGCAATTTTATACCCTTTTAAATTTGTGGCAGGCTAGAGGTATGGGAAGATTGAGTATATTTAGCTAAATATGTAAAATAAGTTTCAGTATAGGTAAATATTTGAATTAAAAAACCGGAATAAAAATCAGATCTTTCTTAATTAAAAGGGAAATATTTGGACTAATATTGGAATGTGATCTTAGGAATACGTTTCATAAATCAAGTATAAGATCAACAACATGGGAACAACTTGTTCTCCTTTATAAAAAACGATTTAGTACATATTTTCTATTGAAAAAAACTTGATTTCTGTGTTCATCTAATACCGTGAAAAAGTAGGGTATTTTATAATAAATAGCATTCTTAACGCTATTATTATCGCTAAAAGTTTTGTCAGTTATGTGATACTTGTTCGCTCACATACAATATTGCCCTTTCCCCCTTCCACATTCCATACTTTGTGTCGAACGCTCGCATTACAGCAGGAAATTGTCGGTTGTACGCCATAAATTATGCCACACTTTGCTGCACTTTGCTTTTATTATTGTCCCCTGGTAATGGGCACATGAAATCAGCTGTAATTTATACCTCGTTATAAGCATTTAAACATGCTTATACAATATATTTATTTTTTCAATGCATTTTGCAATTTATTTGCACCTGGCTAATAAATAACCGTAATTAATGTGCCAAAAAATGCGGAACAACAAAAGTTCTTCACATCATTCCACTGGCTGGTTATATTTCATTTTATTGTTCGTAATTGTAATGAATATTTTTGTGGGCCAAAGTTTATTTTGTGTTAATTGAAAATGAAATTAAAACCAATAAGGCTGTGCCTTTTATTCATAGTTATTGACATATGTAAATTTGTTATATAGATCTCATAACTTTGTTAAAACTTAGCCAATTTTCATGTGGTGGGTATCCTCATTCAGTTTTAATTTATTAATTAAATAAGACCTTGCTAATGAATAGATAACTCATTTATATGTCAGTTTGTATCAGAACTCATTACGCATACGACGTGTTGTCAAGTAAATTTGCTGCTATGAAACTTAAGCTGCATTTGATGCTCTGCTAATGGAGACTATTTGCAGCATTTGCCTCTGGCCAAGTGTCATGTCAGAGATTTACTCAAAGATGGTTAAATCGGAGCAAAGCAAACGTAGCCCGAATGAATTTCAAAGATAGAACTCTAGTGAATTTGGAGTTTGAAAGCAATGCCGGGAGGGCTTAAGCGTACTATTTTTGGAAGTTGACACAGAGCCACACTGTAGAGACACTTGGGCATGGGCATTGATTACACTCCAGTCAAGAGTTCACAATTCAGAGTTTACTTAGCAACCTCAAGCGTACGTATAGACGAGACTATCTTTATGTGTATGAGTGAGTGGGTATCTGTGTCTGCAATGCATGCAATCATGTATCAGTGTCTGTGAGCCGTACTGAAGCGATTTTCAAGCAAAACTCATCGTTGCCAAATCTCTGTGTGCATTGGCAATCAGTGTTAAATAAACTAGCAGACAGACAGCAATGTGGAGCAGGGGCCGTCCATCGGGAAGGCTGTTGGCCGAGTTGACAGGCATACAAAATGAAACAAGAGCTGAGGCACTCGCTCAGCATATATAAAACTTGCAACAGTTTCTCGAGTACAGCTCTCAGAGGATTGATTTTCAAGTGGCAAAACCAGACCTAAACTTTAAATGCAGCTGGCGGCCGCTTTTGGCCACATCTTCTGGCCAGATTTGTGTACAAAACTTGTTACCAGTTCGCATTGTCTTGTTTTGCATTGTTATCATAAATATGCAGAAAAGACAGCTTAATTAGATGTTCTACCTTCAATTAATTTTGCAGCACAGAGTATCTGTGTGTGTCTGTCTGTCTGTTTGTGTGTCTGTGCTCTTATCAGTTTTGCACACTCAGTTGTCCTACTTTGGCATTATTACCAAACACTCTTGGTGTTTCAATTAATCCAATTAATTGATTTGCATTCTGATTTCCTCAGATGTCGCCTCATGCATTATGCGATTATGTTAATTTTCAAAATGCTAACACACACACACACTCACACACAGATGTTTATTTATAACTGAAAATGTCTGCATACATTTAGGCTTATCTTAAATTTAATTTATGGAATTACCAAAATTCGGTTGCTTTAATGATCAGGGCTTGAATGCTCTCTACATTACGAATTACATATATCTGAACACTTCAAAACTTTGGTTAATTGCTTTTAAATATTAGTTGTTTTATACCCTATTGGCATTAAAATTATTGTAAAGGGTATATTCTACAAAGCTGAATATTGTTTGACATTGTAGGTAACTAAAAGAGGCAAGATATTGACTTTGACCAGAAGGGGTTTGAGTTAGCAAAACTGGTACTGAAAAGAAATTTCTCAATTTGGTTTGACAACTTTATTTGATAGCCCTTCTCTTTAGGCCAAATTTAATCGCAATATTTAAGTTTTATTTAATACAAGTACTTTGACAGCCCCTAACTTTAAAATTAATAAAAGCGAATGAAAAACTTTTAAAGGGCAACTTTCAGTTGAGCTCTCTCAATGCTTCTTTCGTAATTGACTATAACAAGTACAAAATAAGGCTGGTTGGCTGGCTGGCTGGCTGGTAACGAAGTTTACAGGCTAATCAGTTGTTCAAGTTGTCGAGTCAAGAGTCTTGCAAAAGTCTACAAGCAAACTTGACACATTATCAAAACGTTTTCAGCTAACTCTTGAGCTGCTGCCTGTAGACTATCTACTTAACTTGATGATATTTTACACGTCAAATGAGGAACTTGGTGGAGGAAGCAGGCAACAGCTGCTAAGTTTGAGCAGAGAGAGAGAGAGAGAGAGAGAGAGAGAGAATTGGCGGGGGCTACAAAGAGCTCTATCAATGACGAGGAAAAATAATGGAAATTCTTTTTGTGAGCGCTCGTCCTCAACACCTCAACATGGAAAATGATGTGTCGAAAATATAGCGCAGGAGTCTAAGCTCAGGCCAAGCCATTGACAAGATGATGCCACAGCGATGTAAAAATGTGCATGTGTGTGTGAAAGGTTAACTTGCAACAGACAGCAGCAGTAGGAAAAAAAAATATGAGACGACAGGAAGTGACTGAAGCGACGAGCTGATTTATTACAAGCGCCGATGCGGATGCCAATAAGCAAAGAGTCGCAAAGAGATGCAAAGAGCTGAAGATAAAGGCGGGGCCAAAAGGAAGCAGATAAGCCGCCACCAAGCAAATGCAATTGGCAGGAATTATAGAACGAGACGATGAGATCTAGCTGAGAGTAACCGAGTAGCGACTTCATCAAGCTGAGTGCCTGCACTTTTAATGAAATTTGCCAGCGACATAAATCAGTGTAGAGAATCCTAAAAAGGCGGGTAGAAAAGCGAACCAAAAAAGTTGAGCTTTAAAATATATTTACATATTCCAAAACTAAAAGTCAGCTATGAGCAGAAAAGCAAAAAAGAAAAGTATAGCCAAAACTGCAAAAAAAAACAAGAAAAATTATAGAACGTTCAGTTCGCCCAGAGAGAGACTCCATTAATATTGTGCGCTCAGGTGTACTGGTGCTGCTGTTGCTGCCTCCTGATGGATGCTGTTTCCACTTCTTGAGCTGTCTTGCCACCTGACGCTGCCACTGCCACCGTTGCCACTGCTGCTGTTGATAAGGAGAAAATGCACTCCCAGCGGCAGCGTTTCACAGCGCTTGTCATTTAGTTGAGCAACCTTTAGCTCCTCCTCTTCCTTTTTGTTGTTGTTTTTTTATACCCTTGCAAAGGGTATTATAATTTTGGAAAGAAGTTTGCAACGCATAGAAGGAGACATTTCCGACCCCATAAAGTATATATATTCTTGATCCGGACGACAAGACGAGTCGATATACCTATGTCCGTCTGTCCGTCCGTCCGTCTGTCCATCCGTCCGTCTTACCGTCTGTTTCTACGCGAACTAGTCTCTCAAACTATCTTAATCAAACTCGGTAATTGCAAGTTTTATTATATTTTATGTATATTGATTGAATTTGGTCAAAATTGGACGACTGTATCTTATAGCTGTTTAAAAAAGAAAATTAATTTTAAAGGTAGCATTGTCATTCTCTTTTTGTATAAGCAAGAGTGTTTCTGTATATTATTCAACTGTTAGTGTATACTACCTTGGGAGCGCCGATGGTAGCCTTTTTATCTCGTTTTTGCTGGCATTGCACATTTCAAAGCATTTCCGTTGGCTTTTTAAGTTGACATTCGTTTTGGGCTGCAAAGCGCAGCGCTTGTCATGAATTATGAAAAATGTAACTAAACGCTGTCTCATGATAAATTTTGCAAGACACTCGTTAAAAATAGAAAAAATACCTATCCAAGAAACATAATAAGAAACAATTAAAGAAATTTGTTACCCGTGCAGAGGGTATTACAGAAATAACAAAAATCGAAACAAAAATATTTGAAAATTTAAAAAATAATCTCCAAGGCAGTTTATATAGATTTGGGCACGTAGCCATTCTTTCTCGTTAAATTCTTTACAGATCAGATTTAGATCGGTCGATTTGATGTGAGCTTAAATTGGTTTATAAAATGCTCTGTGTTTTTTATTATGTACTTGAAAGTATATAAAAACTAACCAAATTAAATTTTCCCAGTCAAGCGAATGAGTTTCTTTCATTTGTTTGCTCAAAGTATAACCTTTAAACTCGTTACTCACCACGCTTTTTTTTGCATTGTTTTACGTGTGGTTAGCCTTTAGACAGCATCGCAGCTTGTGACATAAATAGCCGCAGATGTGCCACACATCTTTTTTGTCCACTTCATCTAATTACAAAAGTTTCGCGCTAGCTGCTGGCGCTACTTGACAAATGGTTGAAAAGCCGACGCGTTGCCTTTTTCAATATGTTGCGCTTGCATAAACTAGACAATCACTCCCCATTATCCCATTCCGCCATTTCCTATAATATGCAGCTGCAACTAACACTTTGGTGTGGAGTTTGGGCCGGTTGCGGTCGTTACCTCTTCGCAGGATTAGACACATGGCACATGGCAACTGTCTGCAGGCTGAAGCCAAGCTCAATGCTCGTAGTTTTCAAACTTTAGAAAGTTTATAATTAAATTACAGAATGCTTGCATACACACACGCTGTAAGCTGCATGTGTGTTACGCTTTAATAAATATTGGTTTGTATGTGTGTGTGTGTGTGTGTGTGTGCGTGATTTGAATTGGTTTTTGCCTTGTGCTTTGTTGTCATTTCTTTCATTTTCGATGCCATGTGTGCAGTCATGTGTGTGTGCATTGTGTGTGTGTTTGTGTGTGTCTGTGTGTGTGTGTGCGTGTGCGCGATATTATGCGACGCCAGCTGTCGTAACAATATATTAAGTCGTTAAGTGAGGCGCGTCTTTGGCACAGATTGTAAATCGTACAAATTACGTATACGCAACGGACTTTGCCCTAGCTCGAGCGCTGATGAAGCTGCTGTTGCAACAACAACAACAACAACAACAACAATGGCAACAACAGCTCTATCAGCTAGAGGAGACTGCCTGCAACCTGGCAGACACACGTTGACGAGTTGACATAATTACAATGTATTAAAGTTATGGTCGTTGAATGTGGATCATCAAGGGAATTGCGAGTGCGGATGTAAATGGGAATGGCTATGGATATGAAGCTGTGAGCCATTTGCCACAGCTGCAAGAACAACAGTAACAATAACAATAACAGCAATTGCAATGCATTTTGTATGTGGCTCTGTGTCTGTGCGACAATTATGAATCTTGCGCTGTGTCGCGTTGAGCGCTTGACTGACAGCTGAAGCGTTGCCAGGACGACAGGGACATGGTCACGGCAGGCAGGCTTTCAGTTCGTCCATCAGTCAGTCAGTTCGTCATATATGAAGATATCAACCGAATGCCACAGCACAGCACAGCAAGCCCGCTGGCATTCCACATAAAAACGCTGCAGTTTTCCATGTAGAGACAGAGGCAGGTTGGCAAGTTGGCGGGGGGGCAGAGTGGGCGAGTGAAGTGAACAGAATGTGTTTCGAGCACGTTTCATGCATGGCAGTGGAGAATTATTATAGCTCTTTCTATACATAGACAACAAACAAACTAAGAATTCCATGAATTTAACGACTCAAAATCGGAAAAAGCTAGCTATAAGCTAACACAGTTCTTTTTATATTATAACACACACTTTCACAGCTTAACATAACTACCCAGATGAAAAACTTGAATCAAGGTGAAATTGATATCATGCCCAAAGAAGTATGCTACAAATTTTTCCACAGCACAAATTTATGTAACACACAATTTTCAATTACTGGGCTGCCCTACAAACCATCAGCAACAAAGACAAAGGGATTCTTTGGCAGGAAAATTATGTTTTGGTCACATGCTCGTAAATAAGGTGCCATTAGAACCATCTATCAAAGGAGACGTACCGTAGCCACATCTCGCTCGCTGTCTGGCCGCCCTCAAATCGTATACACATTTATTTATATTCGTGTTAAAATCAAATATATTTTTTTGTGGCGCTGCCTAACCTCTGGAATGTAAATATTGGCATAAACATTTAAAAGGCAATAGCTTCAAGAACAGCAAGTAGTAGTAGTAGAAGAAGAAGCTGAAAACCAACGCCTGTCCAGTCAGACACGAACATCGTCAATGTAAAAGTAGCCTTAAAAGGGGATTTGTTGGGCGTCCGTGCCGGGCATATTGAACACACCCCACAAAAAAAAAAAAAACAAGCAAAAATAGAAACCTGAACTGAACTGAACTCAACTGAACCGAATTTATAAGCATCAGAACAGGGCCAGTGGCTAATAATCAAGCATTGGCCCCCAAAAAACTACCCAACCCAATGGCAGTTGAACCTGGGCCAGATTACCTGACCGTATACCAGGAATCAGGCTGAAACAGGGAGTGGCGCCACAGTGTGTGCTTCGGGTTGGGGGGGGTGAAAACGTAAACGTAAACCTAATTTTTCGTATTTCTCTTTTTTGCTGCTTTTGTTTTTAACCTTTACAAAATGTCGCTCTAGGCCATAGCTCGAAACGGGACAGTCGGCCAAAATCTTAGGGGTCACTTGGCCCAGGGGTTGTGAGGCTGCGGCTGGCCTTGTTGTAGCTGTTAGAGGGAGGGGCAGAAGTTTTTCCATAATAAATCACATAAATATGCAACGCGACTCGCTGAACGAAAATGGAAAAATATTGGCTAAGCAGTGAGTGACGTGGATTTGTGCCATGGATTTTTAGTTGATGTCACAGGCTACATGCCACAGCAGGCAACATCAGGAGGCAAACTAGGAACCCAAAACATCCCCCCAAACCCCAAACCGAAACCCAAATCGCTTGGAATGGAACGTGTTCAGCTGCCGGCTGCTGGCTCAAATGGGATTAGCTTTTAATGCTTTACGGTTATGTTATTTACAAATGGCTTTTCAAATGATTGCCAAAGCTCTGCTTCTTGCTCGCACTCACTCTCTCCCTCTCTATCTAGCTCTGCAGGTAGCTAAAATTTAATATCTTTGCAAAGTAGTTGCAATTAATCAAAACTGTTTAGTTAGCTGCTGCCTGTTTGTTGTGGCCATGACAATTTATGGTGCAATTTTGCTGCCATTTCTGAAATCTAATTCCAATCATAATAACTAAAATCCTTAACTGCCAGCTCGTAACTTGAGCTGTGTTTGACAGTTATATTTAGCCATAATTTGTTGAGCTTTGACCTCCTAATGTTTATATATAGATGAGAAGTAAGCTCAATAACCTATTTTGATATTATGATATGATTTTTTCTTTTCGTTTACAATATCTAATAAATGCAATACAAAAAGTGTTGCATACTTTTTTGAGGGTAACAGAAAGTTTTCGAAACATGGTCAGCAAACATCCCCGATCCGTCATATGTTTTTTATAACAGATCAGCTTCAACCAAGTTGAAAGGAAAACTATGGACACAACAAAGTTGAATCTTCTCTCCATCTTTAACATCTCAGAAATTAGGTCAGCTGTCTGCCCTTCTCAACCCGTCGCTCATTCATTTTAATTAGCATCTTACTAATTGGCCCATAATCAACTTGTCAGCTGTCAATTAAACGTAAATACGAATACAAAACAATTCGCCGCGTTCTATTTAAGCTATGCAAATCTCACACGCTTCAAAGAACAGCAAGCCTCAAATTGTTGCCCATGCCCACATTTCCATTAGCATTTCCATGGCCAGCTGGCACAATCAGTGCTTCAAAGCGGCTTAAATGCGTCTTAGCCACCTTAAGTTGCCCCTCTTTTCCCCTGGGGGATGTGCGCAACGCTTATCTTAAATATTTTCATTAATTAATTTACTTGCAATTGCTTTGCTTTTGAGCTGAGGCAGCGCATCCTCAGTGTATCCTTAGCGGATCCGCAATCCGGACCAGCCACATAAATATTTGACTTGCAACAGCAACAGTAACAACAATAACAGTACAAACTCTTTCAATTTGCAGTCACAGCAAAATGTAAATGGAATGAGTGTCAGTCAGTCAGTCAATCAGTCAGTCAGGCAGTCCGTGAGTCCGTGAGTCCGTTGCCGCATACTAAGTACAATTTGATGTGGTTTTTGTGCCTTGGAAGAGGCAGCTGCAAGGATTTTGCATCTTATCGCGCTGCAGATGCGACTCGCTGTTTGCTCTTGTGGCATGCAACTTGGCAACCGTTGAAAAAGAAAATTACCAGCCATCCAGTCAGCCAGCAACAACGCGGGTCCTCTGGGCAAAGCAAAAAGCAAACTTCACTCCACGCCCGCCATTCCCACTCCCACCATCCCCTCTACTCGACCAGCAGAACTTTTGAGTAATGAAACCGCCGCCGCGACTGCTGAGGCGGCTTCGCCTGCTGTCCGGGACTTGAAAGTGATGCGCAAGTTGTGTTTTGTAAATCTTACGGATTAATTATTCCAACTTTGCAATGTTTACAATGCATTTCAGTTGTTGCTTAGTTTTTGTTTATGCTTAAGTATCTTATCGTAGGACTTTGTCTAAGCTTTACTTTCCTCTCCATCATTTTGTTTTTTTTCCCATTGTTTTTCTGCGGCATTAAAACTTGGCCGGAGCTTAGGGCTGATTGTGATCAGGCCCTAAAGTGGGCCAAAGCTCGGGAGCTGCTCGCCTCATTGCGTCGTAAATTGAACGCACAAAACAATTAAAAG
Organism: Drosophila maculinotata; assembly: GCA_035045305.1. Taxonomy (NCBI): domain Eukaryota; kingdom Metazoa; phylum Arthropoda; class Insecta; order Diptera; family Drosophilidae; genus Drosophila; species Drosophila maculinotata. Next base: position 6,686,254 of record JAWNPD010000038.1, on the reverse strand, counting down.
ACACTCACCAAATTGCAGCTATGTGGCATGTGGCAAATGGCAAGTGGCAAGTGGCAGGCAGCCATCAACCCAACCGACTTGTGTATGTGATGAAAATTTTTTAATTAAAAACTAATGTTGCGAAAATATTAGACAAAACTGGGAAAGGGAAGGGAAGGGAAGAGAAGGGACAGGAAGCCCTTGCCACATACAAACACACACACAAACACACACACATACACAAACATAAAGAGAGAGACGCACACAAAGTAAATTACGCCTAATTGCGAGTGTTTAATTATGCACTAGTTTAATTTTATGGTCTTGCGGTTAAGCAGGGACCGAGATGGGGTGCAGGGAGGGCATGTCGTTTTGTGGAGTCCTTTTTTGCTTGACTGCCGCAAAATATATGGCAGACATATATAAAGACATTAGACAAAACAGGAAGTGGATGCTTTGGCCAGCTTGCACAGCTCCCACACACACAATCACCAAACACACACACACACACACACTCTACATCAGAACGTGGGAATACGCAAAACGTTTGTATTAACATACGTTACGAGCTGTATTTGAGCTGGAACTAAGGGGGTGGCTTGTTGGTTGGGGGATGAGGTGGCTGCTTAGCTGCTTGGCTGCTGCTCGCCCTCGCCCTCCTTCTCCCTGTGGGCTTTGGCAAGCTTTAATTTACGCAAGCAAAGCAACCAAAAGTAGCAAATAATTGCTGGCTACATAAGCGTTGATAACATAAAAGGATTTCCAGCCAAAGCACAAACACAAGGCGCCATTTACTACTGTTATTTTTGTTTTTGTTCCTCGTTGTTTTGTTTGTAGTTTCCCCGTCTCTTTGCCAGTTGGATATGTAAGTTGATGGGCACTCGACAAAGCTGGCAGCTTTTGGTAAAGGACTTTACCCGTACTCGTACTCGCCCTCGCAGAAATTATTTTCTAAATTGTTTTCGGCATAATAGAAAATCTATTTATACAGCTACAGAGTAAAGAGGCAGAAAAACTATTAGAGCATTATTAAAGCAATGGCAGCTCGACTTAAGGATGCCCACAGTACAGTTACAGAAGGATTGATAACAAACTGGTTCAAAATATGGGAAAAAAAAATGATCAGAGTACTGTATAAAAGGAGTATCAAAATATGTCCTTGCTACAATTTAGTACAATATATTTACTGTGCCTTTCTTCAATATATCTATTGGCTTACCAAACTCTTAGCCAAGTCAAGTCTACTCTTTATTAGTGAAATGAAAAAACCAGGGAAACTTACCCAAACAAAGAGAAAATTGTTGCAAGTTTTCTTTGGCAGAGTTTACCTTTGGGGCATGCCACTTTTCAAAAACTGGCCAAACTTATAATGTGTGCAAATTGGCCTATAAAAAAATCATGTGTGAAAATTTGCTACCGAAATGTGTAGTCCTGGGAAATTGTCTAGTCGAGTGTCCTGGGCCGTATATTCTTATGCATTCGGGTGACCTTTTGTGGTTTTGCCTGGGGAGTGCTGCTATTAGGGGACCAAAATAGATGGTGAAAACCTTTCGCTATCAGCACCTTGTCTGAGGCACTCGACAAATTGGACTTTCATTAACAAGGCCAACAAGCAGAGCTGAACAAATATACTTGTATATATACATACATATATGAAAGCAAAAGAGACAGAGAAGGATTGCAGCAATAGAGTTTTTATTTTTGTTTTGGGTGTTGGTTTTTGGGTTTGCTCAACTCTCAGACAATTTAAAATTAATTGGTTTCCATGTCTGGCAGGATTTGCAGGACCTCTCTGTCTTTTGCTTAGAAGGAGCAAGCAAAAGCAGAGGGCCGAAAACGGGCTACAAATTGGTCAGCTTTACGGTTAGGGCGAAGCTCTTCCACATCCTGTGTGCGGTTTTTCACGCAAAATGAAATCATTTGAAAGTGCTTGCCACACCCGCCTGCCCCTTATTTGCCTGCAAAAAGAGAGCATCATCACAGAGCAAACAATAAAGCAAAATGGTTTCCTTTTTATATTTTTTATACTTTTTTTCTTAACTTTAATTCTACACTTTTTTTTCTTTATTTTGTGCGACGTTTCTCAAATTTGCCTAACCATCAAAGGGATGAGTTGGTTTGTGTGGTTGGTTGGGGGTTGGGTGCTGCAGGGGTTAGTGTTTCACAGCAGCTGATGATGCGCTGCCTAATTAAATGAAAATTCATGGCGTATGCCCTAAAAATGAAACTTTGTTTGCCATTGAATTGTTGTTGCTCGTGTTGTCTGCTGAAAAGTATCTCAAAATTACAACAAAACAATGGGGCAGTATGTGTGTGGGTGCGTTTGTGTAACAAAACACACAAAGTTGTTTTGTTAATAAGATACACTGTAAATGTTGTTGCTGTTCTTCTTGTTGCTTGCTTACTCCTGTTTTTAAAAAGTCAAAATGACTGTTGCTAGGAGTTGCCTGGCAGCCGCCGCTGCTTTGGCAATTATTTGAGTTGTAGTACAACAGCAACAACAACAACAACAGCAGACATAAGATACTTACACACAGATACCCGCACAACTGGCATGTGCATATAATTACTTTGTGTACATTTGCATGGCAACACAGACAGAATCAGTGCGCAACATTGTAATGCGTATACGCGGTGTGTGCCGCACTGAACTAAACTGAACTCCACTCGACACAACTCGACTCGACTCGACTCGACTCGACTTGGCTCGTCTGTCAGGCCGTTTTAGAGTCAGCCGACAGCCCCCGCTAGCCAACCAACAATTTGCTGACTGCTGTAATATGCTGCCATGTTATGTCGTAAATGTCGCTTTTTATTATTTTACATACATTCTTGTGTATACGCTCGTGTGTGTATGTGTGTGTGTCTGTGTGGTATGTGCGGGTGTGTGTACTTTACCATCAGCTTTCGCTTTTGCAAACGTCTCGCAGCTTTTGTTTTATTTACATTTCGACACGAGTTTTTCAGGACTTTGGCTGCGTTTGCCTTTTGCTAAGGCTGACTGCCATCTAATTTTCTATGTAATGACAGCAGGACAGACATTCAGGCAGCGACAATGACAAGGACATTCCACAGCTAAGGAATGTGTTACAGTTGCAAGCTGCCACTTTGCGCAAATATTTAATGGCGTTGATTTTTCAAATTAAATTGAAGCAGCAGCTGCCACACAGACAACTGATTAAACAAAAAGTAACAAGAAAAATGAAAACCATAAGGCTATCAATTTATATGCATAGACAACATTACAGAGGATAAGAGTTTCAGGCGTTTCCAAGTATTTTCAGCACTTTAGCACATTTGTTACACCTGGCGTATGCGTATGCATTGTAATTTTTTTTCTCGTGTTCTTTCTTTTGTGTTTCTCTTTTTTTCGTTAGCCTGCGCATTTTTATTACCTACCTCCAAGCTGATTTATGTGCAGCCTAATGAAAATTGTTTCATGTGCAGCCAAGCGAACGGCTGCCAGCCAAACAAACATTAGTCTCAAAGCAAGCGAAATGCATTGCTAATCGACGCTTGAAAGTTAAGCGAATCATTTAAAGGGGCGCCCATAAACTTGGAGTCCTCTAAGCGAATATTTTATGTTGCATTTTACGAACAGTTTATTAGTTACAGACACTTAATTTTAAGTGTTTGATTTAATAAAAATTTAAAAACAGATTTTGAACTGGAAATTCACTGTTAAATTCAAAAAAATTAGTTTTTAAAATACAAATATTCAGTCAACTGTACAACATTGATTTGATTAAAATTGTATATAAAAAGTAACAAAAATGTTAACAGGGTTAAAGCTACATATATTTTATACAGCATTTTCTTTAATAAATATTTCAAGTGAAAATATGTTATTTCATTTTTTTTTGAATCAAGAAACAAAGTATATTATAAGATAAATTAAATATGCGCCTCAAAAAGCAGATCAAATAAATTTTTACAAATTAAAACACCAATTTATTTTGTAATATCACTAAAAGAGTAGATCATCAAGTTGATAGTTTCGAAACCCATATTAAAAATTGCAAGTGGTTTTCAATACACTTAGTATGCTATCTTTTTAGAATCTCATCTAAATGTGCCCAACTAAACATGTCTGGTTAGTTCCTCAAATAAAACCTACCCTTCAGCCACTTTATTATTTCAGCTAATATATTTTCGCTGTAATTATATTTTTGATTTCAACATCAGAATCTGCACATAATCCACAAATAATAATTATCAACAATATTACTAGCCCAACTAAAGTGGTTTACCCACTGTCAGCCACAAAATAAAATCAAAAACCCAAATCAAATTTACAAATCAAATTTACAAATCATTAAACAAAATTCACACGTCTAAAAATATATATAAATTTAATTAAATAATCACCTGAATATGTGTGACCAAAGTGCAAATGTAATTAATTAAAATGCAATTCATGAGTAAACAAGACCACAGCTACAAAAATTCTATTGAGCTGTCAGCAAATAAGTAATATTTCAATATGATTTGTGGCAACTGAAAACTTACCGCAATTTTTTGGGTTTGCTGCATTTTTGTGTATTTGTAAAGCGTTCTTAAATTCGTATTTGAATTGAGTTATAGCCATAATTTATAGGGCTTGTTAGTGTTTTGTGCATGTAGTTATGCTTGGTCCGTGTAGTTGGTGGCTTGTGGGGCACGTTGCACATACGCCGTGTGGTGCGTGTGGCGCAAAATTAAACACAGTCACGCACGCAACTCACTGAGCTGAGATATTTTAATTGACACACATGCTCGGCACTTGACACCTGACGACAGCTGATGGTGATTATGATGACGTTGATGAGGAGTCACAGCCAGACAGGAAGACAGGCAGGCTGGCTGGCTAACAGGCAGGCAGGCGGGCAGTCAATTCAAGTCTTTGCCCCTGCTAACGAGGCCAATTGTCGTGTTGCCTCAAATTCAAACTCAAACTCAAACTCTAACTTATACTGAAACTGAAACTTCAAACTTTAGACTGTAACTGAATTTCACGCGTCACTTTGTTGCACAACGTAACGCACTTAAACGTGGACTGAACGCGTCGCGATGCGTACGGCAATTGAAACAGAAGTTTGGGTGAGTCGTCGTTATTGTGGAAGATGTGGCAGCAGCAACAGCAACGGCAGCAACGGCGGCAGCAGCAATGGCAACGGCAGCAGCGGCAGCAGCAGCAGAGGCATCACAAGCAGTGTGGCAGTGACAGCATGGAATCGGGGCAGCAGCGCAGGACCAGACCAGACCACCTACAACACGCAACGACGACTGAACGACCGATTGCGAAAGGACCAAAAACATCAGCAGGCGCTGGCAGCCAAATAACGCAGTCGCCACTCGCTGTCGACGTCGCAGCAGCAGTTGCAAAAAGTACGAGGCAAACGGCGATTCGCACGATGAGCAAATCTCGACACGAGAGCGCAACCTGGGCCAGTGGGTGAGAGCCGAAGGACGAAGGATTCAACCGAATGTGAGACAATGTGGTGGCATCGGGCCACGAACTATTTAAGTGAAGCTTGCAATTTGCGTAGCGCATCGGCATTTTGTGCCGAAGTTGTTATTGTTGTTGCTGTCGTTCTGCATGGTTGTGAAATTGTTGGCTCGATGCACGAGCAGCAGCTGAAGCTGAAAAGCTGCCGCAGCAGCAGCAGCAAAAGCATTTCTCCTGCTGCTGCTGCTGATGCGACTGGCAAACAGAACGGGGCTAACAATGGTCGTCGTATATTGCGGGAAACATGTGGAATTGAAACAGTTGCCATTGTCGGTTTTGGGGATCTGTTTCGGAATGTGGTTTATTTAACAACATTATTTCCAGCTTTCCAAACAAATTAAATTATTTTAAACAAAAAATGTTAAGATGTCTGTCTACACAAATAAAAGAGCTTGAGATCGTTAATTTTCTACATATTTCGATTGGATTGGAACATGTACATATATATAATCTGATAAAGAGTGTATGCTGATTTAATACGCGTTATAGATCGGGTTTTCACTCAATTCCATCTTTTGAAGAACTGCAGCTTTTTTAATTTTGTTCTCTGATTTAACAGCGTCTTAACATTCGCTTAACAGCAACGCATTCACATCCTTTATAGCAAACGGAAACGTAATGAAATGAAACAAAGTGGCTCTCACCCAGCTCAGTGGTACATTCTCTCAACTTTGCAAGGCGCATGCGTCTCAATAGTAATAACAACAACAACAACAGCACCCACGAAATTCCGCCACAGACATCGTCACAACTCCGTCGTAGTCGTCATCAGCAGCAGCGGCGGCAGCGACGGCAGCGACGGCAGCAGCAGCGACTGAGGCAGCAAAATTTGCGAAGAGCCGCACAAAGCGCAACTTGCTCCACATATTCTAGCCCTACTTACACAGCGACATACTCCCACACACAAACACACACACACACACACACACGCGCACACTCACTCTCGCACACTGCTGACAGAGATTACAGAGCGGCTGAGCTATTAGCTGCTGCGCTGCTGCTGCTGTTGCTGCTGGTGCTGCTGCCGCTGCTGTTGGCGTCGCTGCTTTCCGCTAGGCTTTTGTTGCTGTTATCAACGAACTTTTTGGCCGCTGTGCAGATTTCCAAATGCTGCCGCTGATAACAGCAACAAAGTGGCAGGCAATAGACATTAAAAGCAAACGAAGACGACCCAATTTTTTGTTCTTGTTTTTTTTTTTGCTGCTTCTGCTGCTGCTAACGTCATTGGCCTAACGCACATTCCCCAAGGGAGCGGGGGGCAAGTGTTTTTGAAATGCTGACTGTTAGGTGCGTCTGCTTGGCATATGAGAGCAGGCAGTGTCTTTAAATGACTTGGCCAAAATGGGCGCCATTTAAATGAAGAGCCAAATACCTCAGGCTGGCTGGTCGCTTTCTTTTATTTTGTATTTTTTTAATTCGTAAGTTTAACTTTGAGTTTGGTCTGTAACGCCTTGTGCCCCGCCTCTCAACTTAATTAAATGTTGTTAGAAACGCTTTTCATTCAACTGCATAAATTACAAAGCAAAGTGGCACTTAGCAGGGGTTCCGTCGGCGTTGGCGGTGCCTGTGGTGGTAAGCCACGCCTTGGGGGACTAAATTATCAGGGAGGAGTTCTGTACAGTTTATGCTAAATCAAATAAGTGTCTCGACTCTCGACTCTGCAGTCTTAGCTTGTGTTTTATTTAAATGTACCTAAGCAAATGCCTGTAAATTGGCGTTGACTACTTTTCGGGGGCATATGTTAAGAGTTAATGCAGTTATTTATAGTTACTTTGTTCTACATTTGTAATTTATAGAATGGTACTTATATTATTATTGTCTAAGACAATTAACTTCGAATAGTCAAGCCCCATACAAAATTTAAGCTTTAGGCTTAAAATTATGCATACATTTTAAGAGTTTCTGACTTGAAAAAGTATGCTATTTAATAACTTTACGTTATTTTACATCAAGCTGTGGCTGCAACGAATTTAAGCCAAATTAAAGCTAAATGGCCAGATTATTACTCGGAAACCTAAAGGAAACCCACAAAGAGCTGGTCAGTGGTCTGACCGAGCATGCGACATGTGGCTCGTGGTCATTTAAATGACAAACCTCATAAGGACTCCACACCAGCAGGGAACTTAATATGCAGGACAAATCGCGCTGCAGGATGCGGAGCACAAAATATTGTGACACCCCATGGCGAGTGTCCATCACTGTATCTCAGCACCCAACCCACAGCCTCACCCCACTCAGTTGCCGTCGGGTATCATTATTTTGAGCAGCATTAGTCTAAAGCAAAATTGTGGCCAGCATCAATTTGTTGTGCTAACATTTATTGTAATTTATGATTACTTTTGGCAGCTGAGTTGTGATTTATATTTGGAGGCAAAAAAGGATTCGGCTGCTTTGAAGTGCGGCACTGCCCTCAGGACTCTGGGCATTAACTCGCCTGCTAATGTCACACGGCAGCAAAAGTTTTACAAGTTGGGTAAAGTTTTTGAGTTTTTCAAGATTTCATTTTTATTTTTTTTATTTTTTCAGATGCTTGTTTCAGCTGGTTTGGTCGCATTTCAAAGTTTCTCTCGATACTGTTGCAACATTTCGTAAAAAATGGCATACAATCTGTCAGCGAAATGTTGCTTACCAAGTAGCAGTCTTGAAAAGAAATGAAGGGGGCAGCTGCTAGGAAATCAATTGAAAATTTCCTGGGTCTCAGGTGTTTATGGACGGGACAGAACAGAAAACTTTTTTTATTACAAATCCCAGCGAAATATCGCCAATGCAGCAAATGTTAATCGTAAGTCCTACAAAGTAATTCCACAACATGAAGTTTTCGCTTTTCATACCCTGTAAAATCTATAAAAAGGCTATATGTGTGTAACGGGCAGTCATTGTAAAAGCTCTACATACTAACATTTCAATAATAATATGAAACTATACGCTCACAAAAATATTTGAATAAAATTAATGTTATGTATACTTTAAATGTATTATTGTAAAATGTATTATTGATTAACAGGCCAAATAATGACCAAAATTGGCTCGGGAGTAACAATCGGTTCAGTTTTTACAAATTTATGGTAGTTTAAGTTTAAGTAGGTCATTTACAAGGCCTTTACTGTGTTTTTTTGTTGTAATTTTTGGCGTGATTTTTTGACACAAAAATTAACCATCACAGAACCACTTGACCTTTCGTTTTTTATACTCCCCCCTTATGATTGTTTGTCATAAATAGATACATTTTTTTTTTTCATAGGTCAATAAATTTAAGATGTGGAGTTAAAGTAGAGGCCAAATACTGACCAAAATAACCCCGGGACTGTCACTCGGTTCAGTTTGGACAAAGTTATGGGAGTCTTCGAAATGTAATTTACAGTGATTAAGCTCTTTACAAGACAATGTTTTGGTATGATTTTTAATCTGATTACTGGAGCTATTTCAAGTCGGCAACACTCTCCCTGGTTGGGCATTCATTGTAAAAATATCTTACTTGTTGAAGCTTTGTTTTGTTCGTTCTTGTTCAGTCCACAATTGTCAATTTCATTGCCATTAGATGTGGGCTGTGTTACGCCCTATTTATAGCCAACAAACAAAATGCATATTTCATGTTCCATCATTCTCATATATAAATCATATAAAGTCAAGCCGGAATGTTGAACAGCCTGACGTAGCCGACTGCACAATATTCTGTTCTCAGTGTAATTATGGTAATTATAGCTCTCGAGCCAAGGGAATTTATCACGTATAATTAGTATAACTATTAACTTAAGGAACGTCTCGACACGTCGTTAAAAGTTGCGATCCTTCGGACCAACGGATTATGCCAAAAGAAACCCAATATACCCATTTGTGCTGTAAGAACAGAGTAAAATTATAAAATAAATATGTTAGGGGCGCGTGACTGACTGACAGCTGCTGACCAGAACAAGGCTCTGACGAATGCTACAACGTCAGAGGTAAGGAGGCTGGGCGGTGCGGGTCTCTGTGCGGGATGTGTCTCGTTTGGGGGTCTCCTGTTGCGGCCATGTTGTTGCTGCCGTTCTTGTTGCTGTCATTCCACGTAAAATGTCAAGCAAACAGCGCAAATTAGCCAAACGTTTTCTTCCATGACTTTGTTGGCCGAAGGGCGCCGCGGCGAAACGCGTGAATTGTAAAACTTTATTTTGACAGCTTTTGTATTGGACACCTTATGCCTGACACGTGCCCCAAACAAGTGTTACGGGGGTGTTGTCTGGCCAAAACTTTCACTTAATGCCTTTAAATGCGCTTTAAAAAATAGCAGAGAGAATTTTTTATTTTCGCGAACTGTTTTTGTTGTTAATTTTAATATGCTGTTAATTTGTTTCGCGCTTGGGTAGAAGACTTTGAAAAAATATACCAGTGGAAAGTTGTGTAATTTGTAATGTTTCTATTAATTCAAATATAAATGTTTAGTTTTTATGATTTAAATTGCTCTTTGCTTATTATTATTGTATTACTATTATTACCTCATTTTGGATTGTATATGATTGCGGCTAACTTTGTGATATACCATTAATCACAGCTCTGTTGCCCATTTGCCTACTACCGTGAAACTTTTAGCGTCTGTTTTTATTCATAGCTCTTACCATAACCTTGACAACTAAATATTTGGCAGTTATTTACCTGCACAGTCAAATACTCGTGCCATAATTAATTGGGCCTGGAAAATGCACAATGAACATGCGTCTAATCGCCGGTTTCCCAATATTTTGATTTGAAGTGCCCTGTAATTACTTTTCGGCTGTTCCATGAAATCAGCAGAAAATCACAATTCAAGGAAATTAACTCATTTCCACATAAATTAGTTCCGAATGCCGCTTGATGCTGCAACATATTATGCGTCGATTATGATTAACGATCATTGGCCACATTTGTGGCAAGGGCAGAGGGCAGGGTAGGTTAAATGGGGGCATAAATAACTCAACGCTTTGCCGTGAGTGTGCACAAAATGAGCCGCGCCCACTTTTTGAAACGCAGCGCATAAATATCTAGGAACAAAATTATATAATTTTTTTAAATTATTTTTCAGCTTTGCCTTGAAGTATTTATGAGCTGTGCACGCGACGGTTGCTGGCGGCCAATTTTTGAGGACAAGACAGGAATTTAATGCAGGACGCGGCAATTACGCGAGCCTGGAGAAAATATTGGCAAAGTCATTGACTGGCCAAAGAATTTTATGAATTATATAGGAGAAGGTGGCGAAAGATGAACGAGGAAGCTCTAGGCGACGCGGCATAAAAAATATCTGTGAATATGAGTTATTTGCACGCATAGCGAAGTTTTTCACTTTACAAACTCATAAAAAATACATTAAAGTGAAACGAAGAATCTGACGACTTGTGGGTAACGCCTTCTTTAAGGGCTGCTCTGGTAGGCAGTCATTAAAAATGAATTTGTGGCAAAGCGCAGCTAATGAATAAAGAAATGTCTTTCTATTCAAAATGTGTGTGCATTGGGTGTATATGTGTGCATATATATATATACATGTTATGTAAAGGTATGTGTGCTCGGGCTCTTTCGCAATCAATCAGTTGCCCAATTTCTGCCTCACTTTGCGCAATGACCGAAGAGTCTGCTCTTTCGTCTGTTTGTTTGTTTATTTGTTTGCCTTGGCTTTGTGTGTGTGTGTGTGTGTGTGTGTGTGTGTAGAAGGACATTTTCGATTGCCAGACCTCCAGTCCCCCGGAATTATACATTTGACATATTAGTGCAGGCCGATAAAGAAATTGATTTCTGCCATTCAGCACAAACTCAACTCAAGTGCCCAAAAATGTCCAGACTCAAGATTTGCAGGACGGGATTGTGCTCGGCTTTTTATATAAAATTGAGTTATTGAGTATCGAAAGGTTGAAAAGGTCCTTGCTTGTTTGTGCTTCCCTTTAGTCTGCTTAGTTATTTTCGTTTTGTCCGCTTCTGGCGAATTTGAAATACAGAATATACAAAGGGGGACTTAAACTTCAACATTTTTTTCTTGATAAAATAAGGTATTAGTTTTTGTATTTCTGCTGTTTTTTTTTAAGAATAATTTTAAATATTTTATAATGAAACCTTATTTAGTTGCAATTGAAATCGAACATGCAATACTAAAATTAATAGATTACAATATTTACAAATATAATTATTTCTAGCATTAAAACATCAAATAGATTGAAACATATTTTCTGTGGTGCTACATTTTTAGATCAACATTAAAAAAGAGAAGTGAACACGATGCAAGCTCAAGAGAGCTTAAGCACACAAATGGGCAAGCGAAGAGGTTGTCAATGTCAAGAAAGCAGCTGCTTGGTTTATGGACATGTCCCGCTAACAACGTTGTTTATATTGCCACACACTGTATGAATCTTCCAATACGCGCTATATGTATCGAGATGCGACCAGCGAGGAGAGCAACTAATGAAAAATCCCAAGGGATACTTCGATTGGGCGGTGGCCTGTGATGAGGTCTACACAAACATTTGAGCAGCGCTGTCAACAACATGCCAGCCAGATAAACAGAGAGACAGACGGACAGAGAGACAGACATAAAAGCAGCAGGACACAGAGCATAAGCCACAGGACACAGGACACGGGACAGCAAGACAGACAAGACGGACAAGAGACAACAGACAGTTGACGTATTTTGTTTATGGGCCATGCTGCGCACATTGATGACAGTCAAAATCTATAGGAGCGACGGACGGCGGGCGGCGGGCGGAGAGGTGTGTTAGTTGAGCAGCACGTGATGTCATTAGTAGCGGCAGACAAACGCATTTGTCATAAAGCAACAAAATGCCCCAAAAATTCGGAAGGCGATGCAAATGGAAATGGAATGAAAGCTAACGCAGCGGCAGCCGCAATGCGCGTCACGCACACACGCCAATCATCGTCAGCGGGGATGTGGGTGAACGTGGCTGGCCGGGGGGATCATTGGAGCATCAATTGCAGCGGGGGAATGACAGTTACTTGATCTATGCTATTGCCCCCGGCCGTTTATTGAAATTCCTTAATGAGCAACAGCAGCGGCCGCATTGACAATCAAAGTGCAATGCAATTTCCTGCCTCGAGGTTGCAGTTGTCGCTGCAGTTGCAGCTGCAGTTGTTGTTGCTGCTGTTGTTGACGTTAAATTTGCATGGGCAATTTGCGTGCAGTTCAATTAAAACGCAGCCAGCAGCACAGTCGCTATAGAAAGAAAATTGTAATTGTAGCGCGCGCGGCATTGAAGTGCAAGTGACACGCGGCCAACGTGTCGTATGCGCAATCAACAAAGTGACAAATTGACTTTTGCGCTGGCTCATTGCTGCTCCTCTTGTTGTTCTCTATCTGTCTGTCTGTCTGACTGTTGTGCGTGGGCTCGAAGGCTGCTGCCAATTACCGCTAATGTCGCACAGTTGCCGCATTCACATAAAATTAAAGATAAGCGCGCTATAAAATAAGTTTTACTGCAGCAGCAGACAACGCGTCGTCGACTCATCGTGTCGCGTCGAGTCGCTTGGAGTCGCTTGAAGTCGAGTCGGGTTGAAGCAACAGCTGAGCGAGGCAGCATTCTGCTGCCATATCCTGGCAGCGAAAAGGTTATGTCACAATAAAATTAAATCCAACAAGCGTGAAGTAGGTGAAGTGCCTGCTGCCACTTTTTTACATCGCGGCAAATTGAAAACTTTTGGTCGGGTTTACGACTTGAGCGCTACGAGCCATGACTTTAACTAATTGCCTGGCATCTAATTTGTTGCTAAGCGTCTTAGACACTGCCTAAAGGAGTGTCCAGTGTCCATCCGTTAGCCGCTCGCTTTCTCGCTCTCTCTCTCTCTCTCTCATTCTTATCAGTTGGGCAGCACCCAACACATTAGCATATTTTTAACTTTTATGCTCTGTGTAGTTGTTTATCTCGTGAAATAAGCTTTGCGAAATGCCTGAATATAAAAGTCTTATATCAATCTTGCTACAACTCGATGTCCCTTTTTCCATTTCCCTTTCCCTTTTCCGTTGTCGCTGTCGCTGTCATTGCTGCTGCTGCTGCTGCCTCTGCTACGTCTTCTTCGTCGACTCGGGCAAAAAGTTTGAAGAGCAACTGAGAACTGAGAAATGCAGAGCTAGAGAACTGGGGAGCTGGGGAGCTGTTTGCAAGTCCAAGTCACCGGGCGACGCACCTTTGCTTTAGCCGTCTTTTTTGTTTCCTTCTTTTTTCCATGAATAAATTGCGCAGAATTTATGTGGAAAGTTTTGTGTGTGCGGCAGCGGCAGTGGCAGCGGCAGCGTCAGCGTCAGCTCCATTGCCAGCCCGAAATGAAAGTGGCTAGCGGAGTTTAGATGAATCTGTTTGCCTTAGTCTGATGAGTTATCTGCGCATATGCAGCAGCGGTAGGGGAGCGGGGAGGGGTCGTGGATTGCTGGCTCCTGTAAAGTGCAGTAGGCGGAATTGTAGAATTTATGGCTGAAATGTTAATTGAGCGCTGGGCGTAGAGTAGATCCTAAAGTTGGACTATTGCAGTTTCGCATCCAAAGTTTTAAGCAACTTCAGAATTGGAAGTGTTGTCGGAATTTAAAGTTGCATTTCAAATACAACAGATGGTTGATTGCTGTGAGACTTGCGGTTAACAATGCATATGCATATTAACAAATTTATTTGCTTTCCATTTGCCACAAACAATACGACAAATAAAGCAATATAATAGTTGCATATTAATGCAAATATTGTGGTTCGTTATGCCAAAGACAGATGTTTAATATTTACTTTTGTGAGTAGCTATTAACTTTACTAGCAGATTATTATAATTGCTTTTAAATGCGTGTATTGCAACAGTATCCCAAAATCTCTGCGATCCTCTTTGTTGCCTTGCAGTCTAAGGCCTAAAAGTGTTTTATCTTCAATTATTAATGCTCTTGAAATTGTTGTTGGTGTTGTTTAATGTCGCTAGCCATGCCAGTGTTGCCAAGCATGTGAGGATTAAGATTTACGCCGCGTCCTGCCGCAGAGGCGGGAAGGGCAGGGAATAGAACGGAACGTCAGGCCTGACACATGGGCGCTTCATTTCCGACTAAGAAAAAGCCCACGCCCACAAAATGGTTACCACAAGCCAAGAGCTAGTCACACGTTGCCATGGCACTCGACATTGTCGTAGCCGTCGTCTGTGACGTTGACAACGACGGCGGCGGCAGCGGCAGCGGCATGGGCGGCGACGCATTGTGGCTGCTACGTAATATTGCCGAACACCGCAAAGAGACGCAACAACGTTGCGTATGCGTAATATTTCAGCATTTGCGCTCAGGCAACAACGCAACACGCTTCGCTGCTCCAACTGCTGCCCCTGTTGGTGGCGTCGACGTGGTCGTCCTCATCGTCGTCATCCTCGCCGTCGTCGTCGTCGTCGTTGTCGTTTCGTTGGCCCGGCTTCCTTCTGCGTGCCTCTGCGTGTGTGGTCTACCATTATCTGTCTGGGAAGCCATTAATTTTTCAAGATTGATCCGGTATGCAAATTACTTACACAGAATGTGCAAGAGCGCCAGCAGCGCTTCCTTTACTACTTTGCTCTGCTGTCTATTGTGTCTTCTATGCGTGTATCTCAGCATGTGTGTGTGTGTGTGTGTGTAGCTATTAGTGTATGTGCGTGTATGCGTGTGCTCAAGCACCAAATGTGTCTGCTCAAAATTTGCTGGCTCGTTTTTCAGCATTTTCTTTTTGCATTTTATTTTATGTATTCTTTTCTTGCGGTTGCGGTTGCTGTTGCAGTATCTAATTATTTGGGCGTGGCTTTTAAGGCAGCGCACAATTTAACACGAAACCGACTGTGATTTAGCGCGTAGGATAATTACGGCACTGCCATTGATTAAATGTCTATAAATAGATTAAATTGACTCTGTTTCATTTGCGTTTCAATTCTGTGTCTGGGGCTAAACTCACTTTACGCATTAATTCCCCCCCCCCACCCCCCAACCAACACTTCGCACTTGTCAAATGCCACAGCCATTTTGTATGAAGTGCACTCAAGCGCTTTTTATGCATTGACACAATTTATATTAAATAGAATACAAAAAATCATTTAAATACTATGGAATTCAGCCTTTACATCACACTTATTTAATCGGATAGCATAAACGTTTTTGTATATGAAATATTAAATGCTTACTTGCCATGACTTTTTTAAAACTGGTTTTCTGTCTCAGAGTAATTTTCACATACTTAAACTTTATGCCACTTACGAATTTAACTTTACAAAAGTGAAAAATCTTTAATTTGCTGAAGCATTATCTGCAACTGGCAGAATCACTTCGGCACACACACAATAAACACTCCAGCTAAGCAGCGTGTGTCAAGTATGTTTGTGTGCCTCCAAAATGACAAAGATCACTTAACGGTTGGGCAATGTTAAACAAAAACCGGTGGCAACATGCTAAATGCAATGCTGATGATGATGCTGATGATGGCGATGGTGAGGGCCCTGTTTGCTTACAAGGCAATACAAGCATCAGGCACACACACTCGACATGGACAGAGACACAGACACCCACACGCACGCAGACAAACAAACAAACAAATCGCGAAACTAGCAGGCGCAGTTCTCGTTAACACATCGTGATAACAATCAAAGCAACACAAAAGCCAACAAAACATAACAAACAGGAATAGAAACAGGAACATCATCAACGGCAACATGGTCAGAACAAAAGGTGGCAGGCCCATCAGGTATGTGCACCCCAGATTCAGGATATTTTTGGGGACTGCTGCAGGAAGCGGCGAGCCGCATCGCGTTATCTCTGCTCAGCTTTGCATAAATCAACGTAGCACAACAAATTTTTCTAAAACCGAACTCAAGCGTTAAATTGGTATGGGCTTCAATGTTTGTGTGTGTGTGTGTGTGTGTGTGTGTGTATTGGACAAATTATCTAAGACGCCCCTCACGTAAAATGCCGAACAAAATGAACTTTAACAGTGCATGTGGCATGTGGCATGTGGCATGCGGCATGCGGCAACAACACGAAATCAACGCGACAACAACAATAAAGAGAGAAAAATACAAAACTGTAAAGCAAACAAAACACGTCGACGGTCATTTAATTGGTTTACACACACCAGCAAAGCCCCTGGGCTCTGTATTTCTATCTGCAACTGTGTTTGTGTGTGTGCCTTGCATAAATTACATGAAATTTACAAATAAATTACGCGCATGCAAAAGGCGGTCGCTGCTCACGTGCACCAAACCCCAGAAGGGCGTGGTCTTTTTATTTTGTAAGTACAGCGAGTTAATTTTATAATTGGCAGACGGTTAGCCAAAAACGTAACAGCCTGAAAGTATGCTATCAAAACAGAGAAGTAACTAATACTTAATATAACGCATACGCCAAGTGGTTTGCAAATTGGGACTTTAAAAAGCAGTGCCAAGAATCGTTTTGTAAGGTTGTAATTAGAATAGAAATGTTGAAAGTATTAATTAAGAATGTATTTTGTATCTAGTGCTCTAAGTTAATAGCTTGCTCTCATAGACAAATTCTGTGCTTGCTTATTTAAAGTCCAAAATCACTCTGTGATAAATAATTTATATAATAATAAATGTTGCCAATGAGTACTTTAAGGGAGTGTTCTAGTCATCCTGAACACAGCTAATGAAGTTTGAGGGTTAAATCAATTGTATCATCAATCAAGTCACAGGAAATTAACAGAGTATAAGAGCAATTTGTTCCACATATTTTGGTAATTTTGTACGTGTGCAGGATTGATAACTGTGTCAGCCTAGATTAAAGACTGTATACGAGTGTATTTGTATTTTTATATTCATTTGTGTGTTCCATTTAATATTTCAGCCGCAATTCAGACAATTGCTCTTAATAATGTTGGATAGGCGCGTGTTATGAGTGCCGTCATCGAGGACATGGAAAGCGAATACCGCTGAGTTTTAATTTATGCACTTTCAGACACACACACGCACACACACTCATCCGTACACACACTTATGTATGTATGTATGCGTGCTCTTTAGACGAGTATGTCGCAAGCTTTTCATCGACATTTAATTGAAAGTAACTCAAGCGTGTCAGCAATGCGCGCGGTTAATGAGCGAGAAACTCGAATGTCTGTCGCGGCTGCCACAGTCACCCTCTTTTCCTATCTCTCTCTCTGTCTCTCTTTCTCTCTGTATCTCTTTCTCTCTGTCTCTCGGTCTCTCTTATAGAGTGCCCTTTCACTTGCTGTTCATCTTGCTTTAACTCGCTATACGTATGCCACATGTCTGGCGACTGCGAACTTTTTGCCAGCACGTGAATGACATCAATGACAGTGAAAAGGCGTTTTTCTGCACTTAATGAGCACAACGAGGGGCGAACCCAGGCAGCATACAAAACGTAGCACCCCCTCCGGCTAAAGCTAAGCAAGTTTTTTGTTTATTTTTTTGGCTTTTTATCTGTTCTAGCTGCGTGTGACAAGTTTATTTATGTGTCTGAAAGGCATCCAAATGAAAAAAGAATAGTGAAAGAAGAAGATGCAGCAGCATAAACTTAAAAGACATCAGCCGCAACGATTTTGGTTTTTTTTTTTGGTTTTTGTGTGTGTTATTTAGTTGGATTTCCTGCGTTTTTTGTGGCTACAGCGCGTAGAAAGTTGTATGAAAAAGCAAAAGGAAATGCGTGAATCAAGTCCATAAAATCAACTGCCAAAAACACCCTGACAGATATTAAATTCCAGCTTAAATATATATAGTAGTTACAAAGTTCAACATATAAATTATGCAAAAATCTTGATTAAAGCCAACAGCAAATTTTCACATCTGAATCGTTGTACAAATGAAATGAAAATGTATTTATATTTATATATTGTTCATACGAATGTCGAATAGACGAACAGTACTTTAGAACGGTTGGCAATGTATGTTATAGTTAAGTTCACTTGCAGGAACTAAGGCTTGCATTTTACAGCAACATTAAATTAGAAAATGTTAGTTTGCTTTTGAAATGCAACAAATCAATGCAAATAATTATTCAAATGTTTTGTTGGCCAACAATTCACACACAACTCATAAACCAAAGGCATGCAGGAGCACACACAGATATACTCGCACACACGCACACACTCAAATACACACACACATGTGCAAACTGGGCAATCAAGCGCCAATGCTCGCTCGCCCGAACTTGAACAATATTAAACTTTAGTTATTTATATTAAAATTTGGCTTTATTGATGTGGTTCTTAATATTTGGGTATGTTTTTTTTGTTGTTTCTTTTTATGAACGCAGCGGTTTAGTTTTTGCCAAGCTGTTGCCGGCCATATATTTACTTATATGTATGTATTGTATATAGAGCAACCGACAAGCAGCAACTAATCCATATATGTAGAGCATATGTGGGCATACAGCATGTAAAGAATCGCATTTCTTTTGCTTACTCGTTCGACCTTTTTTCGTGGTTGTTGTTGGCTTGCTTTGTACATGTGTTTGGCAATTTCCTGGCTACGAACGAGTTGACCACAAAAAAGGCAGAAGTCAGAATAAAAAGCAAATAGAAAGCAGAGCGAGCTGCAAATAAAAACCAAACCCAAGCAATCAACAAATACATTTCAACAGCACCTTATAAAAGTATTTGAACCTTATGCTGACCAAATTTTATCGCATTTGACACACACACACACACACACACACACACGCACACACACTGACACATACACATACAAACTTATTGGCATTGATTTTGGCTTTTATTAGCTTGAGCAGCCGCAGCACAGAAGTTGCCAAGTCGCACTTGACTTGACTTCATCGTTGCCTGTTTTCTACACCCCCCCCCCTCCACTACACTTCTCGGCTTCAATTGCCCTAATCCATTGCAAAGGCGGCGTGGGATCACGTACAGCATGCACAGCGAGTATATCTTTTTAAAAACATTGTTAAAGTTTTGCTTTGGCTGCGCTGTTCCCAATGCTAACCCCAACCCCCCACACCCATTTATCTTTTTTTTGTTTATATATATATATATATATATATATATATATACATTTTTTTATTATTGAATTCGAGTTCAATTTGTTTTTATTGATTTGCCATTTTGCACTAGCCCCAGAGATGTGACGGAAATTGTCAATGCTTTACAATAGTTGCAGCTACCACTCGTTACCACTACCTCGTTTTACCCCTTCACCCCCGGCACAGCCGCCACCATCCAATATCATCATGGCTTTTTGAGTTTTATGTGCACTTGATAAAATTTCAATAGCTGAACCCACGTCGCACCCAGCGTTTGGGGTCTAGGGGTCTGGGGTCTGGGATCTGTTGTTTTTCGCGCCCGCTTGGCTTTCTGGGCTGCCTTTAGTTTTATGTGATATTAAAATTGATAGCAAATCGCTGCTGCTGCAACGCAGTTCAAGTGCGCACTCCTCGTCGGGAAGATGGAGGGTTTGCGAAAGGGGAACGATTTGTTAGTGTGGTGCTGCTTTGGTTTTTATGGCGCTCAGAAAGCCCCAACGCTTGGCAAATTGATTTTCATACGATTTTCAATAAAGCCAATTCCATATTGCGCATACGCGGTGTGCGTCATGGAATGCATTATGCTTGGCCAACATTTTGTTCAGCATTTTAATAAAAACAAATAAAAAAAACACTTACAAAAGAAATCCGATGCATAAATGCATGCGACAATGTGCTCCATATGAAATAACTGCAAAATGGGATGGGGAGAAAGCAAAGCCTTTGTTTAGAAAGATTCTAAATGCAATTGCCATCCAGATACAGTTGCAAATTTGCTTTATTCCTGCCATTATTTCAACGTAATGATCTATGACCTTTTTTAAACTATTTTTAACTTTGGAAAATTGTGTAAATATTTACATGAAGTATTATTTAATAGTCCGCATGGCAACACAATTAAGAATTCCTCTAGAAAAGTTCGCTTTGAAAAATATTTGAATGCAAATATTAGCATGCCTAACTATTTGGAAAATTTTAAAACATTTATAGCTAGCTATTATTTAAAACAACAACATTTTTCTAAAATGCTGTCTGCAACTGACAGAAATATTTAGCGGCTATTGGAATTGTTGGTTAGTGAAATGGCAGAATTTCGCTGTCAACTCTATGCTTGGTACGCAGCGTGGTGTCATATCAATGGTCGCGCAACAACAATGATACAACAAGAGCAATACAAGTCACACATACGACTAATGCAATAAAACGCAGACAATGTGTGAAGTTTAGCGTTCGAATTTCCGAGTGCATTTTCCATTTTGCACAGCGCATTGATGCACAATTGCAAGGAGTGGGCAGTGAGTGGGTTGACTGGCTGTGTAGAGGAGTGAGAACAAAGAAACCACACACACACACACACACACACAAACACAAAAGCCAAGCCTCGACAAACACGAGTGTGAGTATGGGCGGCGCAGTATAGGCGTGGCTGCGTGTATAATTTGCGATTTATGAGCGCATGAGCGTTGACAGCAGCGGGTTAGCGAGGGGCGTTGTTCGAGGGGGGGGGGGGGGGTGGCGAGCAACTGTAACACGTGCTGTGCATCGTCTAATGCGACTGGCAAACACCTACGCACACACGCATACATACATACGCATACGCATACGCAGTTAAGCACACAGCGGAACTTGCACAATGTGTCAAATGTCATATATGTGTCGCGTTAATAAATTCACTCAAATGATTCAATGTGCCTGCCCGCTGGCATAATAAAATGCGCCACGACACAGACAAACAGCAAATCTATAGCGTAGCCCCAGCCCCACCATGTGTCTCCCTCTCGTCGTCCTACTCCGTTAGCCATACTCAATCACACACACGCCCGCAGTCAATTGTCATTGACAAATACAATCCAATTGTCACAGGATGAGTCTTGAATCACTAACAAATTCAGCTTGAATTTTATTGTTGCTATTGTTTTGTATGCTAAAGTTGCAGCATAACAAAAGCAGCGGCAACTGCATAGATTTTTATTGGAAATATAATATAGATTTGAAAATATATAACGGTAATAATATAAAAACTATAGTTTCAAATGTTCAATCTTGAAGTTGACATTATGTAGATATGTTGACAATTTAAACTAGTATTTTATATAATAATTGCAATATACAGTACGTATGTGGTTAATCTTAAGTTAAGTATATCTTTATTATTGTCCTGTAAATCAAATTTATAACAAGCAATCAATTGACCAACTAGAACCATTTAAGTGTACTTTACGAGCTTATGGTGCCATAAATTTGGGATTTTCAAGAATTATAATACACAAATAGCCAAAAAATTGGGCCATTACAAAATGTAAAAAGTGGCTCTTGGGTTAAGTTAACATACCAAGGAAAGCAACTGCAGAAACACTTATAGCAAAGTGCTTACAAATAAATTGCCCAGAGAACAGAACCTACGTATACAATATGCTTTGTATATATATATATGTACGTGTATGTACATAAATATTTTAGGGGCGGCCAAATGAACTGCAAATAATGCAGAAGGCGGCATATAAATAGTCGGATCCAATGTGGCCATGCCCATTGCAGATGTACATGAATTTGTCATTGAACTCTGCTGCAAGAACAAGACGCAGCAAGTCCTTTTAGCATCCTGCCCGCCTGCCTGCCACCCCATTGCTCCTTTTGAAATCTATTTAATTGCAAAATCACAGCCAAAAGTGGGCAAAACGTTGGTATTTTTTTTCGCAAGAGTTGTTTGTTGTGGTGCGGGTTTGTTTTCCTTTGCCTGATTGCATTGAGGCACCTTGCCAAGTAGCAATGTGCTCAAACCTGAGCCGGATGAACCAATGGCAATTGCCAAAAACTTTGCCAGCATCATCGTCAGTGCCATCATCAGCGGCTGGTGCCCCCCAAAAGCTTGGCACCGGCTAAGAAAACTGCCTCGTCTCGACATTCTAGCTACGTTTGTCGTACAACAAAACTGCATAAATTTAATGCGGATTTTGGCAAACGATGCGACAACGTCGTTTCACGTGCCAAGGAACCCAACCGCCAGCGCCAAGTCCTGGCCAGGACAACGACGCCACGCCACGCCACGCGACGTTCGAGTCGAGTCGAGTTGAGCAGACGAAACGCGATTTCGGACTCGCATATGGGGTGCATGGGATGAGGGGATGAGGGGAGGAGGGGATTAGGGTGTGCATGGACAGCTCTCTAGGCTCGCTCCATAAAATTCTATGCATTTCCGTGTTGGCATTTGTCGCTGCTTCATTGTGAGCGGCGAACCGAGTGCAAGTGCGGCCGCGCACAGTGGGACAAAACTGCACAAACTTAAAATAAAATTGCACAACATACGTTGTGGTTTGGCACTTCTGATTTATAAAGTCAAGAAACTAATAAAATCAGAATATTAAAGTATTCAAAAGTAGCTGAGATATACAACTTTTTAGAGTGACTAAAGATTGCAGGAGAAGAAACCACACAACCAGGCTTGGATCAAGAAGCAACTATATGTGCAACTTTGCTATAATGAATCAAATTAAACAATTATTTGTATTCCGAAAATATATAACTTTAAAAACAAGCTTTTGTGAAGAGCATAATTTATTATAATGCATAATTTTGGTGTTGCTGAACCCACTGCCTGCTGCAACATCCAAATGCCTATGCAGTCAGCGCCTCAGTTCTTTCCTATTCGACTCTGTCTCTCTCTCTCTCCATCTCTTTTTGAGTGCCGCAGCACACGCCCCCCTCTTCTGCTTTCATTCTGTTTCGTATGCATTATAATTTGAGTGGCACGCTGAGAGTAGCTTTTGTTTTGCTTTTAATTAGATTTACATTGGCCACTTTTCAGTTGCGGCTGCCACAGTTCCAAACTGGGGGGGTGGGGGGTCAGCCACCTGCCACCAGCCCTCATTCTCGTTCGCTCTCATCACGCTGCAGCCTAACAAACACTGCGCTTTGTTTATTTTGGCGCCTTGCGCACTCATTGCCCACATTGCACATAGACAACAAGCTGCCCTGTCCCCACACTACCCCTCACCACTGCAGTGGTTGCCTGTTTTTCTTCTTTTGTTTTTTTTTTTTGGTTTTTTTTTATTATTTTGTTGAGTTATTTTCAACAGCTTCACTTTTTGCACTTCCGCTTTGTGTGTCACTAATTGCTTTTGTGTTTCAGTATTTACAATTGTTTTGATTTATTTCTTTTTGATCCCCCAGCCTTCTCACATCCACATCACGCCTCTCTCTCTCTTTCTATCCACAGCTCTGCGTGCTTAATTAAATGCACTTGGAATGTCGTCGAGTCTCTCTGCGTCATTGTCCAGACAGACACTCGTTGCCTCTAGGCCTCTTGTGTGACGACTTTCTCAGTCTCTAATCGCATTTTATAATGACATTTAATGCAATTTCACTGCATTTTCACGCTGCATTCCTAATTGGCCCAAACACACAAAACCTCCGTTATATCGATTTGTGTTTGCAATTGCAAAATACAAAACCTAATAAGTTGAGCCCAGGAGTGCTTCCCAATATTAAATGTAAGATAAATTTCGTACAGTTGTAAATTTTTTAAAGTATTTAAAAATTACTGAAGTTTGCAGTACTTCACTTTATAATATTTATTGAATTCAAATTTAAGCATATTTTGTACAGTTAGAATCAATATCATACTGACCTTCATTTACGATAAAAAATTTAAATAGATTTTAAATTTTCAATTCAATTCAATTTTTTATATGTTGTTTAAAAATAAATATAAAATACAATTTAATTAATTTAAGTTACGCTTGTTAATAAAATTTAAAAATAATATTGATGTCAATTATTCGCAATAAGATAAGGAGGCATTCTGATAATTTAAATGATTGCTGGCCCTGGGCTTTAGGCACTGCGTCTTTGGTTGACGGGCTAAACTGAAATGAAGAAAATAACTCAGAAAAGTTGTGAAGAATAATATCTCGTAATGCTGCTGATGATGCTGCTAATTCAAAACCGGAAAAGCTTTTAACCAATTTACATAATTTGCTAAGGAGCGACTTGGGCCATAGCCATAGCCAGTTGCGTCCAAGTCTCTGATAGCCAGGACAGGCTATCAAGTCGTCTGGCTCGAGTCATTTTTCTTAAGCGTCGCGCCGAGTCGCCGAGGACGACGACGACGACGACGCTGACGCCGACGACGACAAAGGACATTTTTAAAGAAATTAATTAATGAAATGTTGATTAACTTTTGCCAGCCAGTTGAGCTGGTGCCTGCCTGACCAACAGGCTAAAGAGCGGTGGGCGATGGGTGGTGGTCGGTGGAGTTAGTGGTGCGTCGTCTGAGATTTATGTCGAGGCATTTGTCATGGCAAAGAGTAAACAAGTGCAGGGCGTATCGCTTCTGTGTGGGCGTGCCCACTGGCGGGGGCGTGTGCATAATCCACAAAATAATGCGCTTTAAAGCTATTTACAATTCGGGAATTTATTAACAACAAAAAAGTCTCGCTTGAAATGTAGTTGGAGTGGGGAGTGGGGAGTGGGTGGCGGCAGTCATCCCTCGTCTGCGTCAGGCTCCGGATTTGGATCTGGGTCTTGGCTAATTAGCGTGAATGCTCCTAAGACGAAATGGCATTTGAAATATAAAGAGAAAGCAGAAAGGGGTCGCTGCTTATTTACCCTTGCCGTTGCAATTAAGAGAACATGACACAAGGTATCATTCAGATATTTAATTTGTGAAATATTTGGGGCTCTGTCTTAAATTAGACAATTAGTTGTAGAATTAACCCGTTAGTAACACTTAAAAATAGTCCCCGATCATTTTATGAATTCTAATAAAAGTATACACTTTTTGTGTTTGCAGTTGTATTAAGTGAATTAATCTGAATTGATCTATTATATTTAGATATATTAAACAAATAAGTTATATGAGATAAATAAATCACAATTGTTGGACTTTAAATTTGTTTCTTCTTTTCACTTGAGCATCTTTGGTAAATTCGATGTCAGCCGTTTTATATTTGATGGAGTGTTGAGGCATACTCTGAGATGTTCTTGCCTTTTATGGTCAAGCAAACATTCCTGCCACCTATTACTCATGCCTAATCGAGGAAAGGGTATTCAAACGCATTTGCCATTCGTGCACTGCGATTAATCATTGTTGGGTCGCTTTGTTATTCCCGGCGATTGGTTCGTAGGCGGGGAATAGGAGTTGGGGGTTGGGGATTGCGACATGAAACTCGTCAAGTTGTTTTGTGTTTGATTGATTTATGTATTTGAGCCCATTGTTTGGCCCTTAATTAGTTTGACCAGGTGGCTGATTTTGGCTGCCACGAGTGGTGGCTTACAAGTATCGCTAGGCGCTCAGGCGCTATTAGTCAAAGTCTTAGAGCTGGCGATAAGTTGGCAGCAGGTCGGTCGCTGGCACACCTTGGGCTCCGATTTATTGCGCATCTGATTATCAAATTGCATAAAAAATGGTTAGCCAATAAAACATTTTGACATGCAATTCATACCTTACATTTTGCGACTGCATGCGCGCACCCCTTTTCGCGTCCCGGCTCTATAAATAACATGACGCAATCTATGGGTAACAAAAAAAAGAAAACATTATTTGGCAATAAAATGGAAATCGATTCGGCAGCAGCATCGGCTACGGCGACGGCGACGGCGACGGCAAACGGCGAGCAAAGTTGACAAATTGCAGCCAAGGAACAAATGGAGCGCCGTAAGAAAAATAATATCGACTATCAAGGATTTCCCAGTGCCATTGCCGCTGCCGTTGCCGTTGCCTTGCCTGGCCTGGCCTGTCTCATCCTGCTACTTGCTGGCTGCTGTTACTGTTGCTGTTGATGCTGCGACAAATTTACATGCCCCAATTGCAGACCCGCCTCGTCCATTGCTTGAAACGTCGTTCAAATTGAAAATTTTTCGTAGACAAACACACACACACATACATACGCAGGGCATCCTTTGTGCGGCTGCTGATGTTGCTCCATCTGCGATTGCTTCTCCACCTCCGGCCCCGTTCTGCTGCTGCTCCTGCACCCTTTGTACTTGTCATTTATGAAAATTTGTTTATTTTCGTAATGCTCCATTTGCAAATGTAGCCAAAGTAAATATTGGCGCTTCATATGGGGGACTGGGCATGGCCACAGCTCTATCCTACCCCTTGCCCAATGTAAGCCCTTCAATTTCTGGTGCCTCTTATATTTTTATGGTTTTGTTTCCAAGGCGTAATTCATGCGCCTTTGTTACAGCTTTCACCCTTACAAATTTGCTATAAATTGATAAAAGTGCATATTTTACTGAGTCATCGGTCTTCCATTTAACAATTTAAATTTCATTAAATATCACTCAAATATTCAATAATGATTATAAAGTGAATTTATTATTTTCCATGCATTTTTTCAAATAATAATAATTATTATGCGGCTGCTTTTGGCAAGCAATTTCCACGGCTGCACATAATTAATAATTGTACATAGCCAACTATAAAAACATTGCAAATAAAAACAACAATAATTGTAAACGCCAATAAATTAATTGGCCATTAATTATTGTTTGCTTAAATTGGCTGACTTGTTGTTGTTTTGCGCTGACCATTGGTAAAGTTGTCGGTAGCTATTCGTAATTCAAAATATTTTTAATAATTCATTATTTTCATTTATTTTTCAAGAAATCGATATTCAATCATATTATTAATAAACAACTTTATTGGGATGCCGAAGCTGAAACTTTATATGTAGACAAATAATTTATGATTTTTTGTGTGAATAATTAAACCGTATTTAAATTTGTATTGAATTTCGGAAGATCAATTTGGTAAATATAAAAATATCAATATTTTTAAGAAATGTGCATAGCCCAAGCAAAGGCCAAGTCAGCTGCAGAGTAAACCAATTTCAGGACATACTTATTGTGCATATTACGTCACAGTTGATGTCGGATGCCCCGTCACATTCCGAATAGCGGTAGTGAGGGGCAACATCAAACGCCACAGCTCGGCAAAGAGCTAGCAATACATAACAAAAAGGACAAATAAACGAAAATCAACAACAACAGCAATTGGAAAGCATGCAAACGATTGTTTGTTTGTGTGGTTGTTGCTGCTGTTGTTGTGGATATTACAGCTATTGTTGTGCAGAAACGCGCGAACGAGCCATAAAAATGCGGGGCCAAAACAGTCAAACTTATGTTGTGTCAAGAAGAGTCGAAGCTTGCCCCAGAAGCCAACAACCCAACAACCCAAGCACCCCAGCCACAAACCCCGAGCCCCAACCCCAACCCGACCCTGTAACCATTTCGTTTTGAATCCTGCGCGACTGGCGCTTATATTTTATTGCTATTATCCTGTTTACTTCATGTTTATGAACAAGCAGAGACGCACACCCCCTTCCACCCCCCCATCCACACCATCACACACACACACACAGCCGCATATCACACACATGTGTTGTTGTTATGGTGTGCGAATTAGTTGTAGCAGTGAAATGAAAGCGAATGCTTCAGCATTTCGCATTTCTCCCTCTTTGGTTCAATTGAAATTTTACTCTGCCAGTCAAAAAATGAAAGAAAGTGGAATAGTTAGATTGAGAGAGGGGAAAGTGGTGCGGGAAGGGTAGTGGGGCTTGCGCTGGGGGAATAGCAAAAGGTCGTAATGTGTGGATACGAATCATATGCTGCCAGCGCCAAGATGTCAACCGCGAGCTCTTTCTACCCTGTACAAAATACAGCTCGAAGGGTGGTTTTGTTCAATACTTAATGTGTAAAATACATAAAATGATAAATAAATTGAGTTTTGAAATATTATGAACTATGTTTTCAATCAAGACAAAACAGATATTATCTCTATTTAGTATTTAAGATTTAAAAGGTTTTTTCTGAAGTGATTACAGGATATGTGGATATTTCAGGCATTGCTGCATATATTTACACCCTGTTCTAAGCCATTTCCATCCAATATCTCATCAGCATGTCCCTTTGTTAGGAATAGTTGCAGCATCCAAAGCCCACAAAGCACTTGATAAGAAAAACTGCTAGCGTTGTACCTTTTCAGACATCAGTTACAGCTGCCCAAAACTAAATTCATTTCCTTTGTGTGTGGCTGCAAGTTGGGGTGGTTAAAAGCATTGAATATATAAAGAGAAAACATTGTCATATTTTCAAAATGAGTGTACAAGTGGGTGTTGCTGCTCCGTTATGAGTGTGTGTATGTAGTTGAGGGGGGAAGGTGTGGGGGAGGACAGCGCACATTTGTTTAGTCTAATAAACATTTAGATGACTTCAGGGTGGGCACTTGAGCGGCGACAATTGTCAAACTTTAATGTCGAGTGTCAAGCAAATAAATTACATCAGCAGCAACTAACAAATCAAATAATGAATGCATAAATTTAACAATTTTCAGTAGCCAGAAAGTAGCTAAAACTTCTCCAGTGGACATTATGAGGGGCTGCGGCATGGGGGCAGTTACGTTCTGGTGTTGGCTGCGTCGGCGGCTGCTTTTCCAATGAGTCGCTTTGTAATTTATGACTTGGCACTGGAGCAGGGTGCAGCCAGAAGAAACCAGAAGCAACCAGAAGTAGCAGCAGCAGCAGCATCAGTAAAAGCAACCAACGCCTCAGCGCCTCCTTTGAAATGACAATTTTCGGCACAATTTTCGCGGCGGCTTGCATAGAACAGACATGAGAAGGAGTCAGGAGTGAGGAGAGAGTGGAGAGTGGAGAGGGGAGAAATGAGTGCGAGCGGGAGCGGGAGAAGGAGCAGGATTCTTGAGTATGGTAGCATTGGGAAATTGTAAAATTGTTGAAATATAAAACTTTCCGCTGCATAACGAGCTAACGATGCGGAAACCTGAAGAAAGTTATGTTATCAATTTCAGTACCAACAAATAAATTTGAATTTAACACGGGAGCACACAAAAGGCCATCAGGCAACTTTGAAAATTATGTGCTCCCGCACTTATGGTCCAATATAACAAATGGATGCTGTAGATCTTTAGTTTTAAAGTTTACTTTAGCTGCAGCAGTGGTCTGGCTAAAGAAGGCACGGCCTGCCAATGCTTTAAGTGCTAAACTGAAGCTATAAATCCGTAACAACTATTGAATATAGCTAAGGAAGTGCGTTATGTGTTTTCACACAGCCATAAATTCATTTTTCCCTTCAAGGAGTTGAGTTATGTGGCTTACAAAACGATTTCGCATTGAACTAACTTACTCCTTTTCCTAATTAGTGAACAAGAAAAATTGTGATCAGAACTTTTTGACTTGTGTAAACTAAGAAGTTTCTAGTTAACTTGCGGCGCCCCTCTGGTTTTCTTAATAGCTAAATTTTTAAAATGTAGGTGTCCCTTAAAAATGGGTTTGTCGCTTTAAAGTATAACAAATGCACTCTCAATCTAAAATCTGTTTAAAATCAATATCGCAAAAGTATCACGTTGGGCGCCATCCCGTTTTTCTCCATGCAAATTCAAAGAAGGCGAAATTGTGCAGAAATCGTTTACAGGCGCGCGCTGACACTTCAAGTGATAAGTTTAACAAAA
The DNA here is from genome assembly GCA_035045305.1 of Drosophila maculinotata. Classification (NCBI taxonomy): domain Eukaryota; kingdom Metazoa; phylum Arthropoda; class Insecta; order Diptera; family Drosophilidae; genus Drosophila; species Drosophila maculinotata. The sequence continues at coordinate 6,656,389 of JAWNPD010000038.1, read as the reverse complement.
CTAAATTTGTGGCCATGTTTTTGTCGCCGTCTCAGTTTGGTTATAAAATCAATTTCCGTTGAAGAATTCAATTTCCGAATGCAATAATTATGCCAAGTGTCAATGCAAAAGCCACAAAAAAAAAACCAAACACTCAACGAGCTAGATTTCTTTCCCTTTCTTTTGCTCTGTAGCTTGGTTTCGCTGCTGCCACACCTTTCGACCCCTGCTGCATGCAACGTCAATTAATAACTTTTCTTTTCCTTGTTGATATTTTTTTTTTTGTTTTTTGTGCAAATCCTTTGGCACAAATCTTAACTAGCAAAAGGAAAATCACATAAATCCTTGAGCATTTAATTCGAACAATAAGAAAAATAATTACGAGTGCTGAGCACGTGAGTCAAGAGCACTTGACGGTGAGCAGGGCCTTGGAATGGGGGATAAGCCGTGAAAAAATTACAAGTAGAAACGCGCCCCAACAACGTTGGATTGCTACATTCAACTGACAGTCGTCCGGAAGCAGCAACAAAGTCTGCGAGTGTGGGTGTCTCTGTGTGTGTGTGTGTGTGTTTGTGTGTGTAGGATGGGGTTTACTTGTCAGGCAGTTAATCTAACCCATCAAGCTGAAGCGCCGAGTCGCTATCCAGATATTCCAGCCCAGGCAGCGTCAGCGGAAAACGCCGTACACAGGTGCAATTAAGAATTTTGCACGGAAGCCAAGTCAAGTCAACAGTGTGTGTGTGTGGGTGTGAGGGAGAGGGAGAGAGAGACAGACATCACCATCGCATTCTTAGCCCCAACCGCCTTCACTGTCTAGGCAGCCAGCAAACAGGCGTCAGTTTCTTCCTATCTGCTGTGCCACCTGCAACCCTCAACCGTTTACCCTTCTAGCGCCTTAGCTCTCCTCACCCCGTCCCCTATCTCTCACGCCCCCTGTGCTCGTTTACTATTCATCCTAGCGTGCCATTAAGATTTGTTGTTTGAATACATTTACCATTTGTTAGTGCAGCCGTTGCTGACTGAATGTGAGTGTGTACGATGGTGAGCGGGTATGCGTGTAGTTGTGTCTGTGTGTGTGTGTGTGTGTGTGTGCGTGTTTCGTTTTGCACTCACAGCAATTATTTACTCGCGCTTAAAGCTAAAAGGCTTTAATTGCGCGATTATTTGTCTTCTTCATTAAGCGAAACACGCAAATCTCAAAGGCAAAAGGCTTTGAATGGTGAGGAGTTAAGGGAGGCGATGTGACAGCAATGTAGAGACGGAATAAGGCTTGAGGGAAGAGCAAACAGTGGGCGCAATAAGTAGAGAAATAAATACAAGGCGGTGTACGAATATTGAGGAATCGGTGATATGATTAAACAATGCACAGATATTAAGAGATTATAACAGTTCACTTTTATCAATATTATATTCACAAATTATTACAGTTAATATTTTATATTTTGAAACCATATTTTTACTCATATTTGGTAAGTTTCAAAAGCATATTCATATTATATTTACTATTCAGTCGCAAACAGTATCCAAACTGAAATAACAACTAACCCCAATATTTATCAAGTATACGCAACGTTCTAGGTTCATAAACTTGGATAGCCAACAAACCAGGGCTTTTGCGGCTATTGTACTGTTGAACATGAACTTTTGCCGCTAACTGTAAGCTGCACACGCGACGTGCAATCCTTTAGCCATCCGCTGGCCCCTTTCCACATTGGTTGCAACAAAAGCAAAACATACATTCAGCGAAAGTTTCTAAATTATTGCAAAACAAGCAGTCAAACAAGCAGCAGCAGTAGCAGCAGCAGCACAGGCACCAACAACAACAATAACAATAATAACAACTATTTGTGCCAGGAGCCGCACCTGGCTGTGGGCTCGCAGGATCTCAGTCGCTCAAGACGATGCCAGAGCCAACAAGCGACGACTACAATTAAAAGCACACCTTTTGCAGGCGCGATGATGACAGACACAGGGCAACACGACACGACACGGCAGCAACAGTAGCAGCAGCAGGACGAGAGGGGAATAGGGACAAAGTTGGTATTTTCCAGCTGGTTCTTCAATAATTGACAAGCCCCCAATGAGAAGGCACCGAGACTGTGCTACAATGTGGAAACATAGCGCGAAAATGTTGCAACGTTTTAGTTTTAATTTCTAGAGGTGTCGTCGAGAGAGGCAGGGAGGTGTCGGTGCACACCCTTAACACCGAGCAGAGTTAAGAAATTTAACCTTAGCGCCCAAGTGTTTTATTATGTGTAGTTTTCAGTCGCTGGAATATGGTAAGGATGACCTCCTCCAACCCCAACCGATCCAAAACCTTTTGAACTACTTCGTGCGCGAAATGAAGCCAAAGTGGAAGATTTCCCACATGTGTGTGTGTGTGTATGTGTGTGTGTGGGGCAACGGAAGCCAACAGCAAAAGGCAAAAAGAAAAGTTGCTTCCTCTCTTTAGCGCGCGGCAGTTGGCAATCAAATTGCTGAGTCAGTTAGCCAGACTTATTGAGCGGGCCCCCAGCCAATTGGCCAACTAAGACAATGTTTGGCGGCGACCCTATTAAAGACACCTACGGCTGCGGCTGCGGCTGTGGCAGTGGCCACATTCGAAAACAGGTGGCATGCTGGCAACATTGTGTGTGCGTGACAAAATGGTATTTAAAGCCGCCGGAAGCGGCAGCAATTTAAGTTGCAGCCAGCACCTCGTGGCTTGCATTCATTAATGCTGACTCAGGTTGTTCTTCTTGTTCATGTTGTTGCTGTAAGTCTACATCTAGTCATACACTTGCATTTTGAAAGCAAGGATGGCGATAGGAAATCCAAATATTATATATATATTACTAAGTAAACGAAGTTGTATCTCTAATCTTCACTAGTTATTGTTAAGCATAGTCAACTGTATTTACCACAGCTACCAGCAAAACAAAAAATACATATATAGTTTACTTAACTTTCGGCACTTGGCATAATAACAGTTGTTTCCTTTTTCCAGTTGTTGGCATGTGCAGAGCTTCCTTCCATGTTGGATTGTAGTTCACGCACCGGCCACATCATTAAGTCGAACAAGTAAAAGTGCTCAAGGAGATTGCCCGACTAGGATATACCCTGATCCGAGGTCTTACATTAATTCATAATTCTTTATCTGCATTCATACATAGAAACACACACACGTGCAAGCACACGCTTCTAATTAACTTCTCTGTTCATTGCCCGATCGTAATGAAATTTTAAGGACATAAAGATGGCACGTAAATGTGAGACTATGTTCATTCCGAAGGTCATACCTCTAAAAATTTGTATTTCTGAGAGATCGGGGGAAGCTATTTAAAAAGTTAAATATTTTCAAACTAACACAACTTTGTCAAATCTGAACCGATTGTCGATCCCGTGGCCATTTTGAAGAATACTTAGCATCAAGTTTAGTTCTACATCTCAAGTTTATGAATTTTTGAAATAATTAAATTTACAATTTTGGCAAAAAAATCACAAGGGGGGACCCTTACGAATTTTAATTTTTAAAAATATAGAATCTTGAAATTTTACGTTTAATTGATTGTGGGTGTCTCAATTAGTATAAAAAACTATACGAAAAGTGATTTTGTGGTGTTTCATTTTTCTGTCAAAAATCACGCCAAAAGTGACAAAAAAATTGACTTGTAAAGTGCCAAAACAACGAAAAGTTCCATATAAATGACATTCCCAGACTTCAAACTGCCACAACTTTGTCAAATCTGAACCGATTGTCAATCCCGAGGCCATTTTGATCATATTTTGGCATCTAGTTTTATTCTACATCTCAAGTTTATGCATTTCTGAAAAAAATAAATTTCATAATTTTTTGGCAAAAAAAGCATAAGGGGGGACCCTTACATATTTTGATTTTTCAAAAAATAGAATCTTGAAATTTTACGTTTAATTGATTGTGGGTGTCTCAATTAGTATAAAAAACTATACGAAAAGTGATTTTGTGGTGTTTCATTTTTCTGTCAAAAATCACGCCAAAAGTGACAAAAAAATTGACTTGTAAAGGGCCTAAACAACGAAAAGTTCCTTATAAATGACATTCTCAGACTTCAAACTGTCACAACTTTGGCAAATCTGAACCGATTGTCGATCCCGAGGCCATTTTGATCAATACTTAGTATCAAGTTTTGTTCTACATCTCAAGTTTATGAATTTTTGAAAAAATTTAATTTTGGATTTTTGTTGGCAAAAAAAGCATAAGGGGGTACCCTTACATATTTTGATTTTTCAAAATATAGAATCTTGAAATTTTACGTTTAATTGATTGTGGGTGTCTCAATTAGTATAAAAAACTATACGAAAAGTGATTTTGCAATGTTTCATTTTTCTGTCAAAAATCACGCCAAAAGTGACAAAAAAATTGACTTGTAAAGTGCCAAAACAACGAAAAGTTCCTTATAAATGACATTCTCAGACTTCAAACTGCCACAACTTTGGCAAATCTGAACCGATTGTCGATCCCGAGGCCATTTTGATCAATACTTAGCATCAAGTTTAGTTCTACATCTCAAGTTTATGAATTTTTGAAAAAATTAAATTTTAGATTTTTTTGGCAAAAAAAGCATAAGGGGGGACCCTTACATATTTTGATTTTTCAAAAAAAAGAATCTTGAAATTTTACATTTAATTGATTGTGGGTGTCTCAATTAGTATAAAAAACTATACGAAAAGTGATTTTGTGGTGTTTCATTTTTCTGTCAAAAATCACGCCAAAAGTGACAAAAAAATTGACTTGTAAAGGGCCAAAACAACGAAAAGTTCCTTATATATGACATTTTCAGACTTCAAACTGTCACAACTTTGTCAAATCTGAACCGATTGTCAATCCGGAGGCCATTTTGAAGAATACTTAGTATCAAGTTTAGTTCTATATCTCAAGATTATGAATTTTTGCACAGGGGGGACCCTTACCAATTTTTATTTTTCAAAATAAAGAATCTTGAAATTTTACGTTTAATTGATTGTGGGTGTCTTAATTAGTATTAAAAACTATATGAAAAGTGAGTTTGTGGTAGTTAATTTCATAAGAATCTTGAAATTGTATTATTATAATTATGGCTGCCTCAATTTGTATAAACAAGTAAGGGTGCTCCAGTGGAGAGTGCCTGACTATGATATACCCTTAACCCAGCCCTTACATTCATAACTATGTCATTTTAGTTCAGTTTTGGCAAAGTTATTGCGGTTCAAAGGTATAAATTTTCAAAGTAAACTGAATAAGGTGATATTTTTGCATGCTTTCTTATGCCTGTTACATACTTTTGCACAAATCCATTATACCCTTTTTCCCATTTTTAATGGGTTCAGGGTATAAAAAGCCACCGCCGTAGTAATTTTATTTGTTGAAGATATATTCATTCGAGATGAGCGCGAGAATTAAAACTGCTGGTTAAGAGTTCGGCTCTCGACTTCGAGTTCTGCATGAGTTGCGAAAAAGGCGCCCAAAAACTTTTTGTCCTCCCACTGGCAGTGAAGGATGAGGTAAGGAAGGAGGAAAGGAGTGCAGCGTACTATCATTATAGGGCAACTTTGATTGGTAACCTGAGGGTGCATATTATTTACCATACTATATTCAGCTTTTCCAGTTTCACACACACCCTCCCTGCTACGCCTGCTGTGCTCACTTGTATATTTACACAGGCTGTCGCGCTGGAAAAGTTTTTGGAACCAGCACAAATCGACATTTGGCAACTTTTAACGCACCCGCATGCATTTCAACTTGCCTCAAATTGTTGCAAATAAAATTCCCCCGCTTTTCGGGAATCAGCTCGTAATTTCTTTAATAGTTGTTCATCATCATCATCATAGGCGTCCCTGTTGAGGGGCTGAGGAGGGGCACACAACTGTAGGTGGCTCTGTGTGTTCACTAAGTGGTTGTTAGCATGCATTTTGCATAGGTGGTTGGGTGGTTACATTTCTGTGTGTGTGTGTGTGTGCGTGTGTGAGAGGCATAGGTAAAATACTTGTGTTAATTTATATGACATACAGTCTGGCGCACTTTTTGCTGCTGCCACACAGCCATGTGTGAGTGTGTGTGTGTGTATTTGTGTGTGTGTGTGTGTGTGTGTGAGTTGCTGCAGAGTTCTGCTGCATTTTGCCTAGTTCGCGTTTTGCTTGCTGAGCGCAGATTTGTCAATTAGGCCGCATCGTTAACGTCCACATAAAACGACGGCAAGATAACAACCTAAAAACAACTAAGAGTAATTGTAGCCGAGCATAGCCGACTAGGTAATACTCTAAATTTCAGTGTAACAACAGCTGAAAGCAGTTGGAAAAAATATTTGATGATTTTTAACTTAACTACTTTAAAACTAAGACAAATATACATTTTTTACGATTTTCGGTGCAAGATTTGTCGTGGGCTCCAGCTTTATTGGACATCATCAGGAATCTGCCTTCAAGATTTTAGTAAAGGGTTCTGAATATCAAAGTTGATCGGATTTCTGCAATTCCCTAAAACCATTTAAAAACCCACTTTGATATCGGCGTATAATTGATTTTGGACTGTTGTGATAAAGAATAGTCATTCCATTTGAGCTGCAATTTTCTGCAAAAGTCACACAATTTGAAGCATGTCAAAAATATTCCAGTTCCATGTGCTCTACTCAAAAAACAAACAGCCCACAAAACCGAAGCGCACTTGGCAAAGTACACGGGAAAGGCAAATGTGGCGCAAGTATAGCAAATCCCTCCACCCATTTGCTGCTCCGCAGAACTGCGGTGGTATCAAGAGCGAGTGGCGCATTTGCTGGGCATCTAATCAACAGAATTTAGCGTCATTTATGTGCCTGCGACATGTAAACTGTTCTGCGTGGGGTGGTGGACTGGGGTGGAGTGAGGTGGGGTGGGCTGGATGACAGCGGGAATTGAGGTGGCGCCACGCATTTGTGAGTATCACTGACAGGCGCCACCGCTGCCGTTGCCACTGCCGCTGCGGGTGTCATCAATTTGAGTTTGTCTGCCGCTGTGCTAGCCACCACAGCCGCCCCACCGCCCATCAGCTGTTTTTGGCACTGATTTGGCGCTGATTTTGCAGCAGACGCCAAAAAAATAAAAAAGAGAGACGCACATCAAATCCATCAACGGGTTGAATTGCAACATTGAACGCTGAATGGAAAAAAAGAAGGTGACGGGTGGGGCAAGCCATATCACCGGCGCAGGACAACATGCTGATGTGGATGCTGATGACGCTGCCACCCGTCGAAGGCTGAGCTGCTGCGTGACACGAATTCCAGTGGCCCGGCCGTAGTCCCGTTTGCTGGTCCTGGCTTGGGTTCCAAAGTAGATGCCGCTTAAAAATTTAAATTGTATTTGCGGCAGCGGGTGACGGCAGTTGGCGGTGGCAGCCTTCATGGTTGGGCAGGTGGTGCACACTAAATCAAAGCAAGGATAACGCCCATCCTTAACGAGCGACAGGCGACTAGCGTCACTTGACGGCTCCAAAAAAAAAAGCAAAAAAAAATACAAAAATTGCACATAAAAATTGCAAAAGCCGTGACTTGGTGGTGCTGCTGGTGGTGGTGGTGCGGCGGCTGCTGCTGCTATTGCTGGTTTCTAGTACTGTTTAAAATTCAATCGTACATCCCGCGCACAGTGGGTAATGGGGTGGCAGGCGGCACACCTGCTGATGAGTAAATCTTAAGTGCAATAAAGACGGAGACGCAACAAAATCCAAAGTACGTGCAGCTGAACCCCGGCCACGATGGTTCCACCTGGCTCACTTACTTAGCGGGATTTTCGGTCTCGTGTTTTCAAAGCTGCAAGTTTGTCAGTCTTTTAAGTAGTACATGACCCAGCTATGCAGCCTGTCTTCTCTATAAGGCTTTTTGTTTTGTTCTACTTTCACGTTAAATCGTAAATTTTGCAAAAATAAAATAAATAGAAAAAAAATGGAAAACTTTGAAGCGCCTACGTGACGCACTGAAGCAGATTTCTGTAAAATCCACCAAGAAGAACGACTCTACATAGGTATAACAAAAAAAAAAAATAGAAAATAAAGAAAAGGAAAAAAAACATGAAATAGTTTTTCAGCCTTTGCCGTGCGCAAAAGTTGCGCTAAACTCAGACGCAAGTGTTAAGTGCGTTGGGTTAGCCAAGCAGCCATGTAGAAGGAAGGAAGATGGGGGCCTGAGGTTAGGGGTTGGCATTTGCCAAGCTAGTTAGCAAAGGAGTTCGTGTGCCGCAGCTGAACTTTGAGCTGCCAAGAAAATTGCAAAGCTATTGTACCTAAGAACCTGCCGTAACAATGCCCCCGAGCACCTTTTTACTCGGATGTTTAAAATAAAGAAATGGTTTCCGACTGCAGGCAGCGCGAGTGAGTTCAATTTGAAAACTTCCACGATCCGGCGCACTTTAATACTACTTTATCGATTTGTAAACGCTTCCAAAGAAAGAAAACGCCCTGACTTATGCAGCACTTATTGCATTCAACATAACAAGCTTGAGGAAATCGTGTGTATTTCGTATATAATTATTTTGTGAAAGGTCAGATCACGCTCATTCCATCGTCAAATAATTAGTAAAATTAAATATTAAATGTAGATGTGAGGCTCCTGTCTGCAGGGATATTTATTCTTCGGATGTCAAGGTGAGAGGTTATTTTCCATTACTAACCGTTTCCGTATAGCTAATGGAATAAGCTTAAAATGCGGAATATATCCTTGATTTAAGCTTAAAGCAAAAAAAGCAAATAAGAAGAAAAAATTATTACGCTTTCGCCACGTGACGCTGTGAGAGGGACGAAACGCCAATCATAAAGCAAAGTAAGGATGAGTACTGCAGCCGAGAGAGTTCGACTCGCATATACCTTATAAGCATACTTTTATTGTCTTATAAACCAAATTGTTAAAGTTGAGAATTTCTGTGCTTTGAGAACGAAGCCAATATGGTTATATCGGCTCAGTAAGGCTGATCGGGAACATATATACTTTTTGGGGTCGGCAAGCCCTGCTCCTGCCAACAACATATGTGTACACAACTTCATTATACCCGTTTGTTACATATTTAATGGGTACGGGGTATACAACATATATAAAAAAGAAGAACAAAGCTGCTTATGGTTATAAATATTTACCGACAAAAGCGTCTTGCATTTTTATGTGAATTCTTAAATTTGTACATTAAATTGTAATTCACATAAAGTGGGGAGAGGGGGGGGGGGGCTGGCATATTACGTACAATGTTAGACGAGTGCGGGAGGCAGTAACTGGGAGGCATGAACAGGAACAGGAACCGGGGCCAATGCCAATGCTTATAACAAAGCATTTTTGCATATTTACTTAAATATCAACCATTTTAACGATTTACTGCGAAAATGTCATGCATTTTATGTACGACAGTACAGTGTCTATGCGTGTGTGTGAGTGTGTATATTGTACTTAAGCAAACATGCCAATGTATGTGTGTATGTGTGTGTGCATGCGTGCGTGCGTGTGTGCGTAAGCAAGAAAGGCCCTTGACCAAGTAACCATAAAGCATGAAGCATGCTGCAAATAAGTAAGGCTAGACATCCTTAAGGATGAGCGGGGCACGAGCGACAGGGGGTGTGGCGCTGGTCAAAACTCAGAACCCAGAAGCTGAGCCATGTGAGCTTCGCCATCTTCCCTCCCTCTGTCCTCTTGGTCCTCTTTCAGACTGTGCAATGTTTCGTCGTGTTTCATGTTTCGTTACGTTTGCGTTTTAAGTGGGCGCTGAATCGGTTGTGGGTGACACAGGATGCGGGGTATGGGATGTGTGTTACGGGGTGGTAAGGGGTGGGGCAAGGCAGGATGGCAGTGACGGGTGCTGGCCAGTGGGCGTTGTGCTGTGGCTTGTAGCAGGAAACATGAAATTTTAATAATGTTTATAATGCCAAAAGGATTTGTTAGTCGACGCTGCACACTGAACTGCATATGTGTTTAAGAGGGCGGTAAGAAAAATTCCGGGACAAATATAAAATGAACGCCTTTCGGCAAACTAAACTATTAAAGTGTTAACATATTCATGTGTTGTTGTCAAGATTTGAGTTTGATTTCCTTTTGTTTGTTTTTTAACCAGCAAACAATTATATGAGCAGGAATATACTATAGAGATACGATTAAGCAGTGTTTCGAAGATATCTGGGTGCATACAAAATTAACTGATTTCGCATGCTAAATTCTAAGAGATAAAAAACGAGAGGGCGAGAGATATTGTGAATCTTAAGTCTATGTTTTGATTAATTTCTGAAAATATATCATCATTGATGAGCCCTCGGCAGTACCACAAATTGTGTGTGTGTGTGTGTTTACTTGAACGTACATTGCCATTAAGCGTGGTCGTTGCTGTATCCCCCGCAGCAGCACCCGCAGCCCCTCTGCCCTGGTTCAGGCAATGACATATTGCGCTGCACAAATCCGCAAACAAACGTTATATGAGTGCCAAAGGATAAGAACAAACAACGCTGGGCTCTGGCTCTGGCTCAGGCTCAGACTGAGGCTCAGGCTCAGGCTCACTGGCAGCATCATTGACATATATATTCGAGCTGGAGGTATGAGTAGGCTAAGTGGGTGAGGTGTGGTGCTAGAGGTGGAGGTGGTGCTGATGCTAATGCACATGTACGACGACAAGTCGACGATGCCAAGTGGCAGCAGCCACCAGCCACTATCCAGTCAGCAGCAAGCAACTTGCAGCATCAACCTGGTCAAACATTGAGGCCACTTGTCAAACTGTCCGGCACAGCAGCGGCAGCAGCAGCGGAATCAACAAGAACGGCCGTTGCCTCATATGGCATGTACGTTTTCCATGCGCTTGCTCCTCCACTTCCACTTTTGATACTGAAAGTGAAGCGCTCAACTTGACTGTTTTCCAGATTTTGGTCAGGCGGTCGTTCAATGAACCGCATGATTTTAATGCTCTCCTTTCGGCCAGGCCAGAACATTTTGGCCATGTTATTAACTTCGCCATCTCCATTGCCGTTAAGGCCTCGTTGTGGATGCACATCTTCTGGCCATATCAAGTGGAAAATGCTGCCGACCTCCTCCTCTCTCCCGCTGATGCCTTTTGCGGCTAAGACTGTTGCCTGTTTTAATGGAGGGAGGGAGTTGCAGGGTCTTTATTTTTATGCCTCGACTTGCATGTTTATTGAAATTTCGTTTTACGATATTCGTTATAAAATTTAATTAGGCAATTGCCAAGAAAGCTCACATGAGTCCAGGCATAAAAAGGATACAAGTCCAATGAGTCTCTTTACTTCATAACTTAACAGTTTTTAAGCTAAGTGCTTGGGTCGCGTAGATATCTTTATTTATAAGCCAGACTCACTGCCAACAAATAGGGCATATTCGCTTGGGCATACAATTGAAGTCAATTAAAACTTAATTGAGCATACGAAATTCTTAATAAGATTTTATGTCTCGATTAATTATATTGTTAATTAATGAGACGAAAACTTAATAGAAGTCAGTGGTCTTTAACAGGTCTGTAAAAATAAGCCAGCTGAATTTTATTGTATCTATCAATATTTACATTATCAAAGTTACTGTTTAATTTTATGTGCTGAACGCTTCTTCCCATCAAGAATATATATACTGTTTGAAGTCGGAGATATTTCCATGCATATATAACACACTTGATGACAAAATTATAATACCCATTGCAAGGCTATAACAAGAAAGAACATTTTCGAGTCGCATTCATTGATTTTATAATCTCCATATTTTTTTACTCATTCGCATGCATTGTGAGCTTTATCTTTTGTTTGTCGGCCCGCTCGATATCTTTAAAGTACTTTGGCCCAGCGACCCTCTGGCGGGATGATTGCAAACTCTGTGCTGCCGATCCACGAGCACTTTGTTCATACGTTTTGCCAATTTGGCTGCGTGGAAAACAAAGCAATTTCCTATCTATCAGATTAAACTATAAATTTCATAAAGTTGACTGCATATTCACGGCAATCGAAACGTAACGAATTTAAATGGCCAAACAACGCGCCAATAGTCCGCAGTCAGTCCGCACTGGCAGCCAAAGTCAAAAGGCCAAAAGGGCCAAAAAAGCAGCAGGACACACAGTCTGCTGATAGCTGCCGTCAGGGGGTAGATGGGGAAGAGGTATGTGGGTGGATGCCACGTTTGGTCGCTGGGTCGCGCAATCGAAATGAAGCTTGAAGCGATTTCAAAAAGTCAATGGCTTGCATTTTATGAGCTTTTCGGGGCGCTCGACGATAGTCCAAGTCGAGCCCAATTTTTGGTTATTAGTTTGCCGACGGGTGCTGTAAGGGGCAGAATGCCAGCCATGTTGTTACCGCCCCACACCCACACCCAAAACTCTACCCGCCCCTATTTGTTGTTGTTGTACTTGTGGCAAACATTATCGACTTTTGTGCGTTTTTTGTCACAGGCAACGCCGCGAGCCCCGCGATAATGTGTGTGTGTTTGTGTGAGGATATATGTATGAGTGTTTGTTAGTGCCGGCGGGGGCAACGGGTGCAGCGGGGGCTCTAACGGCTTTAAAGAACGCGCCTAATTATCAGGCGGCTGGTGTGGCGGCCAGAAAACTCATTTCCCTTTGCTGGCTCATTTTGTACGCTTCGCTATTAATGAAAGAAAAGTTCAACATTTATTGTTGTTGTTATTATAGCTTTTTCAACAAATTATTGCCTGCAAAAAGATTCCTTTTCGAATTTCCGACGGCGAACCAAACAAACAAACACCCACCACCCACAAAGAACTGTTTGCGTTGTTGTTTTTCATGTTTTCCGTTTAATAAAATCGAAGTTATTTCTGTTTTGATGCTGTTTCCCCCACATACCCACATCCCCACTTTCTCCACCCTCTCCCTGCTACACTTTGATTAGTCAAATTAGCGACAGCGCGTGAACGGTTTGCGGGGTTTGGTGTCCGGGGTTCGGGGTTCAGGGTTCTGGGTCTCGCACTTAGCGAGTTTTTGGCTAACTTGCGCGTTGAGTTAATTAGCAAAATTGTAACTGGGGCTGATAGCAGCAGCTCGAGGCAACTTTTTAAAGCAATTTACAAGCGTAAATTGTAACTTTTGTGTGACTTTTGTTTTTATGTCTGCCTGTGAGTGTGTGTGTGTGTGTGTGTGTATTTGCGGGGGTGTGTCTCTCATTTGCGGAAATCAACACACTTGTAATTTATCTATGATAAGTCATTGAGCTAAGCTGCAGATGCGATCCGGTCTCCAAACTACTTAGCAACTGGAGCTACAACAGACGACAGCGTATGTGAAATGTGAAATGTGAGAAAACCGTTGTTCAATGACATTAGTTGAGAATGGCACTTAAGTGTTAGATTAAGTTGTCTTGGAATATCAAAGAAGAAAAATGAGTGTGTGAAATCAGTGCGACAGAATCAGACCGCAGAGCTTTTAATTGTGAGCCACAATTGGATCAAGCAGCTTGGAAAGCACATGAAAGCTTGAAATCTAATTTATTGCAAGGTTTAAAAGTAGGTCTATTTTTTTTAAATAAGAGCTTTCTGTAAACTGAAAGCCGTAAAAGCTTTTCAATAGTTTTGGCTTTAAAAAATTAAATTTAATTTCAGCTGCAAGCTCCATTGAATGGCAGACTGCATGTTAATGACAAGTAAGTGTTCCGAATGCTTATTGCATCACTAACCACTAAGTGAAGTATGGTGAAGGTGCAACTTTAATTTAGTGTCATTGGCACTTTGCAGTCGTATTCCTTGCAGCTGCCACGCCCACCCAATTATGCGCCCATGAGCTGGTGCTGTTCGTTGGCAGTATTGTTGTAAAATATTTCGTTTCCGTTTGCACTGTTTGCCAGCTGCTTGGTATGCAAAATGAGGCGCTGCCAGTGTCAGGACTTCTCGTCCTGCGTTCGTAATAGTTGCAGCCAGCAGAGCAACACACAACACAAGACAACACACAACACACTGCACACAACACTCAGCACAACAACACCATATAACAACAGCCGACACTTGTGTATGTGATGCTCCTGTTCCCTTAGTTCCTGCAGCTGTTCTTCCTCTTCCTGCCACGCACTTGGCAAAGTCGAAAATTCAATTTCCTGTTTTTCGTGTATGTATGTGAACGGCATTTTTGTTGCTCTTGTTATTGTTGTTATTATTGTTGTTGTTCTTTTTTGGCACTTTTGCGCTTGGCATTGTATTAGATTCACATTTGCATGCCCAGCATGAAGTGAGCCACAGGCAAGTAACGAAGCCAGCCAAGAAGCTGGGAAGAATCAAGGCTTTAGAGCAGGGGTGCGGTCTGGTTGCCAGGGAGGGGGGGGGGGGATCTTTCAGGTCTGGGTACGCGAACCATTTCCTTACGGTGGGGTAGAAACTGGCTCTGGGCCTGGTGCGTGTCCCGTTTGGCGTTGCATCTGCATGAGAATTTGGCAATGCTTTTTTGGCCAAAACAATTGTAAGCCCTTACCAGGGCGGCGTTGTTGTCTGTGCACCATTCAATGCAATTTTTGGGGGTACTCGTATTAGAAATTCATTTCAAGCAACCAGAACAAAACAGAAGAGCAAGAACAAGAAGCAGCAACGGCATCAGCAACGGCAGCTGTTTGTGGTGCCACAAACGGAAGTTGTACTATCAGCACGTCGCCTCGCACCCCTTCCGCTCAGCCCCTATCAGCCGACCACCCCCCCTTCTTGCCACTTGTCGTTGCCGCGTTGGCTTTTACATTTTTGTCTTGTCATGCAAAAGGGTAAAGGATCCCACGCCTACAGCTTATTTAATTCGATTTTCAATAAATTCTCGTATTGTCCTTGAGGCTCCTTTCAATATTCGCAGACCTACTGATTGTGTGTTGATTTGACTCAAATGTTTGCAAGTGTTATATATAAATATCTCAAGACATTGATCAAAACGAAATGATATTTCTCTCTATACTTTGAATTGCCCTAAAATTAAAAAATACATATGAGGTGTGTTCTTATCTTAAACTTATAAAGTTTATACTATTTAGGAACTATGTTTTTCGTGTCCCTCACAATGGGACAGTATGATGCTGCTGCTGAATTTAACAAAAATAACATAATATGGTATTAAACTATAGTTTCAACTATATACAGATCTATATTCATTGCTCTGTGATTCGAATTCGAATCCGGGGTGTTGTCTTTTAATTAAGTACAGCTGCAAAAGAATCAATTTATTTGCTTAGCTTTTTGTTGATTCATGTTACGTGTTCGCTGGTCAGAGATGCGAAACGGCATGATTATCGATATTTTCTACTCGGTTCTCAAATGCTCGAGTTTTTCGCATGCCGCTCACATGAACTGAGCGCAGTCGTGCAGAAGCCGGGAGCGTTTTTAATATCGACATAATACAAATACAAATACAAATACATGAAGCTAATCCAACTGCAGGTAGCAGTAAATGACAGTAAATGATTGAGCTAACCCCAGAGCCATTGTTTGAGAGTCTGTGCGTGTGTGTGTGTGTGTATGTATGTGTGTGTGTGTGCCAGTGACAAAGTAAAACTGCTTACGTGACCTCCGGTTCGAGTGCTGTCGCTGTCGCATCATTTTAAATTCCATGCAGGTAAAAATTCGTATGCTCTTGTGCTCAAGATTGCAAGCCAAAGCCATGAAAAAGCGAGAAACCAATTCAGATAACTGCATAAGCTAAAAATGGCCAAGCGAATGCAATGAATCGAGAGCCAGAGAGCTGGCAAAATATGAAATATAACTGCGGCAAGTTCGGCAACGGAACCAAGCTCCTCCCTCCGTACGATGGTACGATGCCCGCACCGCCCTTACCTCCCCTCATCGTTGCAGTTACTGAGTTAACTAGTCGGTGGAGCACGTGCCTTGGCCTGGCCCAGTCCGACATTTGGTTTATTGGGGTACGTTGAACGTACTCCCTAAGTATTATTCATCACCATCGACAGTGGGTCTAGCAACTGAGGCATTAGCTCTCGTTGCTCGCTGCATCCACTATCCTCCATCCCCCCCATCCACCATCCCTCATTCCGTATCCAGTATCCTATCATCCTACCAAATTGCATCTGTAGAAAATTTACGCTTGAAATGCAGCCCCATTGTTCGCGGGCATAAAAACTATAATACAGTCGTAATACGTGCCACGGATTTAGTTGCCATCCGTTGTTAAGTGGACCGCGTAATCAATGAAATTGTCATATAATTACGAATCCGAAAGCTGCAACATTGTTGCCACTTTTCGCAGAGCGTTCGCAATATTTCGTATCATTGCTAACAATACAAAAGGAAGTCCATTAGATGCTTTTGATAACGGCAGCGAGATAATGAGTTGTGAATTAAAGCGTGTACAGTTTTACCAAAGCAACTTTTGTGGATAAATCGAAAGCAGAAAGATGATAAGCAGTTGAGCTAATGGGAAAGTTTTGTTGGCTTCTAGAGTCTAAT
Organism: Drosophila maculinotata; assembly: GCA_035045305.1. Classification (NCBI taxonomy): domain Eukaryota; kingdom Metazoa; phylum Arthropoda; class Insecta; order Diptera; family Drosophilidae; genus Drosophila; species Drosophila maculinotata. Next base: position 6,640,052 of record JAWNPD010000038.1, on the reverse strand, counting down.
GCTAAGGCAGTCCAAACTTGAATATAACTTTTCAGTTACATTAGTTTCTAAAAAGTTTGTAATACTACTACTATGATACATGGCAAATGGTAAAACCAGTATACAGTTATCAATAAATGAAAATGCAAATTGAAGCCCCTTACTAGACATGAAAATACCAAAGCATAAATATAAATTCACGTAATTGGACAGACAAATTCACAAGTTCTAGACCAAATCAGGGTATGCTTAAGTTTTATGTGAATGCATAAGATCGGAAACCCATATTAAATACTCGTATGGCCAAAACAAAAATTTTGCATGCACTGCACAAACAAAACGTATAAATTCATGAGCGATTTAGTTAAGCCGCTAAATTGCCTAAATTCGATAGAAGAAAAAAAAAACGGCAAAATGGAAAATCAAGCTGAGTGCAAATGCTAGGGGCAAGTTGTGTGTGGATGTGTTTATGTGTGTGTGGGTGTTACACACACGCAACAAAAATATTTGGAGTGAAATATTGTTGGCAACACATGCTGAAATACGCAGAAACCAAAATAAAAGAAAGGGGCGCCGAGGTGGAGGCATATAAATTTCATCGATTTCCGGTTAAAGGCAAATATTGTAACCATAAATATGAGCCGACTATAAATATCAGCAGAACGATACACTCCGACCATCCGCTACAGAGGTGTGGGTGGCTGTGGGCGTGGCACTTTCACGCCAATGTGGCGATAATGCGATTGCTTTCGGCTTTGGCTTTGCGCGCGCGATTACATTTCGATTTGATTTCGATTTGCTTGGCATCGGCATCGGCATCGAACTCTGTCGTTATTTTATTTTCATTTGCTTGGCAGAGACAAAATTTAAATTGTTTTTGCCAACGGCAACAAATTCTAAATAAACGTGACAACAACATTTTTGTGACACAGGATGCGGCTGCACTGAATTTTGAATGTTCTTTGCGAGCGTTGCGAGAAGTAAATAAACAAAATGCGATTTCAAAATTATACTTTTTGAATATATTCGTTCAATACAAACATTTTGTGCTTTGAGCTACAATTTAATTGAGGACTTACATACTATGACAAACTCTTTGCAAATATATCACTTAAATCAGTCATTTCAAAATTGTAAAATCAATTTTTTTAAAGGATTTAGGCTTGGGTAAAGTAAATCTTAAAAAAATGCATTTAAGCTATGTCATCTCTTCAAATACTCTCCATGAATTAGATCAGCTCAAAACTTGTTCCGCTGAACAAATATACCCAGTCAAAACGCAGCTCCTTCCTTTGGCACGCATTTTTGTTTACAATTTTTGCCCCAAAGCAAAAGTTGGCAGTTTTTGATGCTACTATTTTTATACTTTTAAGCAAATTGCAGGCGTAGTCTGCGGGCCTGGTAATTCGGCTAAGTGCCAGTGTCAAGTGGAGTAGGAGTAAGGAGTAGGGAGTTGGATGGCTGTTGCCATTGCCAGTGCCAATATATGAATTTATATGTTGCTCAGTTGGTAAACAACATTTTGCAATTGGCTATACAAACCTAGTGCTGCCTATACAAAGGCGACTCTTGGGCGGTGAATGATATTAAATTTGCGTGCACCATTGTCGACACCCAGAAACAGGAGATTGCTTGTCATGCTGTTCCATTGTTCCATTTGCCACACACACACACACACGCACACTATCTCAAATTGGGTGTGGCATGCAACTGTGCATGCACGAAAGTACAAATATCTCAATTGAAATATTCATTCTGACACCAAGACAACATCTTTTGCATGGAGCCTGTCAACGACATTGTCACTATATCACTATTGTCTCAATTGAGATTCTATCACAGCGCATCTTTGAATGGGATCCAAATATTGCCAAAACATAAAGAGTACACTGCTTGATTAGGCGATGAACCTAACTAAATCCTGTCCCCTGCTGTATCTTACCGTATAAAATGGTTTTTATAGTAGTGCACAAAACTATCGATATTGAGGTCTTCATGTACAGCACATTGAAACATAAATTGATTTCCGTTTTGTAGTACGGCAAATGCACATGTACAGCAACCTGAATATCAATTAATTTTCCTGGAATTGGACGGAAAGTCTTTTGGTTATGCAACATTTTAGTCATATTTTTAATTTGCTTCTGTTTTTTATACCCTGATCCCATTAAAAATGGGAAAAAGGGGTATTATGGTTTTGTGCAAAAGTATGTAACAGGCATAAGGAAACATCTCCGACCCCATAAAGTATATATATTCTTGATCACTATCAATAGCCGAGTCGATTTAGCCCTGTCCGTCTGTCCGTCCGTCTGTCCGTCTGTCCGTCTGTCCGTCTGTATGAACGCACGTTTCTCAGAGACTACAAAAGCTAGAGACTTCATATTTGAAATATAAGTTCTCGTGGTGCCGGGACAAGACCAGTTTATCATTTTTTTCGATATCTCATCCCGTTCAAAAGTTATCGATAAATATCGATTTCAGACAAGTGTTTTTCGGGCATAACTTGAAAGTTATAAGTGCTAGAAACTTTATATTCAGGTTTAAGTTACTGTACTGCCGGCTCTAAACAAACTTATCATTTTTTTTTCAATATCTCAATCCTTTCAAAAGTTATCGATAAATTAAGTTTCCAAAACAGTGTTTTTAAGGTATAGCTTAAAAGTTATAAGACGTAGAGTCACCAAATTTGGTACATATACTCTCTAATAGCACACAGAGGTTAAATGCATTTCACTTTTTGGATACCCCTCCCCGATCTCCAAGAAATCGAAAAATACGTATTTTAAGAGGTATGACCTTCGGATTTTACATAGTCTCACATTTATGAGCCATCTTTGTGTCCTACAAATTTCATTACGATCGGACAATAAACTCAGAAGTTATTAACGATTCAATGTAACATAGTTTGGTGCCAAAGGAAGAAGAAGCAAAGCAATTGATGACACGCGTAGCAAGCAGCTTGTGTTTGTATATGTGTGTGTGTGTTTCTATGTATGAATGCAGATAAATAACTTGAATGAACGTCAGAACTTGGATCAGGGTATATCCTAGTCGGGCACTCTCGACTAGAGCACTCTTACTTGTTTTTTTTTGTCTTTTTGTCCTGACTACCATCTTTGAATACAAATGGGTTAGTAAATGAAGTTTGTTTTTGTGCTGTGAGCCCTGAGGACTTCTTGATTAAGTATGCGCAGTGTTGTACGCAACTTTTTAGGTAGCTTTAAACTTGTCGCAATCGTTTAATTGTTGTAATTACATATGTATCATATCTTCTTAATGACTAACATTTAATATGCCACACACAGACACACACACACACAAACAGAAACACACACGCACGCATAAACTTACATTGAAGCCGCAAAAACCAGCGAAGGATTAAAACTGATTAAAATGAATGACGTTAAGCGACGGGCATATTTTAATTATTTAATGCTAATTAATATGTTTTGTAAAACCACAGCAGCAGCAGCAGCAGAAACTGCGGGGGGTAGGGTTACTGATGAGAGGGTAGGGGTTGTTGGTTGGTTGGTAGGGGCGCAGCAGCTGCTCGCTGTTAACTTTATCATAATGAGTTTTGCATTTAATTTTGGCGAAGCGTCGCTAAGCTCTGTTGACAGGCGTAAAGTGAATCTCATAGATACATGTGGCAACTATTGAGACAGTCTGTAATTAATTTGTTTGTTGACTTGGCAACTGTCTGTAGTTTGTATATGCCCCTTATGTAGTATATATGGGCGTCATTTGCGGGCATCTCATCAACTGCTTTGCATATCGCAGACTGACAGGCCGACAGACAGACAGATACAGTGAAAAGAGCTGGCTTTGTTTTTGAAATGCGACAAGCAAACAAACTGAAAGACATATACACTTTACGATGGAATTTTAGACTGAATGTTTTCTTGGCGTGTTTTCAAAAGCGTTTTCTCGGCTATTTCGTCTTTTATGTAGTAAGAGCAAAGAGAATTGCAAACAGAGAAAGTGAAATAGTAAATATTTTACAAATGAAAAACTAAGGAAGAAGTTGACATGGATCTGTGATTTTTAGGGACTTTAAGAAAGGTATGTTAACAACATTTATATTCAAATTATAAAGAGTGTTTTTGAAGCATTTTTAGTTTAAAGAATTGGGTCGCTAAGCTCTGCTATCTCGCGCTGCATCCCATTCTAATGCCCAGCACCAGCAACAATGTCCCCTTGGTGCTGCTCCTGATTTATGCTGCACATTAATATTTTAATGACTTCATTGCGTAGCCTACTCAAAAAACAAAAGCCCATCACCACCATCCCCCAAGCTGTAAGCTGTATCCCGCCTGGAGTTCTACGCAATCCATTTAACGTTATCAGGCAGTGACAAAGTCAGCAGTCCACGCAGCAGGACCTGAGCCTTTACCAGTTCCTCACTTTTTGTACACACAGACACACACACACATTTGTCTTGAGCGAAGGACTAAAAGGACTGTTTCTTGCCGCTCTCGGCAAATTCAATTATAGCAAATCGCATGCAAATGAGTTTGGACAGCAAAGTTAAACAGCAAACAGCTCCAAATGCATTTCATTTTTTTTCACTCTCTTATCGAAGCAGAACTATGGCATCTTTTAGGTTCTTTTTTTGTTGGTATATGACAGAAACAAAAGCTAACTATGTTAAGTCATACACCCACCCACACATACCCGCAGTCATTACTCATTTTATGTCGTGTTATTTTGCCCCGTTTGCAAATTCAATTTACGTTTCTAATTTAATTTTTTGCCAGCAATTAGAAAATACAAAAATATTTTTGCCAACTTTCGCAGCTGGTAGTTTTTTAATTAGTTCGCAATCTGCAGAGTTCACTGTGCATGCGAATATAATGATATATGCATATAAATACGTATGTATGCCATACACAGTACCAAACTCTATACATATATAATATTGCACTGCATTAAAGTTTAATGTACTTATCTGACATGCGAATGAGCCGGCGTTCCAATTAGTTTTTGTGTGTAAAGTCGAGTTGTGCTACGGGTACCCCCGCGGGCGGAACGACGCAATGGGTTGGAAAGGTGCAGCTTAAATTGAATAAAACATTTTTAAGTGCTCCAATCAAATACATGCTCCAATTATATTATTTTTGCTGCAGGTATAATAAAGTGTATTATATTGCTTAACAAAATCTTGTTGAGTATTCGATTTATGTTTCGCTTTTGCAATGGTATCCCTTAACATTTCACATTTTTGGAGACCGCGCTAATGACTAAAGAGTTTCCAATTGAACTATTTTTAAGAGCACTAATAACTGGCACACACAGATACACACATCAACACATTGTCAGCGAATATTTAATCCGCTTTTCAATACGAAGCGCCCTTTTTGCCCAATTAAACTCAGCTTAAATTTTTTTCTGCTGCGGCTCACACACACACATAAGCACACAAGTACACACATACAAACATGCATACATACACTGGCAGCTGCACACATACAGATATAGATTGCCAACCAACTGCACAATTTTTCAATCAACTAAAAATGCTTAGAATGGCCGATACGAGTATATTCATTCTACAGTCGAATCGAACTGGGCAGCGCAATATGTGCCACAGATTGTGTCAGTGTGTGTATGCGTGTGTGCTTGAATGCATTCATGACTGCAACTGTGTGCATGCGTTTGCGTGTGTGTATGACAACAAAAATGCCATAAAATACAAATGTCCTCCCCAAAAAAGAAAAAGATGCGAAATTTGTTGCAAGTGCCGCGCATGGGAGAAATGTTGCCACATTGCGCCAGTCGGGTGCATGAAATTGCCATTTCCAATTAACGCCATTGCAAAAATAGTTAAATGCTAGCAACAACAGCAACAAGAACAACAACAACTACCTGCAGCCGAAAACAACAGCAAGAAAAGCAAACAGCACCAAGGACAGGCCACCACTGAGGCCACCAACTACTCTTATGCCCAATGGACTCCACTTTCTCCCTCTTTCACTCTCTCTCTCTCTCTCTCTCTCTCTTTCTTTCTCTCTCTCTCTCTCTCTCTCTCTCTCTCTCTCTCTGAGTGCGACACTCGCGTATTTTTTGGGGGCACCAACAGCAGCTGCAGTTGTAGTATGTGTAACTAACTCTATTAACGAACCGGAAACGGAAATACACACGCACAACACACACACAAAGATACGGAGACTGAGCACAGTTTGTGCTGCATTTGAGACACATGTTGTGGGGTCTCGCATTGTTGAATATTTCGGGCACCACTAGACACGAATACACTTCATCACTGATATGTGTCCGCAAAGGCCCATAAATACCCTGTAATCGCAGTATTTATAGGCGATCAGATAAGGGCTCGTCGTTTATGTTGCTAGAAACTATTTGTGCATAACTAATTAATTATTGAATCGAATATTATTCATAAACATGCATTGAATTATGGTTTAATAATCTATAAACATCTGATAATTAATAGAAAATAACTTATGTTTCAGTATTTTTACGTAAAAATATATTTTATGAGAGTAGTTACTATTGATAGTATCAATTTATTATTAATTGTTAAAGCAATTTGGAAATGGATTGTGTAATTTATTCAATAAGGCAGAACTCTCAATACAAAAAGCATTTCACTTAACTAGTCTTATCAAACCTCCTTTAGATTGTCGTCTTGTCACAGTTTTCATTAAGTTTCGGTTGCTCTCTTTATCAAATGTGTTTCACACTAGAATTCATTGATTGTTGTCTATCCTTCAGTAGATGAGCGAAAGTTAAAGACTTCGAAATAGTATTCATAGACTGCAGGGCATTAAATGTATCCATGTACTCGTTTATTTGATTGTTGTTTGTTGTTGCTGGCACAGTTGTCGGCCGCGAGGCACTCGAAAACTGGTTACCCGAAAAACCTTTGCAACATCAAAAGTCCCAAATACCCAACCCTCCGATGAACATACGAGCGTAAAGATCCCAGACGACCCCTCTCCCCACACTCCCTTTAACAGCCACGGGTCGCCATGTTGACCGAATTTTTCGCTATGAGTTGATAACGTTTCGACCATTTTTAAATGTTCCACACGCAGGCGGGCAGTTCGCTGTTGCTATCTCGCTCGCACTGCTGCTGCTGCTCCTGCTGCTGCTGTGGGATTTCCCTGGCAAATTTGCACGTTTCTATTGTGTGCGTTGTAACGGCGTTTAAAATGCGACTCGATTTTTATCGATTTAATCAAGCGGCGGCTGCTGCGGCAAGTACAATATACATATACACACTTTTTTACTCTTGCTTGTGTATTTTTTTGCGCCACAACTTTCGACGATTTCCATACGTAATTGCACCGTAATTGACAATTTATTGTGTCAATCGCAATCGAGGCGCAATTCCGCACTGCACGGTGTGTGCTACGTTTAATTAACAAGGCGACACCGTTGCCACACACGAGACGCAAAGAGAGAGAGAGAGACAGAGAGAATGAGAGAGAGAGAGTGAGCGAGATAGATGCGAATAAAAACGTTGCAATGGCAACAGCAAAAGAAATTTAATCTGTTTTTAAAACGAGCTATCGGAACAAAGAACCCACCAAGTTAACGGACGCCACTCAGCTAATCCACAGCTGCAAAACGACAATTGAAGTTAACTGGGTTTTTAGCTCACTAATTAGAGATCGTGCGAATAGAAACTGTTACACAATATGCTAACAAAATGTCAAAATACATGGATTAAGCCAAAAAGTAAACTGGAACAATGCAAAACAGCAATTAGTAGTTGGTTTAGTTGGCTGTTGTTATCACAAGTATTACACTTGGCAAGGTAGTTGCAATTAATAATAGTAACTAATATAAACTGTATCGTTTGTTATGGCCATCAATCAATCTTTTACTTACAGCTACCTAAATTCTAGATTCTTGGCAAGTTAAGTCAAACAAAAATGGTTATTAGCCCTGGTTATTGCTGGCATCAAAAAATGGTAGGTAAACTTAATTGCAAAACACTTAGCCAAGTTAATGTTGGCTCTTCATCTCGGGGGCTAATCAAAACTCATCAAGCACAAGGTTTACTAAACGTTACACTAATAGCAGCCACAGCTCTAGGATTTATATGTACTATATAGCATATACCATTCGCTAGGCTCCCAGGCTAAGGCCATGGTGAAGGCTCATCAGTATCCATCTTCCAAGTTGAAGGCGTTGCAGTCATTGGTTCTCTAATTGGGCTGGCAAAAGCTTCAGCCTCCAGTGTTGATTAACGTGCCCACCAATTACGCGGCCCATATATAAACTGGGCTCTGGCGACAGGGGGGAGATGGGTTGAGGGGTGGTGGTGATGCATATCGACATGGCCAGTGATAAAGTGTGCGTAACAAAAGCTAATAATTGCCCAGCAACGTGCTGGCCACGTTGAAAACTGGCCCTTGTCGTTGTTGTTGTTGCTGTTGTTGTTGGCTATTTGCTTTTTGAGTGGCCAAAAAGTTTTGGCATCATAATTTATAGCTGCGTTAAACAAGCGAGGATAACAAATTAATTTTGTCTGTTCGAAGGAAAAAACCAAAGAAGCCACAAGGAGCTAGCGAGGTGGACGCTGACCGTAAAGGACGCAGCCAGAACGCAGCCAGGACGATGCCAGGACTTATGAGCACAACGCTTACTCTCGAATTTCTTAGTTGGGCCAATTAATTTCTAAAGTCAGCGACGTGCCACGACGCTCGACTTCCTCTGCTACTGTGTATGTGTATGAGTGTGTGTGTGTGTGTGTGTGTGTATGTGTGTCTTAGTGCCTCGTAAATCTTAACGAGCCAAAGGCGAAATTCCTACGCACTCACCAGCGATAACAACAACAACAACAACAACAGCAACAACAGCAACGAGAGCAGCACTCGCGAGTGCCACTCATAAATATAAGTTGCAATGTGGCAAGTAGCTCCATGGAGCATGAAGAGTGGGGGAGCTGAACTGAAAAAGCAGGGCTGACTGCTTGTTATTCCAACGTTTGTGGCCATAATGACCATTGTATGTGTGTGTGTGTCACACCCCCTAAACTAGCTGCTGCTGCCCATTGAAATACGTCAAAATATTTGGCATTCGATGTTTGCCACGTTTACCCACGTAGCTTGCTCCTGATATTTATGCGACGAATGCTGTAAGCATCCCCTTTCCACTAAACCCCCTCAACAGCCATCTTTTGTTTTGTTTTATTGTCACACACACACATCCATACATATCCATACACACACACACACACACAATAGAAGGCCAAATCGCAGCCAAGCAAAACACATAAATCTCACTCATGACTTGGAGTCCGACTCCGACTCGGAATCGGAATCGGACTTGGCTGCTGAATCCGCCCACAGCACAGCCCGCATTTTGTTTGGCAAAGGTGTTGATAACGTTGTTTTATTGTTATTGTTGTTGTTGTCGTTGTCAACTTGGTTGCTGTACATCTTAATCGTAATGCAAAACTTGTCAAGCTGATATGTAAACGAAATACGTGCTGCAAATATTTGCTGATGCTGAATTCTTTTTCATGTCGTTTCAGCGCAGCATTTTCTAATTTATGTTCATGACTGCTTGGAATCTGGTGTATGAGAAATATTTGTATGTGCATATTTAGAACTAAAAGCATACTCTTTAATAGTTAGTTAAAGTAACTAGTTTGTAAGCATATTTATTATATTTTAACTGAACTGCTTTCAGTCTTTGGTAATGTTGAGCTTGTGGTACACATTGATTAATGCATTCGATTTAATTAACCAGCGCTGACAGTTCGGTCAAATGGCAATGTAGAAATTGTAATTACAGGAACTCAGAAATGCAGATGCAACAATTCTTAACTTTTAACACGGCTTTACAGCCACAAAATCTGGCTAGAAGGGATGTCAGTGAGCCGAAGCCAAATCTACACCCAATGCCGGCACACAGCAATCCACATCTACACACATCTATCTATACACACACACACACACTTGGGCAACTATTAATCCACATCCGAGTTATAATTCATGCTGATTGTATGAACATTTCAGCTTTTATGTGAACCGTAAAACTTTACTTCCTGACTTTTCATCAGGCAGCAGCAGCAGCAGCAGCTCCGAACTCAAACTCAAGCGAATCCTTTTCACTACTCAAAAGCGTCGAGTCGGTTTACCTGTGCTGCTGGCGGTGTTAGCGTTGTAACCAGACAAAGTTTTTTGCTCTGCTCCGATTTCAGCTGGAAAAACTAGAAAAGTAGAAAATTTTCAATTTAAGTGTGTGTGGGAGTGTGTGTTGGATGAACAATATTTTTATATATATTTTTGTGTGTGCATAGTTTTCAGTAATTCCAGTTACAGTTTGTTCCCCCTCTTTTTCTCTCTCTCTCTCTCTCACTCTCTCTCTCTCTCTCTCTCCCAGTCTCTCGTTGTCTCTTTCTTTTGGACTATGGTTACAAAAGGCTTATTCAGCAGTCACACACACAGTCACACACAGACACACACATCGTTTGGTCCGCTGTGGAACGATGACCAGGTACGAGAGGTAGAGATCTGTAGCTGTAGCTGTAGCTGTAGCTGTAGCTGCTTCCGTTTCCGTTTGCAACTTTGTCCTGTCGCTTTAAGGGGCGTGGTTTGAGCGGGGGCATAGCGGAACGTTGGCGCTGGTCGAATGCGCTCTACTTAAATATGATTATTATTAACCCTGGCAACAGTGTGGCACTTAACAGGACGCCGCCAGGCTTGGCTTGAGTGGCCCAGACGTTGCCAGCCTACCTGAGAGCGAAAGTTATGCTTCGTTAAGGATCACGCTGCTCACATACATACACACACACACACACACGTTGAGCCACATCTAGCGGTGCTGCTGACGTGAGTGGCTCTGTTCACATAGTTGTTAAATACCACGTTTCACTTGAATAATTGAGAGCGATTAGGCCAAAAACTTTTGCATTGATTAAGGTTTAAGTTGGCCAAACATTTACCAAACTCGACTCCCTCCTCACTCTCCGCTGCTCTCCTCTCCTCTCCATTGCCTGGGGGCTAACATTGTTTTCTATAGCCTGTATACTGCTCCTGTTCCTGCTGCCTGCTGGGTTCCACCTTTGTCATTTGCTATCAGCAAATGTTTAAATATGCATTACGTGTGTTATTCTCGTGTTCAGCAGCACTTGGGGATTACCAAGAGTTCCGCCAGGAGTTGCAGTTGTACCTCAACTTATAGTTAGAGCTGGAGTTTGAGTTTTGAGTTGTTATTGTTGAAGTTGACGCAGGTTCGGTTTAGTTTTCCAGCCAGTCTGTGTTTACCTTTAACAATTCAATGCCCTCGGTATTTGTCAGACAGTCAGTCAAACATTTGTCCCTCATATCTCTAGAGTAAGTTTTCAATTTTTGTATATGCCCAGCATGATCTTACAAGAGAAATAATTGGGTACAAAATTACCTCTAGAAGGGTCGGCAAGGACCAGTCAAAGAGCTGTACACATGCCTGAACTTCTAATTGCACCTCAAATGACACTTATGAAGTATGCCAAAAAATGTTGTTTGCCACAGAGCATAAATTGCTGAGTCAGGCACACAAATAGGTCCAGCTGCAGCAGCAGGCAAGCGATATGCAAACTGCATTCAAGGCTGACTAAACGACTGCAAGGATGCATGATGCAGCATGCAGCATGCAGCATGCAGAAAACAGAAATCAAGTGCTAGGCATCATTATGCGAGGCCAAAAGCCCAATGAAAAATATGCGACCAGCAAAACTGGATAAAAACAACAAGAAACTGGGCGAACAAAGGCACATTATCTCAAGCAGAGAGACGGGCAAATGTCAAACGTTTTGCACAAGCGCTAAAAATTTGCATGCAACTCTGAGGCACAGAGAATAGCCTTGTCATTGCCACGCCCAACAAAAAAATAGTGCATACCGCCCATCCGCAGTGACTGCGTTTGCTTTTGTGTGCGATTTGAACAAATGCAAACACTTTGATTTTCGTTTTTGCCTGCCAGACCAGAGGATCAACTGGCAGCCAGCACACACCCGCAAACACACACTCATCCAAAATGTATATGTGTGTGCGAGTATTATTTATGTTCTGCGCTAGAAATCTATTTGCACCGCACCACAAATCTCAGCTCAGCGAATGCAGCGCGTTCAAAGCAAAAGCAAAGCATAAAGTACAAAAAAAGAGGAATGAAATAAAATTGTGGCCCCTAGATATACAGCAAGGATATTCGAGGAGGCCAGCCAAAGGGCAACGCATCGCATTCGCATTAAATCGAAGTCATTCCTGTTACTCCTGCACCTCCTCCAAAAACCTACACACTCCTTCTCCACCCTGTCAAACTCCCCCACACTCACAGCAACTTTTGCCATTTGGCAGCTGAATTGTTTGCGGCCAGTTGTTCACTCTAGCGATGCACTCGTGAGTATTGCTCATAGCTATATAATATTTGCGGGCTTTCTTTAAAACTTGTAGTTACTAACTTATAAATAATCTTTTTCATTGCTTTATAATTTTAGTTATAAATAATCTGACAACATAAATTGTGTTTTCTTACAAGATTAATTTGTTAAACGCTAGCTTAATATAATCAATAAAAGATTTCTCTATTAAAACAAATATTGATGAATGTTCCCATATTTATACTGCAAATACTTGCAACTAATTAGATAAAAGGTATGGAAATCAGAGATAGAGAGAGACATCATCGAGTCTTGTCTTCAAATATTTGTTTTATAGGCAACCTGGTTTGGTCTGTGGTTTAATATGTATGTTTCAAGTATCTTATATAAAAATTACTTACTTCTGTTCTAGTTGTCTGTTTATAGATGAGTCTAACTTTCTAAAAATAATCACGTGATCATCTCTACTCCCCAAGCTCAGGGCCTGCAATTCCATGAGATTTCCTTTTGGGCTGCTGCAGTTTAATTTGTTTTCTTTTTGCAGCTCTTTGCTGCTGGGGCTTTTTGTGTCTCGTTGTTATAGGTTGCTGGTGAGGGGTAAATGGGATGGGGTTGGGGGTACCAAACACAAACACAAACACAGCCCACACACCCAATCACAACCAAACACAGTCATATACCCGGGCACTTGCATATCTGTGTAAATTTATGATTGCCCCATTTCCGTTTTTTACAGCCAGCCGCTGCTATTGACTGTCTTGCTGTCCGCTTGTACCTCAGTTCCCTGCCCACCCCTGCCTCTGCACTGGCCAACTGGCAGGCTGTCTACTGGCTGGTACAGCTTGCTTATCCCGTGACCGGCATTATTGTGTGACCCCCTTGGGCTGGTGCTGCTGCACTTTTCTTGCTGCTTTCCAATACTTTGGTGCCTCTCTTTCTTTCTCGCCTCTCGCCTCTCTCTGTTCTTTGTTATTTTTTATTTTCCAAATCCATGCCGCCTGCAGCTGACTTGCGACTGGGTTATGTCCAGGACACTGCTATGGCTGCCACGGGTATTGACTCGTCGTGGTTCGCTGCTACAGCTCCAGCTCCAGCTGCAGCTCCTGCTCCTGGTCTCAGTCTCTCTGTCCCAGTCACGGCTCTGGGTCTCCGTATGGGGTTTTAATTTTGACAGCTGCAGATAAATTGTTAAATGCAGGCTCGTTCAGCTCTCTGAGTGCTTTATGTGGGCTTATGCTTGTAGGTGTAACTGTCCGTCTGTCCGTCTGTATGTGTGTGTGTGTGCGGTTGCATATAAATTTATCTGCCACGATTTTTTTCTCAGCCGTTGAAGCTGTACACATTTTTCAGCGTTTTGCTTTTGTTGGTGGCATTGACAGACGCCCATCAAATGCAAGTCCCAAGTTCCGAGTCCGAGTTCCCCTCTTTCCCTACGGAGCCGATAGGCAGGCGTCGAATAAATATGATGCAAACAAAAAGAAAAAAGAAAAATGAAAAAAACAACAGAAAGGGAGAATAAAATTGAGGCCGGTCGCAAATGCATTGTATCTATCAGTTTGTAGTTGCCATGAAATATGCTGGATCGTATTTACGTCATAAATAAAAATGGCGTTAACTATTTTCCAGTTTGCCGTTGAAGCTTTGTTCGGTTTGTGCAAACTGTTTTTTATTGAGCGTCAACATTTAACGCAATTTAAAGTTTTTCACTATCGCAATTTGTACATTTATCTGATTCCCAAAGCATGATATGCATATATGTATGTACTTAAAATAACAATTAGTGATACATTAATGCATCCATAAAGCTCTTATTAAGTAAACAAAATAATGGATGCATTCGAAAGTGAATTCTGATCAATGAAACAGGATACATAAGATACTAATATACAAACTGTATTAAATATCTTTATTATCCCAGTTAACTAGTCTCCATTTTATTATACATATTATCAATTAAAATAATTAATATTAACACTTGGGACTATAATCAATAGCTGTTGATTTCTTTATTATATTCAGAGAAATCCTAATAGAGAAATAAAATAGAAGTGACTTCGATTTACGATTTGCTTTACTGAGGATTTTCTGAAAATCTTTGCTTCACCTGTTTTTTATGATCTCATTTCTTTTGCCCAATCAAATGGTTAAGGGTTGCCTCGTTAAATGCACTTAAAGTCAACCGCAGGACATTAGCAGAATCCTTAAGCGTCGACTGCTGCTGAGGACAACGCAATGCAAAGCGCAGGCAACTTTTGTCACTTCCGGCACACACACACCCACACACACACACACAGTTGCAGCAACAATAATAACAAGAACAAGAATAAGCAGAGCGTGAGGAAGAAGCACACACAAACACACAGTTAAAGTAACTGCAACGAGCTGCCGAAAGCCGCGTTGACATTTTCATTTAAATTATGCACATCACTTGAACTTCCTGGCCGCAGACAATGGGGGACGCAGGACGCGGCAGATGAAGCCGAAGACAGCGACCGACAAAAGACGCAGATGAGAGCAGTACGTAAGATAAGACTTACCCGCCACAACCCCTTCTTTCCTTTCGCCACTCCTTACGCCATATACAATTTTAAGAAACTTTGTGTCAAGGCGCATTTTACAGTTATGGCTGGCTATGGGCAACTTTTGTCATTCGCCCAGGACTCTCTGGGCCCATTGTCTGGGCCCGTGCAGAGATTCAGTTGCTGAATTCAGATTCCGGTGCTCGCGCGCTGCCGCAGTCGACTAATTAAAACGGAAATCCACAATGGCACAACCGCTCCTCACCACCCCGCCCCGTTTCCCCGTTCCCCCGTTCAGCAACTTCCGCTTAAGTAGCAATGCCAAAGTAAAAGAAAATTTCATGTTTTATGTCCGTTTTTTTTTTGTTTTTCAGCTCGAAAGTTTTTTATTATAATTTTGGACAACGCAAAGCGCTTGTAAGCAGCCGCTAAGCCAAAGAATAGAAAGAAAGAACCGAAAAAACAAAAGTTTGGCGTAAAATTAATAAAAATTACGAGTGTCGAGCGAAAAAAGTTTAACGCATGCCGCTTTGAATAATTGTCAGGCAGGCATTGGACACATTTAGATTTCTAGGCATCCCAATCCCAGTCCTGGCACATTGAGGCTTATCGGTAATTTTTGCGCCCATTGCCAGCCGCTGTTGCATTGTATTCAACGTAATTAGAGACGCGCGTTTTACGGTTATTGTCGTTACGCGTGCGTATCTCTTTTATGCTAAACCGGATGCGCCCGGTCGCCAAGGGCCCCGAGGACACACTCGCTCGTTTCTGATATGACTAATGTATGCGCATTACGTTTAGCTAACCAGACTCGTTCCGACCACCCTTTCCCAGTACCCATTCCACCCCCTGCCCAACCCCCTCGCACACTCCGTGTGGACGTGCAGATAATGACAGCTGCAGAGAGCAGAGCCTGCGGCATCTGAGCAAAACCTGCCACCAGCCAGAAGTAGCGTCCCCAGTGATGGCTGCTGCGGCTACGACTACGGCTGCGGTGCAGCGGAAAAGCGCTTTGACCATGCCATGCCATGGTTGGGTTAACTGAAGCCAACCCATGTACATACCATGTCTAGAAAGCTACAAAATAAATATGTGTACTAACATGCTGAATGGCAATTTGCGGCTTTCATGCGCTTACCCATTACAAAAAGGTGTGCTACAAATATCATAATGTTAGCATTAAGGATATATGTTTCCGATAAAAAAAATAATTATTATATATTTAAAACAAAAAAAACAACGAGGATTACAAATACTTCTCTCATCTAAATTAAATTAAAATTTAGAAATTAGTTACAGCGTGCATAAAATGTAATCAGACTTACTATTTGCAAAATATATTTAAATAGTATTTATTTGACTGTATATTAAAACATTTGAATAAGATATTTATGCGCCTTAGATAATCTAGTTAAACTCCGACAAACATGGAACTTAATTCTATCAAAGGGCAGCTGGAATATTAATTGATATGTAATTTCATTTTGAATCGATTGCAATTTACATGATATGTGTTGATGTATTGCTTTCAGCTTAAACTAAAATAATATCAAATACATTTAGCAGTCGAATTGATTGAGGCAGCACTCCAGTTGTAGTAATTGAATTAAACCGAATGGAAATAAAATGCAAGCAATGCCACAAAGACAGAAGCACAGAACGCAGTAAATTCAAACTGTAAAACAGAAATTCGATATTCTTAATTAGTTGCCATTGACAGGCAACTTGATCTTAAAGCAAAAAAGAGGCGGGGCAGAGCGGAGCGGGGCAGCAGTCAATAGTGTGTGACCATAAAATATGCTAAGGCTGTCACATCATGTGTTAAATTGTTCGCTTCTGTGCGGCAGTCAATAAAAAGAAAATGTGCCACAAAATGCTGCCAAGGACCAACAAATAAATTGCCAATTTGCTGCTTGAAAATTTCTCCGAGCATCGACAAAAGCAATTTTGTCTAAGAGTTTTGTCAAGGTGTGCAGCACATATGCTCTTAATATGCTGTGTTGCAAAGTTAGCTGCAGCTGTTGCTGCTGCAGCATCAACAAATTACGCATACGTCACGTGAACCAGGGAACAGGAAGTTGGTGGAGGGGCAGCGACCGACTAAAATGAAAAATAAGCAGCTGTCAGTTGTATATAAAAAAGCAAAGCTCAGAAGCTGCAGCTAGCAACAGGCAGCATGCAATATGCAACATGCAACATAGAGCATGCAGCATGCAGCATGCAACTGCCAAAAGCAGCCAAAACTCATCCCGTCTAAAGTTAACTTATGGCATAATTCTTTAAAAGTGCCAGCGCCTGGCATTGGCATAATGAATGAGCAGTCGAATGAGCAACCAGTCAGCAGCTTCCACACCCACACATGCCCCTCCCTCATGGTACCCCCCAGCCTCATTCTCTGTCTTTTGCGCACTGCAAAAATCCTTCCGACTTTGCATACGCATTCGCATTCGAATTGATTCATAGCCGCTGCTGACAGAGCCATTTGGCGTTGCTTTTGAATGAGTAAGTGCATCTTCCAGCGACAGGCAGCAGGAGCGGCAAAAGCAGGAGGGACAACAGCAGGAGCAGGAGCAGGGGCAGCAGGCAAACGGGCCTTTGAGCGGTTGGGTGAGGCTCTGCGAAGCAAACTGAATATGCAGATAATTTTTCTCTTGACATCATTGATAAGATAATTTGCCGTGCGCATATGATATTGATGAATATATGCAATTTGTCAGGGAACACATTTTTGGCATGTGTTCCAGAAATTGTTTCCGTCTCAATTTCAACACAAAATGGCAACTACAAGTAAAGCATCTGTAAGGCTAAGGATATCAATTTAAATAGAATTACAGCTTATCTTCTTTTATGGCATATTGAGGTATTAATATTATAATAAGATACATACTTTATAATAACTTATACAAATCCAATGCGAATGCTAACGATAGCGTTTTTCAGAAGCGCTCAATTTGTTCGATTGCTGCAATTTCCTTGTTGTCCTCTTTTGCATTTGGCTTTAATATCTGCATTTGTGCCAGCCTGCACGCTTGGGCGGGCTTTAACGTTGCTGGCAACTGGAAAATTCTATTAAATCTTTTAACCACATTGGACAGAGTCACGTTTGGCAGCTGGCACGTTGACGCTTTACTGACACTGGCGCCCTGGCTGCGCTGATGCAGCACAAAAATTTCAAATAAAATTGAAAATTCAGCGTGCTGGCTGCCAAAATCAACATTCGTCTTGCCTCATCTGAGAGGCAGATGAAGGCCCCGGAGCGGCTCAAAAGGTTTAGCTTATGCAGCACACGCAGTGCCAAATGTCATGTGCTATATAAAATTGTGGTTGACTGTTTAATGTCACTGCCTACCGACAACAACCAACGCCTGTCGCATTGACTGACTGCCAGCCTGCCAGCCAGCCAGACAGTCGACGAAAAATTGTCAAGGTGTCAGTAGTCAAGTTAATTTCAGGAGGCCGCTAGTTTCCCCCCTTTGGCTAGCCGAAATGCGGTTGTGGGCTGCGTCTAACCGCTCAGCTGTAAAAGAGCCAAAAGCCAACTGTCGGGATATCAGGCAGGAAGCTGGACTCGGTCTCGTGTGTCACCGCAAAATGAGTCTCATTGGAAATGAATGTGCAGCACTCTCGCACTCGCACTCACAGTCGCACTATCTGCATCTCCCTCTCTATCTTTCTCTCTCTATCTATCTCAATTTCTTTGCCTATCACTCTCTGGTTGCCAGCAGGTATAAAAGCATTTTGGTTACGGTTTGATGACTACTACTACATGTGTACATTTACATGTGCATGCTGCATTTGTCCATTTTGGCTTTTAGCAATTCGGGGTTGACATTTTCCAAAAGCGATCTGTTTGATGACTTTGACAACCCAAACTGGTAAAAAAAATCTTTCCGCAGTTTGTTAAGCTGAGGACCGGAATGCAACTTCATGAATGTGCGCACTCAATATTAATGCATATTTCTTTGTGCCACAAGAATTTGTATAATTAAATGAAAGGCAAAACAAAAATGAAAAAATGAGGCAAGAAGCTGGGCCATCAAAAAATGCGTAAAGAAAACTTTAAGAAAATTTGTGATGGCCAAGAAATATCATAAATGCTAAAAGAGAGCAGAGCAAAACCAATAAATGAGTTATGCTATGGTGAAGGCTTATATACTCTTGTGGGAGGATAGAAATGAAAGGGTTTTTAGCAAAATAACTGTATTTTAGATAGGAAACGTACCTTTATGATGCAATCACTAATTGTAAAATACAGCTACTACAAGCATATATATTCTCTGATAGAGTTTTAAACTCAAGTAAAGATAAAGCTTTGATATCGCAAATTAAAATTACATTAATATCACATAGAAAATCTCTTAGGGCATCTGCAACTTAAAGCTAAAAGCTCGTTGCACAACTCGAGGCAATATTTCGTTCGCTTTTATGAAAAGCTCTGATTATTCTCTTAATGGACTTGATTAAATTAAAGAGTAAATGAAGTCGGATATGTTGCATGGAGCAACTTGTAATGGTGCAAACTACAAACGCATAACAACAACAGCTGGCGCTTGATGAAGCTGCTGCAGCAACAATAACAACCACAACCAGTAACAGCAACAGCAGCCGAGAGGATGTAGATGCCTTAAACGGAACTTGGTCTGTTTCCTTACCAACTTCATGCACCCCTGCCACAGTCTGGCACGCCACACCCTGGTATTTTTTTTTGCTGTATAGTGCATCAGCAATCACTTTGAGCAGCAACAGCAGCAGCAGTAACCCCCCAGACCATTAAGTGGGCGTGGCTGCGGTGCTGGCATAACTTTCAAAAACTAATTAAGCCAACTTAAGTGCAGCGTCGGCGTCGTCGTCGTCGTCGTCGTTGTCGTCGTTGTCGTAGCCGCCAACGTTTTGGCCTACCAGGCATTTCAATCAAGAGACGCTGCCACAAGAGACGCCCCCAGAAAGTTGAAAGCAGCTGCCAAAAAATTCGAATGCTGAGCAGGTTGCTGGCTGCTTGGTAGTGGGTAGTGGGTAGAGGGTAGAAGGTGGGTGGGGGGTTTGGTGTGGTAATGCGTCTGTATTGGTGTTGATTTAGGTTCACTTTAGCGTAAAATGAATGTCCCACTTCAAATAAAAGTCGCACGCTGTAAATCACGCAGCGCCAAGTGCGAGAGACCGTCTCTATTTGTGTTTGTGACACTTTTCCAGGGCAGCGGAACAGCACTTGAATGCGCCGCATGAAACTCGCTTGCACTTGAGTGTCAACTCAAGAGACGCCCAAGCTCGAGCTGCCCAAAAATGTCCAACGGCGACGACGACCACGACGACGAGGACGACGACGAGGACGACGACATTGTTGACGTTGTTGATGACGATGCTGTGCACCGGGAGTGGCCGCAGCCGCAAGTGTCAACGGTGTCTGTGCCGTCCAGCACTTCATAATTTCTTGACAGTGGCTCCTGCTGCTGCAACCGCTCCTCCTGCTCGTTCTCCTGCCGGGGCTGCCGCCTTTGGGGTACCCTCTACTAAATGACACTTTATAATTGTACGCCTCAGTGCAAAAGTTTAACAATAAATTGAAAAGTTTTCACAGTTCTGCTGCTGTTGAAGTCAACGCAAAGCAAAGGCGTTTCTTATTATCCATTTGGGCTGCCAATGCGCTCCTGCTGCTAGTGTGTGTGTGTGTGTGTCCTCGAGTTTTGCTGAGTTTTAAATGTGCATTTTACAAATGTTACTTGTGGTCTTAACGCTGCCCCGGGGCCAACAGCAACTTGAGCTAAACTTTTTGTTTTAGCTTTCAGTTTTGTGTCATTGTTGTTGCTGCTGTTTCTGCTGCTGATAGTGTGGCTTATAAGAACAGCTTCAAACGCCTTCAAGGCAACAATTGAATGTAGCCAGCTAACGAGCTAGAAATGCAAATGGCAGCTCCCAATAAATGTTGCCTACTTTCATGCGCAAGTAAAGATGTCTCAGCAAATTAAGTGTTGCCTACTTTTGTGCGTCGCTTGAAATTTCAATGTAAATACGTTATTTGATTTATGGATTATCCATATTACACAAAAAAATTACTATCCCATTACAAATTTGAAACTAATTTGACGTGGTGAACAGCAGAATGGTGCAAACCTTAACGGAGCAACCCAAACTCTTACTGCTTGACACCCGTTTGACATTTTTGCAAAGTTCATTAGGTTCATTAGACGGAAATTGCAATGCCAATTACACGCAAAATACGCACCATTACATAATGCTCGGGCCCCATCGGCATTTGATGTCAGCAAGTTGGCAACAAAAGTTGCCGCCCTCTCATACTAACATCACCCGAAAGCAATGCCAAAAAAGTTGCAGCTGCAACTTAAAGTTGATCACGCTGAGCCAAACAGCTGCCACACAAAGGAGGCAAGTGCCAAGAACCAAGCGGGGATTATGCAACCAACGGGCACAAACTATTGGGCGTGGGCCATTTACAGGAAAACAATGGCCCGCAAAAGTTTTCGGGCAACGCACGGACTGCTAGAAAATGCATGCAATGTGCGTTACTTCTCCCTCTGCCCCGTCCGCACTGCTTCCTGCCACTCCCGCACGCGAAAAAGGACAAAGTTCTGTAATAAAAAAATAACTTTTCGTCGTGACACTCGCCACGTTGCATTTGGGGGCTGCATTTGTGGCCATGTTGTGTTGTGTTCTGTTTTCTGTGTTATTTCTGCATATACTATACATATATATATTTTTCTTTTTTGTAGCAACTTAATTTTTTGCCTTGCATTTTGCGGTCTTGCAACTTCAGCGAGGTGGCAGCATAATGCCACTTATTTTTATTGCACGCCATAAACACAAGAGGAACAACCAGCAATGGATTGCAATACTGCTTAAATTCTTAAATATTAAGTGTGCAGCTCTAGTTCGAGTTTAGGCCACAAAACACACTTGTCTTGGCCATTAGGTTTTGGCCACTTGACCACATAATTACGACATGCACTTGCCCCAGTTGTTCAGTTAGTTGCACTGCTTTGTGGTTTGCCCCAATGCCAATTAAAAGCCATGGAATTTTACAAATTAAGCCTCATTACGCACACAGACTTATCCTCACATACACACAGACACAAACACAAACACAACCGCAATCCTGTGCAGCTGCCCGCCTGTTGACACATTACCTCCAACTGCAAATCCATTTTCCGGCTTGTGGCTACCCTAATTGCCCATAATTTTGGCCGCTGGCTCAGCCCGACAGCTTGAGGCTATTTCCAGTGCTTGTGTGAGTTTAATTTAAATAATAAAAGTACCTTCACATGTGTAAGCTAATAAGCAGCTAGTAAACCCTTGCATTCAATACGAACTTCTAGTATTCAAATGCATTCATCAAAGTGGTAATTGTTTGCAAACAAAGAAGAACTTTGCTGACCGTATAATACTCTGTTCTCAGCTGAAAGCTGCTGAAATAAAGCCTTTTTATACCCTGTTGCCAATCGCCTCAGTTTTGACAAAGTTATGGGAGTTTGAAGTCTTGGAGGGGTAATTTCAAAGTACTTTGACCTTCAAAGGTTTAATGCCAAAATTCAAAGAGCATAATATTTTGAGTATATTTTAAGTATAGTATTTCTTTCGAGTATTAAACTGTTGCTTGTATTATTAATAAATAAGTAAATGAAAAAACCAGATTCAAAAAGACATAACCAATTAAAAAGTTACTATATCGGCAGCAAGATGTTGTCATTTTAATATATGTACTGTATATAAAAGTTATATATATTCACAGCAAATTAAGCCAGCTGCCAATGGGTGTGAAGTGTTTATGGCTGCTGTTTGCCCTTATCCGAGGGGGGGAGCACTGAGCACAGAGCACTGAGCACTGGACACTGAGCACTGAGCACTGGCTTGTGGCTGTCTCTGTCGCACTGTCCCGCACTTTGGCTCTAATCGCTTCTAATAACGCACAAAATTGAAAAACTTATGCGATATCATTGGGGACTTAAGCAACACGACAAGTGCAGCTGCTGGGGGACTGAACCGAATTAAACTGGACTCGACAACTTGAACAACTGTGACAACTTAAAGCAAAGAAAAACAGGAAAAAACACAAGAGCAAAATAGAATAGAATAGAAAAAAATACATACATATAATAGAGTGGGTGATGGGGAGGGTGGCAGCAACTGTCATGATATGCCGTAAACAAGGCCAGATGTAGCTGTTGTAGCTGATGGCTCCCCAGTACTGAGCCAGTAACTGAAACTAGACCCTGAGTCGGAGTCTGAGTCTGAGACTGCGACTGCGACTGGGCCAGGATTCTGGTAGCATGGACACATATTGAACTCTGGCGGTCTGTCTGTCTGTCGGTATGTCTGTCTGTCTGCCTGTCGGTGTGTTTCGTTGTGTTTGCTTTTGCACTGTGTCACTTTGGAAATTGTACAGATTGTACAACAGTTACAGAGCGTGCGGAGTCTGTTTGTTTTAATTTCTCTTATCGGCAGGCAGCTGCCTCTACCACAGATGCCCCTCTAGATCCTGCTCCCAATGCCAATCCAGCTTCAGATTCCAGCATCAGCTTCAGCTCCAGCTCCAGCTCCCCAGTGCCATACAATTTTAATTGCTCAACGGCAGTTTCTTTTGTTTAGCAGCTACAATTTTAAAATGAATTCATGGCCTGTGCGCCGGGCGCACTTTTGTTTGACGGCTCTAATTCCGCAAGGAGTTGACTGCAAATAGAACTTGGCCGAGCACTAGGATCCAGTACCCAGGATCCAGCATCAAGCAGCGTCTAGCAGCAGCGAGCTATTTAATTGAAACTTGCTTTGTGACTCCGCCGGGCCAGCCAATAAAATGTTTAACTTTGATTTAGTTAAGGGATTTCAAAATAACTTAACTTTAAACGTGTTTAAGCAGCATTGTGCTCATATTTCTTTAAGACTTAGTTAGAGGTTGAAGAGCTTGCTTAATAGATTTTATCAATAATATTAATAAGATTTCGTTTTATTCATGCTCTTTTTTCTTGGAAACTCTATTGCTTAATATTTAACTTATCTTCTTTGAAGACTCAGAATACTATCATAAATTATGCGCTCATATGAGTGAATTGTAAGCCTACTTTAGATTTGCCTTGGTTTTGCCAGCCTAACAGCACAACCACCAATTTTATATCAACTACTTCATCAGCCTGTTAATGGCCAAATACCCACCCCCACCTCCCCCCTGTCACCTACTGCTTTTGCCACTATCTAGTTGTCTTGTGCTGGCCCATAAACGCGCACACATTCTCTTAGCTTCTTAATGAGCAGCTCTTAACATTTTGGCCTAATCCCTGGACAAATCTGCCTGATCTGTGTATGCGTGTCGTAAACATGTTTTCTATCTTCTTCTGGTGCTGCTGGTGGCTACAAAAAATAAAATGGACCACAAAAATTAAACAGACGCCTGACGACTTGCACGAAATTGTCGAATAAACACATTTATCTGACCCGGAAACATAAAAACCTGCGCCGTCGATAACATTTTATAACTCAGCAAAGTGCCATAACCCGCTGAAATGGCCAACAGCAGCCCCATACAATGGCAGACTCCGGCCGGAGTCTGAGTCTTTTTTTGCTCCACTCTTACTAATGAATTAAAGCCGCAGCTAATAAAACTTAAGCAGACAGAGGACATAATATTAAGAGATAAGAAATATTAGCATAGAACAAAAAACTAAACCATAAAAAGGAAAGCCATAAAAATAAACTGGAAATTATTTTACATTTGCTCATAAACTCACATATATATTTTGGCGCATAAATCATATTTTAAAAAAAAAGTAATAATAATATGAAAACCAAAGGTCTCATAATTTAGTATGTGGCACCAAGGCACCCACATCAACACAACAAGAATAAAAAGGACACAAACGAGATAGAACAATTAATTTTCGGGTGTCGCAGTCTTAATACTCTTGCAGACATAAATATTTATTTTATTGCTTCTGCGTACGGCAAATAAGTAGTTTATATTCTACATCAACATCTTTTCGAATAGCTTAGGGCTTTCAATATTAAATAATTTATATATACTACATTTTAATTATAAAAAGCTGCATAATATCGACTCAGCTGATCAGAATCTTCAAAATCTCCTCTCGACTCTCTCAATTAATTAGACTCTTGGCAAAAAAGTTGTAATAACCAATGCTGAGGGTATAAAAACCAAAACGGAAAATAACAAAAACCAGAAACAAAAACAGAAACCGAACCAGAAAGCAAAAAGTGTTAATGAACAAAATAATGAGTTCCAGTGCCCAGTTTTGTGCCACAAAACATTTTATGACACTAACAGCTAAACGCCACGGGGATAACTTCAGCATCAGAGTCAAACCCACACACACACACACTCACACAGAGAGAGAGAGAGAGAGAGAGAGAGAGACGAGTGGAAAAGAGAGTCGCCGCATGCAAGCAATAAATAATCAGCAAAGTTTTCGTTGAATCGAATTATCACCCCCTGAGGTGCAGTTCCGTAATGAATTTGTTTTGGGGTTTTCTTCAACGGCATTTAGTTTCATTAGGTTTTGCCTTGGCTCCATTGCGGCTGCGTGACCCAGCGACTCTAAACCAACCCATCCACCCCCTAAAACTATCACCTTCCCTGACCTTCCACCCTGACCCACCCCCTTTAGTGTGGCCGAGAGTCGGTTTTTCATTCAGTTTGCTCAGTTTGTTGGTTTGTTTATTTGTTTGTTTGTTTCTGGCTCCTCTGTTCAGTTCCGTTCGGTTTCTGTGCTATGTTCTATTAGTTTGTTTGTTGTTTGGTTTTTGGGGTTTTTTATAGTCACATTTACTACATACACATGAATATATATAGTATGTAAATCTGCGGGCGCATATTCATTTGATTTGATGTGCCCCACATTTATTTGCTGTTGGGTCTGGTTTTTGGAATTGTGGCTTGTTTTGGCATTGTCATTGATTCCATTCTCCCAGCTCCAATTGGCAGCTGTGGCAATAACAGCAGACAAGTTGGCTAAATATTAAATTAAATTTAGGAATTCATATTTGCTTCCACAATGCAGAAGATGTCTATAGAATTATGCTTTTTTACTTAATATGAAAATCAAAAACTCTTTTACTTTCGTTACGATTTCAAATTTAGATTTATCAATATATAACTAACTAACAAGACAAATTAAAATTGCACAAAATATATATATTGCTATTAGAAGTACCGTCCCGACTCATTGCATCATTTGCTCAATGATATAAAAATGAAATGTGCCATGCTTATTGGAAAAACCAGCGACATATGGCATTGAGAGCATAAAGCACACATAAACCCAGGGATCTCCCATGCTGGGAAATTTCTCTTCAGTAAGTTCCTTATAGCCGGCTGAAAGAAAACAGAGAGAGAAAGAGAGACACCTAAGACATTTGAGATTCCAATAAGATGTGCAACAATGAACTTACCACGTATCTGAGAGAGAGTCAATGTGCGCTCTGGGGAAGTGCACTGAGCATTCAAAAAGACACGCCCCACATCGGCATACATATCGGGATATTCATGCCGTACTTTATCGAAATAACTATCTAGAGCCATTTTTATATTAAACGTATAACAATATTTATAAAAAAATTTAGAATTTTAACACGTGTATACTGTACGCTAGCTTAAAATGTTATGATGGAAAAGTCATAGCTCTCTCTGGAAACTGGTTATCAAGCAGCTGATACCAAATATGTTTTCCACTCCCCCTCTGCTCTTTCACAAACACAATTTTCCACCACTTTTAATCTTTCTCCCTCTATCTATCTATATCTAGCTATCTCTTTCTATCCCTAGCTAATTTGGTGGTGGGTTTTTTTTTTCAAATGGATCGCTGAATGTTGTTGGTGAAATCGTGTCTTGGCTAACTTAAGTGCAGACTCAAACCGCAAACTGTTATACAGCGCAAAACGAAGAACAAAAAAAAACGAAATTACTGACCGCACATCCGAAATAAATAATTTCTATACATTTTTAATGGCTAGCTCAGCTATAAAAACTTTACCTTCATTATTATTCAACGTTAAGACCACACAAAAAGAAAAAGGCTGAAAGACTGGCAGAGAGAGGAGTGGGAAAGATACATGGAAAATGACTTCGGACAAAAAAGTTGTGCTTATTTTCACACTTGTGGCCAACGAAGAAGGAAAATAATTACTAACTTCGGGGCAAAGTAGACGACAAGGACAACGGCAACAAAAATACATACAAAAGCAGCACGCAATAAGCAAAATTTAAATCGCATATATAGCTACTAAAACACTCTGCAATCAGATTCAGAAATGCAAATTATGTGAACACATATTTCTCACATTTCATATGCATATGTATGGTAAATAATACAAATAAAAAACATATACATAAATTATAGACTTCATTAAAGAAAGCTATACACTTTAACTGTACTGCAGGGTATTAAAAGTATTGAATTCAAGTTATATGCAGTATTTTTTTATTTTTTAATGGGAACACATAAAACCGCCTTTAAAGTTCGGGAAGCATAAGGGAAGGGTGCAGGGTAGGCGGGTGTCTGTGCAGAACCTGAAAGATATGCCAAACAAGTTGACAAAGTCATTTTAATTTAAGTTGTGAAACATTTCAACACTTTGGTAAATACGTTTCCACAGCCTGCCTTTGGGCGCTTTCACTGCGTTAGTTGCGTTTTCCTCTGCACAACAATTCACTCAACAAAAGGTGTATGTGTGTCTGTGTGTGTGTGAGTGTGTCTGTTTGTGTATGTACAGCAAGCAGCAATTTTATGCGACAATTGGGGAATCGTGCAACGTTCTTCATTTGAATGTTGCCTATTTTCTGGGCATCAGATTTCGCCACATTTTGTGGATTTTATTCATCGCACTTAATTTAATTTCTTATTTGAATAGCTTCATTTGCCTGTTTTACGGTCAGACCAATTTTCAATTGGGAAAGTAGATAAAACCGTTATTTATAATGCTAAGCTCGGAGATAAACCATAAACAATGGCATATTAATTATACTGGATATGATTGTAGAAGCTAGACATTGCTATTTAAATCAACTAAATGAGTTTATTAAACAGACAAAAATTATGTTGTCATGCTGTCACGATACATGTAGGAATATTTGATATCTTCGCCCAGTCAGCTTACTAGCCACCCACATCATAATTCGATGCTTATTAAAACTCATTCGCGGCTAAGTAAATGACAGCAAAAAAATATAAATTGCAATCCCAAAATGCAAACGCAGCCAGCGAAACTATAGTATATGGTACATATACCAACCACACAAACACAAACACACACACACACTTTCACATATGCGCATATGTATGTAAATTGTAGTTTCACTTACACTCACATACGCACACATACACACAGAGAAACACTCAGTGGGGTATCTGCGCATTGTGCATTTTGTGAATAAAAATTAGCAACGAACATAAAATTCGCAACGGAAGTTATTTCACGCTCGAAGCGTACCGCTGCTGCTGCTGCTGCCGCTCTGCGTACGGCGTGGCGCCACGTCAAAACTAACTAACGAAGTAACAAGCGCCCAAGTGGGTGGTTCAAGTGGGGGCACAGTGGTGTACGTTGCTGGCGCTGAAGAAGTTGGAGAGTCAGAGAAATTAAGCAGCGTAACAAGCTGTCAGTATATGAGTCCATGCCATTGTATGCGTGTGTGTGTCTGTGTGTATATATGATTACAACGTAATTGGTTTCAAGTTGCAGCACACACACACAAACATACACACCTGCTTTAGAACCTAAAGATACATGCACAACAAGTCGTTGCAACAAGTTTAATTATCATAAAATATGGAAAAATAAAAAAGACTGCATTTAAAATCTAATTACTTAGTACAGACTATGTGTGTATGCATGTGTGTGTGGGTGTGTGTGTGTATTGTAATACTATGCCATTTATTGTGGCATACTTTTTGGGGCGTTGGCATTGGCAGCCAACGAGCTTATTCATAATTTGCAGTTATTATATATTTTGATGTTTTTCCTTTCATTTATTTCCATAATTACAGCAACAAAAGAGCATTGAGAAATGTTGTTGTGGTTGTTGCTGCTGCTGAAAACGCATTTATTAATTCCAATCCATTTGTACACTTGATTTACGCCCCACATAAATTGTGCAATAAATGAAGCTCTTGTAGGCACTTCGAGGCCATAAATGCCTCTTAGCCACACACACACACACACACACACACATACGAACATTCGAACAATTTGCTGTTATGCATTAACAATTGCAAATGGAGCACAACATTTGACACATGCCAAGTACATTCGGAAAATCATTTTGAGTTCAACTTTCCACACAGATAATAATGAGAAACATTTAGTGGTCTAAAATATTCGATTTATGTATATAAATGGTTCATGTCAACACTGCTACGACTTAAAATCGAAATTGTTTAATTAGTTGGAACATGCTACAAGAAATATACTTGCTATAATAATGGGACACACTTCTTGAATTAAGCTTATCAAACAGGGCTATCAATTAACCAAAATGTTGTCTTGTGCAGAACTGAATATGGCTAACCTTGCACTATTTGTTCAGCTGTCAAGCTATCTAATTGAGTGAACACCCAGCACATAAACACACACACACACACACCTCAACACCTGAATGTATAGATCGTTTGATTGCCATGTCCTTCCCTCAATATATATGTACATATATAGAGTATGGTATAACTATATCTAACTCAATCGACTGTCTCTGTCGTGTGCAATCAATTTCAACTAAATACCGTCTTCATGCATAATTACTTGCCACTGTATGTGTGTGTGTGTGTGTGTGTGTTATGTTGGTGTAGATACGCCGACTGCACTTATTGAGCGTGCTTAATATTGCAATTAAAAGATGATTCCAATTAAGAGTTAACTGCGTGCATTGCACAATACCCAATGCACCTGCCACGCCCAACTTATTGTGCACAAATTGCATTAGCATTAGAGCGCCATGCTTCAATAATAGCCTTAATAAACAGGACATGCCCAGAAATTAGTTAAATTAAGTACACATTGTAATACAATTTAAACTCCATGCTCAAATGTAGCTGGCATGCAATTAGTAAAGTTCTTTCGAATAAACCTCAAAACTGGCCACAGTTAATTCGAAAGCTGATCAGATACTCTGTAATCTTCTATAAAAGGTGTGTCGGGTGATATTCTAATAAAAAATTATCGAATTACAAATATTTTTAAACAAGTAAATACTGTTTTTTCCACATCGGTAGCAGAGTATGCATCTAAAATAATACTGCAAGCCTAATCTATAATTAAATCGGGTGCTTGCGTTTATACGAATGCATTAATATTAATTGCTTACATTTAGCACTATTAAATAGCTTAATTAAATTTCCACTTAAAATACTGCGCACTATTTGTTTTTTTAATTTTTTTTTATTTGTGGTCGCTGATATAAATTATAAATACATAGCGAAAAAATTGTAAGTAGCCACTAACAATTAATCAGGGACAAGTGCTGCGGGGGGCATTTGGACATACAAACAATTTACATAAATTAAACAAACTAAAAGTGCTGTACACATAATTAGAAATATGATACTCGACCAAACTACACGCAAATTTCAATTGATTTATGCAAATTGGAAAACCGCAAAACAAAATGCAAATTTGTCAAACAATCAACAACAACAAATGTTGTGAGTAAATAAATTAATACTCTTACATAGCTTATATACACATATATGTACATATATATATAAATATATATGTGTATAGTATATATTATAATGAATAATATGCGTTTACAACTTATTTGCATGTTATGTTCATGTCAAGCTCTTACAGTTGTTTTATCCAGTTTATATATCCCCACCCCCTTTTCGTCCTTATCCAGCTTGAATGTTCAGTGTCCGTTTTGGTTTGCGTGTTGTGCGTGGTGAACTTCGACCAAGTGCAAAACCAAATCAACCAAACATTTTGTAATAAATATTAATTTATTTAATTTTGTTATCTGTCTTTATGTTCTGTTTTCTAATCATAAATTACATGCATTCATTTATGCATTGTGTTTTCCTGTACATGATTTGGGAGTCAGCATGCAGCCAAATGAATTATATAAAATATTTATTTAGAAAATATGTAAAACTTTTTGGATATAAATAAAATAATTCAATAAATGATATGAATTGTATTACATGTATTATACTTATGAGTTGAAGGAGACATTCTATTTTCTGGTGCCCAGCAACAAGTGGTTCTGGTTCTGGATCTTCTCTTTCTCTTAACAATTTGCACTTGAAATTCAGCACACATCTTTGCTTGCCGGCACCCCCTAATAAAAAACACGCACACACACACACTGCTTTTAATTTAAATCAAGTAAATTTTTCGGGCCAAATATTTAAATTTATGCAATGCACATATTTCAAATTTGAAGTTTTTTTTTATTATTATTTTTTTTTTTTTGCTGGCTCGATACGGTTATAATTTCGGAAGCACCAGGCAAATATTAATTTCATAAATGTTGCGTGTAGGTTTTAATGAGAAATGAGAACACTCAAAATTAATAACACAAAGCGCACATTTAATGCAAATTGCAGCCCGGAGACTGAAGCATGGACCAAGAGTTGGGGTTTTTGGGGCTGTGGCTCTAATGTGCTGTCAACTCATTGGCCAGCGACATCCCTGCCCAGCATTTTGAGGCGTGTGTGCAGTAATTATGAGGGCATTATGTTGAATCCACAATCGTTATTGCTTGGACATGCTGGGACGCTGTTGACGACGACGACGACGACGACGATGGCGGCCAGGATGAGGACGATGACAAGGATGTTGCGCTGCTGGCATGGACGCTGCTCCTTACGGCGCTTCACATGCTCAACATTTGCGTTATGCATGAACTCAGTATGCATGTATGTTTTCAGTATGCTTGCGTGTGTATGTGCGCTATGTGTGTGTGTGTGTGTGTATAGCCTAGAGATGACAGAGGATAACTGGGGTGTTTGGCGTCTGTCTGCTGCGTCTAAATTGCGACAACATTATTTAATTGAAACTAATTTGCCATTTTGCGGGCGCCATCAAAATATTTAATTCTGTTCCTGTGAAGTGTGCTTGGGGCTATAACGGCACAATGGGGGCGTGGCAGCAGCAACATCAGCAACAGCAACAGCTGCTGTTGTGCTCTTTATTGTCGCTGGCCAGCCAGACAGCCAGCCAGCCTTGTGGTCAATGTGGGTCAATTTGTTGTTAAGCTCTGCGTTTGCCAACAAATATTTGTCAACGGCTTAAAGCAGTGCCCCAAAACTGTGCAGCATCTGTGGCATATCTGTTCCATGTACAAGTATGTTCTGCAAATAGACTATAGACAAAATCAAAACCTACCCCATTCCAACTGTATAGCTTGCCATATTTCTCACCTTGTAGAAATTGCGCACACGTAAAAAAATTAAGCGCTTTATAGCATGCAACTCGTACAACGTGTAATACGAGTACCATGGATACTGTGGGTACTATAGGTACAGCACATGCTATGTTTACTTTTACGACTTGCCTTGCAACAGCAGAAGCAGCAGCATCAGCAGCACCAGCAGTAGCAGCAACAACAACTTGTAAATGAATATGTTAGAGAAGAACTATGGCAAACAGCAAACGATGCTGGCTAAAAAAAAGGCTGAGTTTCAGCTACAAATTTTATATATTATTGAATACGCTAAAAAAAAAATTAATAAAAGTTAAAACAGCTTAAACATTATATTCCGTTTAATTATTTAATTGTCTTGTAATTTAATTTATAGTAAGTATATTAAATATTTAATAAGCATAACCTTCAAATCAGTAATAAATATAAAACAATTTGCTTGAATGGAAGGATATTAATGGTTATTAAAATAAATAAATAAATACAAGTTTAAAATAATGTAAATATATTTATTTAAAATAAATCTAAACTAAAAAATAAAATGAGATATAGACAAGTTAGCTGAATCTCAAATTTGTTCAAAAAAGTATATATACCAGCCAAAAGTAATGAGCGAAACAGCTTACTTGGCAGCTCTGTCAAACACTCACATCCAAATTTATATATACACATACACGCACACACACACACACACACACATGGGGAATGACGCCGCCAGCTGCAGGCGTGGCACAAAGTGAGCAAAACGCACGTGACGCTCATCAATTTGGCGCACTTTGCCTTCGCCTCGCTGTTTTTAATGCGCTCCACCGACTACAACGACGATGATGATGATGACTACCCCTACTACAGCTCCCACTGCCACTCTTACTCCCACACTCCTTCTCGCTGGATTCGTTACTGTTTCTGCACACGATCCTGAACCTGAACCTGGCTGGCTGCATCGTTCCGCACATGCTGTGCACGTCGTTCAGCTCGTCCTGCGCCTTACCCTCTGTATATATAAATATGTATATATATATGTGTGTGTGTGTGTCACGATTTTGCATATTAATTGCATTAAGTTATAGCCGCCGACGCCAGCTAGCGTCGCTGGATGGTGCCACATGTGCCACATAGCCCATGGCTTGCAGCTTCAGTGATAATTTCAGCTTGGTAAATCCACTTTGCTGCACATGTTTGGGGCTTAGTTGCCCAGTGCTTAACTGCAATTCGAACTGGCTCGCCCGCAATACCTGAAAGCCCTGGATATGCACTGCTCACATACACACACACACACACACACAAACACACACAACTATTTATAAAAGGTACACTAACTTAACTAAACACCATTTGTTGCCATGCTCCAAATGGTACGACCACTTGAATTTATTTATATAACAACATTTTCAATAGATACAACGAAATGCGATACGCGGCAGACACAGCTACCAGCTACAGCAATAGCTATAGCTATAGCTATACATATACATAGCTATTTCTACATACATATATACAAATAATTTCACATATTTCAAAATGTTTGCTGCTTGTTTGCTATTTTTAATATGACTCATTCATAAGCAAATATGGTATCACCAAAATATTTCAAGTATTTTTATTTTATTTTCAAGTCTTCTCAAAATGATAAAAAAAAATAGAAAAATTTTAAAATGTATTTTATGATATTATGCAATCAAAACGCCTATATATATTATGATATAATTATTATATTCGATACTTTTCTTATGTATCGAATTTTTATATATAAATTTTAGTCTGACATAGTTACTAAAGAAAATATTTGAATTACCACTTGAAGAAAAAGATTATTTTGCCGTCAACTTGATACTTCACAGTTTAATATATTTATATATAAGTTTTTACTATTTTTTGTTTAGGTTCCAATTACCATAACATCCTCTAAGTTGTCTTCATGAACGTGTTTGATGTTTTCCTTATTTTTATGATGTTTCGCCAGATTTCGCTCCATACTTCTTTACATTCCATATGCTTATTTATATACTATTGAATGCAAGGAAGCATGGAACTCTCAAAGGCCAAGTAAACAATTTAAAAACCATTATAGCACACTCTGTCTTAACTTGAATGTCTTACGTTGATGTTTGCATTTCCATGTGTATTTGTATTTGTATTTTCGCAGTCTGTTGGCTGCTGATACCCATTTAAATAATGATAATGGGGAATGTAATTGCAACAGAATAGTTGCAAAACATTTTACACAATACTCAAACTGCAATTTTGGGGCAATTCTTACTCAACTATTTCGTTACTTTTTTTTTGTTTATATATATATTTATTTCTTTTACTGTTTTAGAACTAAATCCTTGGTATCCTTATGCTTCTTGTGCCCGGCTGTGGCTTGCAAATTTTCCTGTTTCTCGTTGGCTTCGGTGGTTTTACTTTTTATTTTGTTCTTTTTGTAGGGTGGAGTTTTTTGGGGGGGGGTTTAATACTTTTGCCGTGCGTTTTTATAGTCCAACTGCAATAAAGCAATTTTTAAGCGCACTGAAGTGTGTTTATATGTGACTGGGCGTTGTGGAGCGTGTTCCCGTCCCCTTCCCTGTCCCTATCCTTGTCCCCAGCCCAGCGCTCGAATACAACTCGTGTTCGCGTAGTATCTGCTTTTGTTTTCCCATTTTTTGCATCTTTCACGCGCCTGCACAAAAAATTCATAAACTTTTTTGCAGCTGTTTTTTGTTGTATTTTTGTTTCTTATTATTTTTGTTGTTGCTGATTTTTTGTATGTGTGGCGCCCGTAATAAAATTGCGCCCTTTTTGTTTGGACTTTGTTTTTATGCGCATATTTTGCGCCACATGGCCAGAGCCTCACACCGCCTGCTGCGCCTGTGTATGTGTGGTTTTGGATTTGCGCTTAAACGATTTTTTTCTTTACATTTCTTGTTTTATTTACTCTGTTTTTGTTGGTTTTTTGCCGGTCACATTCCGCACACGAAATATGCCACAGAAAACATAATCCGCGTAGTCTCACAAATGAATGCAGTTTCGATTTAGGAACAGAACTCAACAATTTGAACACGAGATGGAAGTTGACGGCTTGCCCTGACAAATGCGACTGTTCTCTAAGCTCAGTGTAAACAGACGTTTATATAGGTGCCTAAAATTAAAATCTCGCCATCCCTCGATTCGGGACCCACATGAAGCGTCGCAGTCGACCCGCTTGCTTGCAGGTCAAGTCCAAGCACACATGTGCCCCGTTATAGTTTTTACCTACTTGAAGAGCAACACAACAACCAAATGCTACACTCTCGACGATGGCAATACCCACGCGGCGTCGCCGTCAGCGTTGCTGTTGCTGTTGTTGCTGCTGCAGGATGTGGCACATGGATGCAATCTGCAGACACTGCAGGCGTTTCCCAGAGACCGCCTTAAGTGTAGCAGGCCAGACCATGTGGTGCACAGTTTTACAACAAATCAACAGCCCAAATGTCAAAATGTTAATCATATGTTACAGACTTTAAATCTGGAGAATTTTGATGCTAAACTGTCAACTAATTAATTAACTGCATATTCTAACTAAATTTGTATCACTCAACAAGAGAAAATTCAAATATAGAAAATAGAATATAATTATGAAATTAATTATACTCAAAGTTATTGACACTGATAGTAAGGGAGTAAAAAATAACATTATTTATCATATTTACCTTCTGTTATTTTAGCTAAAAACAATTTCTGAAAATACTCTCCTTTTGTTTCTAAATGAGATACATTTTAAGTCAAATCTATGAATGTTATATCACAAAGCTTCATAATATTTCAAAATTTGTTTGTGAATTTATAGACTTCTATGTATATTTCTGCTTTGAGTTTGTGAGGCAAAATTTAGGTTTCTCTTTGCTGATAATATGAATATGTATAGATCTGCCAAATCGAGTATAAAGTCAATAGTTGTTAAATTGAAATCATTCAGCTTAGCACAGTTCATGACCGCAATACGCAAATCCCATCACAATACGGAGAAGGTAACGCAGCCAAAGCTGGACGTCTTGGTCTTTGGTTCATCAAATGTCGACTATATTACGTAAGTGCGACAGTTGCAGTTGTTACTTGTTACAATGGCATTTTGCAGATATGTGAATGAGTTGCCCAAGCCTGGAGAGACAATGCAAGGTTTGCACAGGGAACAATGCTTTGGTGGCAAAGGCGCCAATCAATGTGTGGCAGCTGCCAAACTGGGTGGCGACTGCGCCCTGATATCGAAATTGGGCCACGATAAACTGGGCGAAGAGTACTCCTATTATCTGCAAAGTTTAGGAATCAATGTGGAGTTTGTGGAAAGGGTAAAGGACATGCCCACGGGCTTGGCGGAAATCACTGTGGCCGATAATGCTGAGAACACAATTATCGTATTGGCCGGTGCGAATGTAATGCTAAAGTCAAAGGATGCCTCTGCCGCCAAGAAGCTGTTTAAGAACGCCAATGTGCTGCTCTGCCAGCTGGAGACGGAAGAGAAGGCCGTCCTGTGTGCTCTGAGTCAGTTTAAGGGCACATCCATATTGAATGCCTCGCCGATACCCAAGGATATGAACATGGAGCTGATCAAGGCACCCACAATTCTGTGCGTCAATGAGGTGGAGGCAGCTCAGCTAACCGATCGGGAGGCGGTCAAAACATTACACGATGCCAAGGAGGCCGCCAATGAACTGATCGACAAGGGCGCCCAGAGTGTCATCATTACCATGGGATCACAGGGTGCTGTCCATTTGTCCAGCAGCAAGCGGGACAAGTGCAACCATTGCCCGGCTGCACCTGTGCGCTTCCTGGCCGACACATCGGGTGCGGGGGATGCCTTTCTGGGCAGCTTGGCCTATCATATATCAAGGTATCCAAACCTTAACCGGGAGAGTCACATCTATGCGGCCAACTTTTGTGCCGCCTACGCTGTCGGCCATCGTGGCACTCAACCCAGTTTTCCGGGTCGGGATGGTGCGCAGATTAATCTATGCAAACAACAGCCACCGTTCTTTGAGATCACTGATGAATACGAAATGCCAACGCAGGAGCCCACTCCAGCAACGACAGCTGCTCCGCCGGAAACCAGGCAAAGCGATCCTAAAGCTGAAGCTCCGAAGCCAACTGCTGTAGATGCAACCCCAGAGGAAAAGAAGCCGGAATCAGAGCAATTACCTGCCATAAGTTCATGACAAAAGTACTTTCAACTAGATTTTGTTTGCACATGACGAGTAATTCATCTGAATCTAGGTTTTTACGGTCATTTAAATAATTAAAACGAACAGTCCTTAAATTCAGATATCTGTATCTCACACAGTGCCGAAATATAGATAGGCGCATAATTAAAATGACCATTTTGCAGAAATGTTGTCACAATTAACATTTTGTGTTCAACGCAATGAAACTTAATCGAATTGTAATGAAAATTGTCGACGTGTCACATGTCAGCAGTGTTGGCTAAAGAAGCAAAAAATAAAAGTATAAAAAAGAATTCACAATCGCGCATTTTAATTAGCACTTTGCTCTGTGGGATAACTATTAAACTGGGCGCAAACTAGGGTATAACGAGGTATCAAATTTTACCGTATAAAGGATATTTGAAAGGACACATTTGAGTTTTCAATATACAAAATGAAAAACCACAAAGTTTACAAAATGATTAAATTATCTTTGGTATCTGGTTTCTCATATATCAATCTAAGATGAATATGCATTAGAATTGGTTAGAGCTTCCACACTATATGTACATACGTATATGTGTATAAGAGATTTACGGTATAAAATATCTTTTCATAGAGTATCCCATAGTCGAACACTCAAGACTCTGCAACTCTTGCTCGATTTAATGTGCATTTTTAATGCACTTCGGACAAATTTTATGCACTTTTTTTAAATTATAATTTCTGTGCAATCGCAACGAACGGACAAGTCAATGACATAATGGAGAAAGCGAGAAAGGATGAGAGATAGAGAAAGAGAAAGAGAGAGAGAGAGTGGGA
Organism: Drosophila maculinotata; assembly: GCA_035045305.1. Taxonomy (NCBI): domain Eukaryota; kingdom Metazoa; phylum Arthropoda; class Insecta; order Diptera; family Drosophilidae; genus Drosophila; species Drosophila maculinotata. The sequence goes on along the minus strand of JAWNPD010000038.1, from coordinate 6,601,865 downwards.
GTATTGCGGGATTTGTGTACCAATAACAATAATAATATCATTGAATCACAAAGCGGTTTGGGCATTGTAACTAATTATTTAAATGCTATTATTGCCATTAAAGTGTACGTTTTTTAATTGAAATTAATTAACGAGCTGCATTCGTAAAACTGTTAATGTTAATATGTTTACAAGATTCTTAGTGAACTCACGCTTATTAAAAAAAAATGCCAATTTTAATAGAGAATATTGAAAGAGGAGATCAAAAAATACTTTAAAAATTGTTTTTTACAGATAGCTATACTATATCTATAAAAGCTCTTTATTAAATAAAATATTTCATATTTTAGACCGTTTTCAATCAGCTAGATAACTGTACAATCACTTGCATTATATAAGAAATTTTTTGCACTTCAAGTAAGCAACTAGAAAAAAATACGTTTGACAGCCAAAAATAAATTCAGAAAAAATACGTAATTTTTTATAGCAAGCTACGAAAATTTAAACATTTGTTAACCTCAACTCTTGGACATATGCCATATACATCTGTACGTACATACATACATATGCTATATGTGTGTATATAATATAGCTGTTATATGTATAAGTGTTTTGAGTATATTTCCGCTATATACGAAAATAGCGATGAGCAAGTGAGCCGCATTATTCACCATTCGCATAATATAGCCCATAGGCTCACACAGATACTCACACACACACATACAGACACATGCGCAACTCTCTGGCGATTTATGTGCTGTTTCTGTTGTATTTATAAAAATTTGCGGCATTCTCCATAAATAGCCACAGACGACTGATTGAAAGTGCACACCAACTATTTGAACTGAACTCTTTCAGCCTTTTATCAAAATATTATACTGATTTGAATTTTCTTGCTTTCCACATTGAATCCGTTCACTTTCGCGTTGAACAGTTTTAGTTTTTAACATAGTTTTTAAGTATTTGATTTTTTGTTTTGGTAAAGTATATCATAATTTGTTTAATAATTATTTCCAAGCGATTTGGAACACTGCGCTTGAACACTTGACCAGGGTTTTTTTTTTGAAATCTTTATTATAAACAAAGCGACGAGGCCTGGCCGGAGTCAGCCGATCTGCACAGCTCGACAACAGAATCGGTAATGCACTAAAGGATGCAAAAAATATTCTCAAATTAATTCTTGGCGCTGGCTGAGGCGGCCCCCAACGCGTTTGCCCGGCTATAACTGTACCGGCAGCCCGACCGAGCGAACGCTACCCCAAAAAGATCCGAGAGTCAAGAATAAAAGAATCGAGAACTCAAGATTGCGCCTCGCCCCACCTCGCCCCACCTCGCCCCACCTCGCTTCGCACAAACCGACGCCCGCCAGCCAGCGCCTGCGATGATGAGAACTTTCATTTCGTTTATAAGTATATATTTATTTCGTACATATTTATAGCTTTGTCTCGTCTTCTTGTCTTGCCATTTATACATGCTTATACGAGCATGTATATAAAGCGTATATACCTATTGATATATAGTTTTCTATATAGCTAAGATCGTCCGCCCAAAATATACCAAAGACTTCGTTGTCGTCGTAGTCGTCGTCGTCGTCGTCGTCGTCGTCGTTGGTGTTGTTCTTGTTCTTGTTGTGCTTTTGCTTCCACATTCCGCCTCAAATGATCCACACCACTGATCCTCTTACGCAGGCGCATCACACACACACACACACACACACACACACACACACATATATAAGCTCTGTCTATACTTAGCCGCTTGGTGGTATATACGGAAGATCGGGCGATCGGTCGATCGTCGAACTTCTGGCTGTTTCGAATCGGCCTCATAGTCATCGTCAATGCAAACATCGTGCTATAAAAATAACATCCAAAACACACAACAAC